>CM055266.1:110610023-111150042 GCA_029237695.1 Conchocele bisecta
TAATTGAAGACATGGGGTTTATGGGATTTGTGGCCAGTGGGTCTCCAGTAGCCTATTTCACCAACATTGCAAAGTATACTTATCTAGCAAAGTATACTTTGAGGGAGAAATTTTCAATTTTAGGATAAATTTATTAATTTTTATTATACTGAATGTATTACATTATCACAGCCAATTTGGCTGTGATAATGTAATAAATTCAGTATAATAATTTTAGTTCAATATGAAATAATGCATTTTGGAAAAAATAAATGATTACTCCCTCAAAGTATACTTTGCTAGATAAGCATACTTTGCAATTTTGATGAAATCGGCTACAGATCAAATAGCACACTCCTGTAGCCTGATAACGAGCTATATTGCTTGGTGGACGCATGCCGGATATTTCATTGATGGAATGCAGATCCTGATCAGACTGTGCGGATATACAGGCTGATCTGGATCTACACTGGTCGCAAATTCCTTAAGCCCGATGTCCTTAGTCACGGCCACATATTGATCTTCTCTACTAAGCAGATTAGCGATTTTCACCGATTTAGCATCCTCGCAGTTACTAATTTGAGGTGGTTAAGACCACGACATGTCATAATTATATTATCATTGATTTCAAATATACTATATTCGAGTCGAATATGGTTAGTTAGCAGCGCATGGAGACATTTAGGGGTCCGGAAATCGTCAAGCCGTAGGCGGGAGGTATTTCGGCCGCCTTAAATTACCCCGCGTGCTGTTACCTAACTATATTCAACGAGAAGACACGGATACGCATACAAAAAACGAGATAAAATGATATATTTTGTTGAATTTATTATAAGTTTAATACAAATATTATAATTACACGATTTAATTCCAGCCGTTCCCCTTGGGTATCCCGCTTTTATTTACACTTCCGCAGGCATACCCTCAATACCTGCAGTCACGTGACCATTTAAACTGACAACAATATACCGGGCGTCTGTTATCTGGTCCACATGTTTTCAGAGGCTGGATGACTACGTCTGCACTCTGTTTACAACCCAGGCCCGTATGCAGGGGGGTGCGACGGGTGCGTACGCACCCCCCTAAATTCGCCGAGGTCCGCTATTTTTCAAACAGTAATCTCAACAAATCTTGAAATGCATTAATATACAGGTAATTTGCATGAAAATGCCACCGTTGAAATCCGAATGTAAATGACATAAAATGCAGGAGAGTGCATTTCAGGCCATCTAGGTTTAAAAAATGTCAGGGGGGGGGGTGCTGCGTCAGGCGCGAGCCCCATGTGTAGTGGCGCGAGTACGCTAGGGGTGGGGGGGGGGGGGTGGGGGGGGGGTACGCATGCCCGTACGCATGATTTTCTATTGGGGGTGCGTCAGGGGGGTGCGTCAGGGGCGAGCCCCATGTAGTGGCGCGAGTACGCTAGGGGGTGGGGGGGGGGGGGGGGGTTACCCCCCTAGCGTACTCGCGCCACTACATGGGGCTCGCCCCTGACGCACCCCCCAATAGAAAATCATGCGTACGGGCCTGCAACCAACCCAGCCTGCACATCTGCGCCGTTTGATCAGTGACTATATGGTGTTCGCGGTTTCGTTTCTATCACCGTGTTTATTAAAGTTTCTGGGCGTATTATGCAAATTCGATAGATTTCTTTGCCAAGCACAACTCAGCATCGACCAAACAATGGAAAGTGTATTCAGCACGGGCCGTAGTGTATATCATGAATTACCAATGCTGATCGGGATCTACACTGGCCAGTAATCAAGGGCGGATTCAGGTGGGAGGAGGGATACGAACCCGGCGCGCATAGCAGTATTCCGGCCTCCACTCAGTCGACGAGCGGTGCTCGTTCGAAAGTATAGTCAACTATTTCAATTAAGAAGTTCCACCCCCCCCCACCCGTAACGAACGCATGTGCATCATATCCCACAATAAGGCCCATCACAACCACATATTAATTCGTTTATTATATTTATAGTTTGTATACATAAACATTGTGAGTGATGTAAGTATATAATAAAAACGTTATTTGATTTGTACGTGTGGATATATCAAGGTGCATGATCACGTGGTTACAACAACAACAACGTCACCCAACGGATTGTGATGAAATATGGCGCAGCAAACGCGTCTTCATGAGCTGCATTTGGTGGTCTATGGAGTTTGGCACAGACTTATGTCGTTTTTGCGAAGAATCGATTTCCGTGTCGGAGACACGGAAATCGATTCTTGAAATCGATTCTTCGCAAAAAACGACAGAAGTGTGTGCGAAAATACAGAGACCACCAAATGCAGCTTAATACGACGCGTTTGGTGCGCCATATTTCATCAAAATCCGTTACGTAATAAGGACACTAAAAAGAATACGAACTTTGAATCGGTTGTTTTTGTTAGTACCACGTGATCATACACCTTGTATATGCCACTCGTTCCGCCGCGAAACGATATTAAAGTCGCGCGCATCGCACCTGCGGAACTCGTGCATATATCCACATACACATCAAATAACAGATACATATGGGAACAATGGGTATAGAGAATAGTAAGTTAGTGCCGTGAATGATAACACATATATGGCAAGGCTAAGGAAACGGGGGGGGGGCGGGGGGGGGGGGGGGGGGGGGGGGGGGGGGGGGGGGGGGCGAGGCATATGTTACCTCTATTTCCTGTGAAGTGTAGGAGTCTATAATGGCCGCCAAGCATGCGCTATGTAATGCATTTTACATGTTTTTTTTCCGTAGCCGATTTCACCAACAGTGCAAAGTATACTTTTCTAGCAAAGTATACTTTGGGGGAGTAATCATTTATTTTTCCCGAAATTCTTTATGTCATATAGAACTAACGAATGCATATATTTGATGATTAAAAGTATGCAGAATTATTATACTGAATTTATTACATTATCACAGCCAAAATGTAAATTAATCACTATTTAAGATGTAATAATAGTAATGTAATGAACATAACAAAATTATATATATTGAAAAGATGCAGTAATTCAATGATATATAGCATATATTATCAACATATTTCCTGCCCGAGCACCACGAAATTGAGCAAAGACCACAGGTGGACAATATTTATAAGACTATAATTACTATTCAAAATACAATCAATAGTAGTAAAATCTTACCTTTGGTCACCAACTAATCCATGTAATCCTTTTTCTATTTGTTATTTTAGAATAACGAATTAACCATTAATACACTATTTAACTGTAAAGTAGCCGGCTGACCAATATACATGTAGTATTGGCCAGCATAAACAGTCACGGGCTTGCTATAGGCAATTGCAAAATCCAGCAATATTCGTCAGGCAACAACATTATAACTGAATATTAGTCCATATTATTTTTGTAATATTTTTTATCATTTTTTACGCATCAAACAGCACAGATTTGACATTCAATACTATATTTATTGTTAGCGTGCAAGCTTGATTGAGTAATAGAGGGCACGCGCAAGATAATTCAGTTTGGTCGCTCGTATTGAGTAATTAAGGACGCGTGTGCAGGTAAGTGGCTTCGGCTTTGACACTCAAGCTGCGTTGATTGATTCTTATACTGATTTACCAAAGCTGGTAAGTTTGCGTTTATTGACAAGTCAATGCGTGAAACTTCATGGCGCCTTTTCTGTATTTGTTTGTATAAATGTAGCGATAAACTTCGTGACGCATTTTCTGTATACATATAGCATGGAACTTCGTGACGCTTTTTCCGTTTAATATAGCATGGAACTTCCTGACGCTTTTTCTGAATATATATAGTGATAATCTTCGTGACAGCGAGCCGTTGGAGTAGTTGGTACCCTATACAAACGTGTATGTACTATGTAGGAATGTGTAGAAGAATGGAAACTGCGATATTTTTGAAAGATAAAAACAGTTTTTTTCGTCATAAAGAACACCATGGTGCACATGTTGAATATGTGTGGAAGACGTGTATAAAGTTTAAGAGTGATTGACATAACGCTGTCACAGAAGTTTATTACACAAACTATACCTTACACAAGAGTGTGGAAAAATTGCTGAATTAAAAAAAAACGTATAGTAAGATAACAATATAAAAGCCTATGGATTGTCATAAATTCCTGATGAGTAATACAACTCCCTGGCTATGGTAAAAATAAGTACATGTACAGAGTTTGATCAAGATGTGGCAGGTGTAAATTTTGTTATTGCGTGGACAAGAATAATGAATGCAAAAAACTAGAGCAAGTGAGCAGAGGCTCAAGGATACCCCCGGTAAAAACTTTAATGCAAATTTCTAAGTAATTTGACATTGACCTTGGACATGAAGGCCGCATGTGTGTGGTATGGAATGAAAATATGGATGATGGTAAGGAAGTATATGAAGTTTGAGGTCAATCTGACATACCGTTACAGAGATAATGGGTACTCAAAAACGTTAACACAAATGGGACAGACGGAATGACCATATGTATGCAGGGGCGGGGGTTATAATAAAACCAACCGCCAAGATAATATAGCATGATTGTATTATACTGAATGTGTTTAAGATGCGGCAAGTTATCGCAAAGACATGATACAATGCAAAATTTGACAAGAGCACCAAATGTAACAATATACGCCCGTCAAGGCATGCCCAGTAAACAAGGGGAGATAACTCACTAAAAATCAACATGCTTACGATCCGTGAAGTACAACATAAGTTATAACATGGACAAGGATACAGCATTCGTAAATATTAAAAATGGCCGCCAAAGGGAGATAAGTTATCCGAAAATTTACAAGAACAATATACTTCTTCGTCTTGTCGTGATAAACATGCATACCTAACTTGGTCACGATCCATCTAGTAGAACTGGAGTTATTACGTGGACAAGGAAACAGAACGGGGAAATTAAAAACGTCTTCCATGAGGAGACAAGGAAGCAGTCAAGATTTGTTTGGCCTTAACACAGGCTATACTACATGTAGTATGCAGACAGGTGCTAGGACGTTAGAGCATGTACCAAGGTGTATGATTACGTGGTACTAACAATAACAACACGTACTGAAACTTCCAGAATCCATCTGATTCAAAGTACATATTATTTCATATTGTCCTTATTACGTAACGGATTTTGATTAAATATGGCCCATCAAACGCATCTTGTTAAGCTGAATTTGGTGGTCTTTGTATGTTCGCCCAAACTTCTGTCGTATTTGCTAAGAATCGATTTCCATGTCTACCGACACGGAAATCGATTATTTGCACAAACGTCAGAAGTCTGTGCCGAACTCCCTGGACCACCAAATGCAGCTCATGAAGACGCGTTTGCTGCGCAATATTTAATCAAAATCCGTTGCATATTAAGGAAAATATCAAATAATACTTACTTTGGAGTGGGCGACGTTGTTGTTGTTGTAACCACGTGATCATGCACCTTGTGTACGCTACGCTGATGGTGCGCAACATGGGATTTGGAAATAACCATTTTCGAACAGACAATATTAGGTGTTTTGAATGCCCAAAACTATATTTATTTTTAAATCATGATATCTCTCCACGTTGGTCTGTATCCGCGTATTCAGTAGCTTTCTCTTTGTCCTTCTTTTGCTTCTCCGAGTCTTCCGCATGTTCTGCCTCAATTGCTATATTCTTAGCTTCAGTTTCACGAAGTTTCCGTTCAGCCTCATTGCTTTCTACACGCACAGCATGTAGAAGCTGGTCTACCTTATTCAGTCGGTCACCACCAATGCTTGCTGATATTTCAGCACCTACAATGAAATCCTTATTACATAATATTTAACAGTGAATGTGGATAAAACGGCTGTTACATGTACATCAATGTTTTTATATACGAGACACGCCATGTGATTTTGAACCTTCGGATGTCTGCTTAATTTCATTAAAAACGTTTACAAAATTTACAATATTTTTCAAAATAATGTCAAAAGTTGACCAAACTTTCAGAGTACATGCAATTCCGCATGTACTCTGAAAAGTTTGTCAACTTTTGACGCCATTTATGGAAAATATTGTTAATTTTGTAAACGTATTTCATGACATTACGCAGATGTCCGAAGGTACAAAAGCACATGGCGCGACTCATATGACTCTAGCGTTACGGTCACCACAGCAGCAAGGTGTATGATCACGTGGTAATAACAACAACAACAAGAACCGATTCAAAGTACGTATTATTTTATAGTGTCCTTATTACGTAACGGATTTTGATGAAATTCGTCTTGTTAAGCTGCATTTGGTGGTCTCTGTATTTTCGGCCAAACTTCTGTCGTTTTTTGCGAAAAATCGATTTCCGTGTCTCCGACATGGAAATCGATTCTTCGCAAAAACGACATAAGTCTGTACCAAACTCCCTAGACCACTAAATGCAGCTCATGTAGACACGTTTGCTTTGCTGCGCCATATTTCATCAAAATCCGTTGCATATTAAGGAAAATATCAAATAATACTTACTTTGGAGTGGGCGGCGTTGTTGTTGTTGTTGTAACCACGAGATCATACACCGTGAGCAGTGTCGTAGCAAAACTGAGGTATATGCCGCAATGTTTTTCCACTTCAGTAACATATAAACATGCCTATAAAAATATTCTGTGACCAATCTATATAGTTTGTGTCCCATTGTGTGGCCGTTCGCTAGGTGTTTCTATTCAAAGTAACAATCAGGTCAAGATAGGTATAATATTATGATAAATTTTAATTTCTTCAGAGCATGTTGGTGTTCACAAGTACGAAGCGGTTTTTTTCTTATTAATTTTGTCCCCGTTACATGCCAAATAGTGAGTATAATAACATCCTATTGAACAAATTAGTTTGCACACCTATTATAATGTCGGAAAACATTTTAGGATCATAATATCTGTTGTAAGGTACAATACTCTTTAGTTCACTTCATGGACTAATCCCATTTTAGTTGACCACAGTCCATTTGCCGAGTGGTGTCATGACCAAGAGGATATACAGTGGAACCTCTCTAAACCGGACACACTGATATGCCCACAGGGCGTACAGTTGAGAGAGGTTACACGCAATGTAATTAACCCTGTCAACCCTAAATAACAGAAACGGATTTTGATATGCTAATTTTGCAACCAATCCAATTGTCACAAAATGATTTTTCAGATTAGTCCATTTATGAAATGGGGGTGTTTTTGTCCTAAAAAATATGAAACTTACTTGCAAAAAGTGCAGATCTGGATCTACACTGTTTTCCAATAACACTATACAGGTATGTGGTGTTTAAAGGGTTAAGCAAACCATGAATATATTTTTCTCATGTTCAATCATGAACAGACACGACAATGTAATACATCACAGTCAAATCCATCTAAATTAAACACATATTGTTACATGGCTGCCGTTGCAAACATATAGCGCGTGCTGTTTGCATATGGCTTTAGGCAATGCTCATTCCGGGGCCGCGCGTAGACCAAGTGCCTTCATGACATCACTACGCGAAAGTGCCTTCATGACGTCACTACTTCATGACGTTCATGACGCGGCCCCGGAATATGAATACCGAAAATTATCTACGTGAATGGGACGATTTTATAAAAGTACTGAAAATACTGAATATAATGCTCAAATTACATCAGTTTTTTGTTGGAAATGTAACATTGTCTGCGGCCTTGGGTTCAAACAATTCCCTCGGGCCACAGCAAACGTTTGCACACGGCTGGACATGATCAAACCTTATAATGGTCCCACAGGGGTCCGGTTTAGATAGGGTCTACTGTACATGTACAGTGCATACCTTACCTGTCATATATATATATACAAATGTATACATTGTATATAGGTTCTACTGTACATGTACAGTGCATACCTTGCCTGTCTGTCACGAATCGTAGCCGACTATTTCCTGTATCATCTATTAATTGTAACACGGGTCACATAGTCTAGAGCAGTAATCGAATATTCTAGTACAAGACGGTCGAATAGGTATTGGTGTGTGAAATATCGCCCGTGGAGTACACCGCTGGAGACAATAGCGTTTTATCCGAAACCGCGCACGGACCACCAGTATTGGATTTTGCACTGGTCGTATCTGGGTGATCTACACTGTATATGCAGACTTAGATGCTAGCCTAATTACCTAGTAAGTCATACCTATTTATGACTGAAGTATTTCAGACTAATTCACCAGATATCTCATGAGCTAGACTGACTGTCAGATCATTAGTCCACTTACGTAAAATTGTAAGCCAAATGTGGGCACGGCATAAGTTTTACATTGACAAGCAGACTACATGGGATAGTCATGCACTAGGGTGGGGTATATATTCGTTGTAGCACCATATATTATCAGTCGGACATTCAATTTCATTCTTGTGACATTGGAGCGCACGTTTTTCACTGGGAATTGGCGAGTACATATGTTGTTGTTACTTTCTAATGCTGCCATTTAAGTCTGAATCGTGCCAAGACCGGCAATTCTACGCAGTGTTATCGTATCCTCGCTAATACTGCACTATTTAATTTACCTGAGTTATTTGGCCCCGTTTCGACCAAACGCTTGGTCAATAAAAGCCGTATGGCATGTATCCGCTGATGTAGATTATCTCCCTTAATCAAATATTATTGATTCATTCATTCGTCGTGCTTACGTGTAAATAATAACGATCACAGGACTGGCATGTGGGAGCATTCCGTGAGTATTGTAATGGCATATTATTCTCATGTGTTTTTGTTGCATGTCACTCTGACTAATTGCATTAGCAATTTATTGTATTTGTAAAACGAAGGGCAAACTCGATTGAAATGTTCACTAACATTAGCCATGCATTTTATGTTACGATTCAATCGAATATCTGTCTGGGCCCTGTACAATACATGAGAATATTGCCAATGTTAACATGTCACAATTGTAACGTGAATTTTCTGGACGACTTTCATTACTCTATGGGGAAACACATGTTAACTCCTAACCCAGTCGTCTGTACCATCATTTTATTAAGTCGTATTACGTTCGCAGTGTGTTGTAAATATTGTAAATGCTATTGCGACCAAGATGGGCCAGATCAGACAGTTCTGCTCTAAGTGCACTGATTTATACATCAGTAAGCTGCAATAAGGACATGATGTGAAGTATAATTTGTTTCTATCACTGATGCTTTGGGTCAGCCTGTGGAATCCTACAGTCTGATTAGAGTATACAGTGTTTATGATTAGTAATGTAATACTGTGAGTCTGTACAGGAGAATACTTGGCACAGTTGCTCTTTATTAAGTTAGCGCAGTTGGCCACGGGCAGTCTAATCAAGGTAAGGCCTGTCGCAATCAAATGTTTGTTTACTAATGGCAAATAACTGTGAATGACGTCTGTATTCACATGTACGGCTGTGAAGAGGTATATCGTTGGGTACACTAGATATTGTGGCTGTTCATTAATGTGTTATATCACATTTTCCGACTTATGAATTCCATCAGCCCCCTTCTTCCAATTAGTGAAAATATCTTTGTGTACATTGCATTTTATCATGTTTCATCATTGTAATATATGATGATGTTTAGTATTGCCATGCAATCAGGATATTGATTTCATGTGCACTACTGTGACTATTATTGAGACTATAATCATGTTACATTCTGGTAACAACACCGTTGGTGTTTTGTAGTCCCAGCCAGTACACCAGCCAGGCAGCCAGCCAGTCAGCAACGAGCGACGGCACGTCCCTACTTTGTGTCTGCGTAATTCAGTACGCAACACAGAGTTATTTACTTATTCTGGAGTCCACGACACGACACCGTGTGTTAGCGGGGACTCTGCTCCGCGTAGACCAAGGGCGTAATAGAGTGGGGCATATTCCGGTGACGTCATTCCGTCAAAGGACGTGAAGAATCGATAGGGACATTCACCGATGCGTTATGGACCCCATCCACCCAAGTAGGCTCAGTATCTCCTAAGAACCAGTAACTTTACGACGTTATTATAACGTCACTCCCATCATGGCGGAAGCCGGAGTTGTTTAGATGATCTCTAACATTGGATATTTATCCAGATTATGATGACGTTTACTTTTGACTTTACCTACCTGTTCCAGAATCGAGGATGTGCCTTGGTTGTGCAAGGGCCTGTGGCGGTAACTGCTAGGGGACGTTGTCCGTACTGACATATTCATCTATTGTTTGTGTTTATCATTTATGTAAATATATCATACTTGTAAAAATATACCTTGTTGTCTCTGTCCACAACGTGCTTGGTGTTCCGTCCCTTCAGTAGACTAGCTCGGTGTCACCCTGGTGTGACACTGTCATATATATATATATACAAATGTATATATAGGTTCTACTGTACATGTACAGTGCATACCTTACCTGTCATACATAACCTGTCATATATATATATATGTATATACTTCTAAATGTACATGTACAGAGTACCTTACCTGTCATATATATATATACAAAATGTATATATAGGTTCTACTGTACATGTACAGAGCATACCTTTCCTGTCATATATATATATACAAATGTATATTTTTTACTGTACTGTACAGAGCATACCTTACTGTCATATATATATATACAGTATATTTAGGTTCTACTGTACATGTCAGTGTACCTTACCTGTCATATATATATATACAAATGTATATATAGGTTCTATGTACAGTGCTACTTACCTGCATATATTTATATATTATCCTATATATAGGTTCTATGTACTGTGCATACCTTACCGTCATATATATATATACAAATGTATATATGGTTCTATGACATGTACCGTACATACCGCCTACAGTGGTTTCATATATATTATATATATTATATATAGGTCTATGGTTCATGTACAGTGCATACCTTACCTGTCTATATATATTTATCAAATGTATATATAGGTTCTATGTACTAGTACATACCTTACCTGTCTATATATATATACATTATATAGGTTACTGTATTGTACAAAGTATATACTACTGTCCATATATATATATATACAAATGTATATGGTTCTATGTACAGTGCTACCTTACCTGTCATATATATATATACATGTATATATGGTTCTACTGATACCTTACCTGTCATATATATATATACAAATGTATATATAGGTTATGTACATGTACAGTGCATACCTTACCTGTCATGTCATGTACAGGCATACCTTACCTGTATATATATATATATACAAATGTATATAGTTCATGTCAGTGCATACCTACCTGTCATATATATATTAAAAGTATATAGTTCTAGTCATGCACCTACATACTTACTGTCATATATATATATACAAATGTATATATAGGTTCATGTACAGTGCATACCTTACCTGTCATATATATATATACAAATGTATATATAGGTTCTATGTACAGTGCATACCTTACCTGTCATATATATATATATACAAATGTATATATAGGTTCTATGTACAGTGCATATACTACTGTATATATATATATCAAACGCAGTGTATATATATGGTAGGTTCTATGTACAGTGCATACCTTACCTCATGTCATATATATATTATACAAATGTATATATAGTCTATGTACAGTGCATACCTTACCTGTACAGTATAGAGGTATGTACAGTGAGGTGAGTGAGTGAATTGGGTTTAACGTCCGCTTTTCTGACATAGAGGTACAAGCCTCAGGGAGTCTACACGCAGACGGGTCAACGGGGTCGAGTCCCGTATCCACCTGTCCGAGGGTGGTAAATCCCAACTTCAGAACTCAATATTTACAATCAAAATATATATTCAGTCCTGAAATTAGAACAACCTGATCTGGTGCCAGGGCCTCGCCACACCAGCATCATTTATCCAATCCCCTAAAAGTAATAGGATTAGCGCTAATCTTACTTTTATATATGGGGCATAGCCTGACTCAACTCTCACATACAAGAAAGCCAAAAATGTACATGAAGGCCAAATCCGGTATAGTGGGTTCCGGAAAGTATGAACCCAATCGTAAAGCCAGTTTAGTCGCCTTTTACGACAAGCAATGGCTACTGCAGCACTATTCTCAGGATCAGTTGATCCCGCCCCGGTGCCTGCACGGGGCAACTGTACATGTACAGAGCATACCTTACCTGTCATATATATATATATACAAATGTATATATAGGTTCTATGTACAGTGAATACCTTACCTGTCATATATATATATACAAATGTATATATAGGTTCTACTGTACATGTACAGAGCATACCTTACCTGTCATATATACATATATATACCTGTCATATATATATATATACAAATGTATATATAGTTCTACTGTACATGTACAGTGCATACCTACTGTCATATATATATATCTGATATACAAATTGTATATATGGTTATACTGTACATGTACAGAGCATACCTTACCTGTCATATATATATATATACAAATGTATATATAGGTTTACTATGTACAGTGCATACCTTACCTGTCATATATATATATATACAAATGTATATATAGGTTCTATGTACAGTGCATACCTTACCTGTCATATATATATATAAAACATGTATATAGGTTCTATGTACGAGTGCATACCTAAACCTGTCATATATATATATATTACAAATGTATTGATAGTGTTCTACTGTACATGTACAGAGCATACCTTACCTGTCATATATATATAGATACAACATGTATAGGTTCTATAAAAAAAACTGTAATGTACAGTGCATCTCCCTTACCTGTCATATATATATATACAAATGTATATATAGGATTCACTGTACATAAGTACAGTGCATAACCTTACGCTGTCATATATAATATATTCAAATGTATATATAAGTTTCTACTGTACATGTACATTGCATACCTTACCTGTCCATATATATATATATAACAAATGTATATATAGTTCTACCTGTACAAATGTACAGAGCATCACCTTACCTGTCATATATATATATAATACATGTATATATAGGTTCTACTGTAATGTACAGTGCAAATACCTTCTGTCTATATATATACACATGTATATAAAAGTTCGAAACTGGTACATGAACAGTGCATACCTTACCTGTTCATAATATATATACTACACAAGTAATATATAGGTTTCTACTGTACCTGTAAAGTCATACCTTACCTGTCCATATATATATATAAACCACATTGTATATAAAGGTTCCTACTGTACATGTACAGTGCAAACCTTACCTTTCATATATATATATATACAAATGTATATATAGTTCTCTATCCTACTGTACATGTACAGTGCCCCACCTTACTTCATATATATATTATACAAATGTTTATATAGGTTTATATGTACAGTGCATAGCTTTACCTGTCATAATAAATATACAAATGAAAATTTATAGCTTCTCACTGAACATGTACAGAGCATACCTTCTCTGTCATATAAAATATATACACAATGTATATATAGGTTCTACTGTACATGTACAGTGCATACCTTACCTGTCATCCATAACCTTCCATATATATATATAATATACATATATACCTGGTTCATATATATATATACAAATGTATATATAGGTTCTATGTACAGTGCATTACCTACTGTCATATATATATACATGTATATATTCTTACTGTACCTTTGTCAGAGGCATACCTACCTTGTCAGATATAGGTTATATACAAATGTATATATTACTGTACATGTACAGTGCACCTTACTGTCATATATATTTATATAATGTATATAGGTTCTACTGTACATGTACAGAGCATACTTACTTGAATATATATATATACTGTATATTAGTTCTACAGCTGTACAGCATTACCTTACCCTGTCTATGATATATATTATACAAATGTATAATCCCAGTTCATACTGTACATGTACAGAGCACTACCCTGTCATATAAATTTATATATACATGTAATATAGGTTCTATGTACAGTGCATACAAATCTGTTCTATATTTATATACATGTATCTAGTTACTGTACCATGTACAGTGCATACCTTACCTGTCATATATATATACAGTATATATAGTCTACTGTACATGTACAGTGCATACCCATACCTTTGTCAATATGCTTACCTTGTCATATATATATACAAATGTATATATTTCAAGTATACTTACCTGTATATGTACATTGTACAGTGCATACCTTACCTGTATATTATATATATACAAATGTAGTATATGGTCTATAGTCTACATGTACATGTTAGTGGCATACAGTACCTGTCATATATATATATTATACAAATGTATATATCTATGTTAACTGATAGTCATTTGTACAAAGTAGGCATACCTTACTGTCATATATATATTTATACAAATGTATATATAGGTTCTACTGTACATGTACCAGTGCATACCTTTACTGTATGTATATATTATATACATGTATATATAGGTTCTACTGTAATGTACAGTGACATCATTCTGTATATGCTTTACTCTGTCATATATTCCTATATATACAAATGTATATAGGTTCTACTGTAAATGTACTGCATACCTCGTCATATATATACTGTATATATATTTCTATGTAGTGCATACCTTACCTGTCTATATATATATACAAATGTTTATATAGGTCTATGTACAGTGCTACCTTACCTGTCATTATATATATATACAAATGTATATATAGGTTCTACATGTACAGAGCTACCTACTGTCATATTTTTTATATATATCAAATGTATAATGTTCTACTGTACTGTACATGCATCCTTACTGCATATATATATATACAAATGTATATATGGTTACTGTACATGTACAGTTGCATACCTACCTGTCATATATATACACAGTATATATAGGTTCAACTGTACGTGCCATACCACCTGCATATTTATATATATACTGTAAATATATAGGTTCTACTGTACATGTACAGTGCATACCTTACCTGTCAATATATATTATACAAATGTATATATAGGTTCACTGACATGTCAGTGCTTACCTTACCCTGCATATATACACATGTATATAGGTTCTACTGACATGTACAGAGCATACCTTACCGTCATATATATATATACAAAAAGTATATAGGTTACTACATGTACAGTGCTACCTTACCTGTCATATATATATATATCAAATGTATATATTTCTATGTACAGTACAGTGCATCCTTACCGTATTTTTAATATATATACAAATGTATAATAGGTTCTATGTATGAGTGCATACCTTACCGTCATATATATATACACATGTATATAGGTTTTACTGTACATGTACAGAGCATTTCTTACCTGTATATTTATATATATACACATGTATATAGGTTCTACTGTCTGTACAGTGCATACCTTACCTGTCATTATAATATACAAATGTATATATAGGTTCATGTATGTACAGTGATACCTTACCTGTCATATATATATATATACAAAATGTATATATAGGTTCTATGTACATACAGTGCTACCTTCCTGTCATATTATATATAAAAATGTATATAGGTTCTACTGTAGTAGTGCATACCTTACCTGTCATATATATATATATACGTATATAGGTTCTATGTACATGTACATGCATACCTTACCGTCATATATATATACAAATGTATATAGGTTCTACTGTACTTAACAGCAACCTTCCTGCATATATATATATCAAATGTATATATATTACTGTACATTACAGTGCTACCTTACCTTTCATATATATATAATATACATGATAAATACTACTGTATGTACGTGATACCTTAGTCATATATATATATACAAATGTATATAGGTTTCTACTGTACATGTACGTTGCCATACCTTTGTCATATATATATATATACAAATGTATATAGGTTCTACTGTACAGTATGCACATTACCTGTCATATATATTTTATACAAATGTATATATATATTACTGTACTGACGTCATACCTTACCTCATATATATATACAAAATGTATATATAGGTTCTATTGTACATGTACAGAGGCCTACTACTGTCTTATATATATACAAAGTATATATGGTTCTCTGTAAAGTACGTGCATACCTTACCTGTCATATATATATATATACAAATGTATATTTTGGTTCACTGTACGTACAGTGCCATACCTTACCTGTCATCATATATATATATACAAATGTATATATAGGTTCTACTGTACATGTACAGTGCATACCTTACCTGTCATATATATATATATACAAATGTATATATAGGTTCTACTGTACATGTACAGTGCATACCTTACCTGTCATATATATATATATACAAATGTATATATAGGTTTACTATGTACAGTAGTGCATACCTTCCTGTCATATATATACAAATGTATATGGTTCTATGCATGTACAGCATACCTTACTGTCATATATATATATACAAATTATATAGGTTCTACTGTACAGTACAGTGATACCTTATGTCTATATATATATATAAATGTATATAGGTTTCTATGTACATGTACAGTGCATACCTTACCTGTATATATATATATACAAATGTATATAGGTTCTACTGTACGACAGAGCATCCTTACCTGTCATATATATATATACAAATGTATATAGGTTCTATGTCAGTGATACCTTACCTGTCATATATTATATACAAATGTATATATGGTTCTATGTACATGTACAGAGCATACCTTCTCATATATTTTTTATACAAAGTATATTCTACTGTACAGTACAGAGCATAACCTTACCTGTCATATATATATAACAAATGTATATAGGTTCTATCAGTGCACCTTACCTGTCATATATATATACAAATGTATATAGGTTTCTCTGTACATGTACAGTGCATACCTTACCTGCATATATATATACAAATGTATTTATAGGTTCTCTGTAATTGTAGAGCATACCTACCTGTCATATAAATATACAAAAGTATATATGGTTCTACTGTCATGTACGAGCATCCTTACCTGTATATATATATACAAATATATTAGGTTCTATGTCATGATACCTTACCGTATATATATATACACAAATGTATATAGGTTCTCTGTACATGTAAGTGCTACTACCTGTTATATATATATAATGTATATATGGTTCTACTGTACATGTACAGTGCATACATTACCTGTCATATATGCCATCTCCGCTGCAGAATGTACCAAGGCTTTGGCAGTCATCAGCATAATTTCCAATTCCTGTCAGAAAAACATTTGAATAAGTGATCACGACTCTTGAATATCCCAGGCGCATCTTGGATGAGCCAATCAAACATTTAACTCTTAGACCGCTACTCACAACAATAGTCGTCTGCTGTTGCTTTTATATCTTGCCTTATTTCTCAATAGAAACATGATTTGACACCACTTCAGAATCATTTCCATTCTGAAGTGCTGTCGAAACATGTTGTAAATTATTCAAAAGTGCTGTCAAAGCATGTTTTTGATGATACAAATGGAAAATAGAAAATAAACAGCAGACGACAAAAAAAATAAGATAGCGGTCTACGAGTTAACGTACAATAAAAAGCAAGACACGTTTACTGGGACCGCATGTGTGTGACATATAATAACATGAAAAGTCATGCAGAACATGATGTTATTAGCCGATCAAATCAGGGTTCAATATATGTCCGCATTTTAGTAGTTACTGAGTCTCGGGGGGGGGGGGTGGGGGAATGAATGAGCGAGTGAGTATTGGTGTTTAACGGCCTATCAACAGCTAAGGTCATTTAAGGCCGGGCCAACGGGTTGTACTATCCCGCATTAAACGGGTCCACGATGAGGAAAATTCCAAAATCAGAACTCAATATTTCCATGCCACACCAGTCACTTTAGTAGCTCGGCCCCAAAGTAATATGATTTGCCATAAGCTTATTACTTCTTAATGGAGCATAACAGGTTAACGTTGTCACTTGTTTATCCCTTGTTTATCGATTTAAATGGTTTAAATCGACTCGAAGCTTACGTTCAACGGCCGCACAAACTCGATTGAACAGCACGCCTTCCAATGATTTAAATACGCAGCGCGTTTAAATAGTCAATTACGTTTTTTTAATGTGCGCACTGGTCATTTAAAAAGGGGTCCATCCGTGATTTTTTGCGCGATGTCGGGCGCAATAATTTGCGGCATTGACAATAATTAAGGGGGATTGCCGCAATCGCGCGTGCTGGATGCATCCCTGCCATCCCTGCATGATACGTAAACAAATCAAAGTTCGCTATGAAGGGCAATTCTTCTTCGTTTTGATTGGTGGACAATTTTGTGAATATTAACTAGCGTCAAATGACGCGCATACGCGATCCAATGGGATAAACCCGAGACGCTGGGGTTGCTAGTCGGAGGAGATTTTGAGCAGAGGTCGATTATAAATTAGCCGAATAAACACATTTTACGCGATTATACGTGGCTAAAACTTGTTCTGTTTAATAAATAAAAGCTTTAAATTAGCCCAATAATCGGCGTATGTTGGCGTATATGGCCATTAGAGCCAACTATGGACTTCAACAACAACAACTTCCGGGTTCAATCTCTTCCGGCGTTCAGCTCATTACGTATTCAAAATTGTGTTATTTGGCTATATTTAAAGTTTTAAACGGAGATAATTGCCAAAAATGCAAACTCTATCGGTTGATGCAATTTGGAAGTGACACAGCAAAATTCACGTTCGTAGATTACCGAATAGCGGAGAAAAGGGTTGCTACAAACCTTTTTTAGAATTCTATGGATGACCAATATATTAGCCGATCTATAAATAGATCGGCTAATAACAATGGATGATGAATTATATGACGTATGAACTAAGTCGGATAAATGGTTGGAGATGTATAATAGTATAATACTTAACCCTTAGACCGCTATCTTTATTTATTGTCGTCTGCTGTTTATTTTCAATTTTTATCATCAAAAACATGCTTTGGCAGCACTTTAGAATAATTTACAACATGCTTTGACACCACTTCAGGATCATTTCCATTGGAAATGATCCTGAAGTGCTGTCAAAACATGTTTTTATTGAGAAATAAGGCAAGAAATAAAAGCAACGGCGGATGACAATTGTTGTGAGTAGCGGTCTAAGGGTTAAGATATAAACGCAGTTGTAATTGGATGTTGGGACCAAATTTTATTAACTTAGGGCAAGAGGTTGTTTAGATCGGGTAAAAAGCTGTGAAGTGAGTGATGGAAGGAGGAAGATGCCACCAAGTTTCCTTATCTTAACAGTATTAAAACAAAACAGGGTGATAGCACATTCGCATTCAGCAGCTGTTCGAACTACAATTCCAGCTGTAATATCAATTGCAGTGTTGCCATGATATGCCACATATCTTCAGAGCTCCATATACGTTGTGTATAATAGAAAGAGTAGTATACCCTCATATTTCAAATAGGGAACAAATGATAACAAATAAAACAAATTTAACTAGAAATGTGGCATGTCGGCACACGAATACCCCCACTGGCAGCCAAAGAAAACGAGGCATTTTTGATTATAAGCCATTTACCCGAGCGTTAAGGTTTCAAACGCATCAAGTCTGTGACCTTGACCCTGGGCATAGTGTGATAATCCATGCATCGGTGTAGAAGATATAGAGCAGAAGGGAATTTCAATATGTTTGACCTTTGACCTTGAACTGTGACCTTAACCTTGGACGTAGGTGCGTGGTTATTGATCGCGACACACCTTCTCATCCTGAGAAACATTTGTGCCAAGGCATTTGATAATCCATGCATCGGTGTAGAAGATATAGAGCGGAGCGGAAGGGAATTTCAATAGGTTTGACCATTGACCTTCAACTGTGACCTTGACCTTGGACGTAGGTGCGTGGTTATTGATCGCGATACACCTTCTCATCATGAGAAACATTTGTGCCAAGCCATTTGATAATCCATGCATCGGTGTAGAAGATATAGAGCGGAAGGGAATTTCAATAGGTTTGACCTTTGACCTTCAACTGTGACCTTGACCTTGGACGTAGGTGCGCGGTTATGATCGCGATACACCTTCTCATCATGAGAAATATTTGTGCCAAGCCATTTGATAATCCATGTATCGGTGTAGAAGATATAGAGCGGAAGGGAATTTCAATAGGTTTGACCTTTGACCTTCAACTGTGACCTTGCCCATGGACGTAGGTGCGTGGTTATTGATCGCGACACACCTTCTCATCATGAGAAACATTTGGGCCAAGCCATTTGATAATCCATGCATCGGTGTAGAAGATATAGAGCGGAAGGGAATTTCGAAAGGTTTGACCTTTGACCTTCAACTGTGACCTTGACCGTGGACGTAGGTGCGTGGTTATTGATCGCGACACACCTTCTCATCATGAGAAACATTTGTGCTAAGCCATTTGATAATCCATGCATCGGTGTAGAAAAAATAGAGCAGAAGGGAATTTCGAAAGGTTTGACCTTTAACCTTCAACTGTGACCTTGACCTTGGACGTAGGTGCGTGGTTATTGATCGCAACACACCTTCTCATCATGAGAAACATTTGTGCCAAGCCATTTGATAATCCATGCATGGGTGTAGAAGATAAAGAGCGGAAGGGAATTTCCGACCGACCGACCGACCGACCGACCGACAAGCTGACTCCTATATACCCCCTCAAACTTTGTTTGTGGGGGTATAATAATTCACTTATTTGAGCTGCAAAAGCTTTTTGCAGTACAACTAAGTAAACTTTCAACTTTATTACAGTATCTTCATTACTCAATTTGAAAATCAATGCATATTTCCGCATTGCTGTGAATATTTTGTACTCCCACTTTTGATAATCAATGCTATTCTGCTAAAATAAGTGAGTAAAATAGGCCAAGACGCACCTTATCTGGAGCGATGTATCATGTGCATTACCTGTCTCGTCTCTTTTGTTGCATTCACTATGGTTCTCGCCTCCAGTATCAGGTCGGATATTCTGTTTTCCTCCTTAGCGTGTCCCAGTACTTTCATTCTGTACTCCATAAGCACACTCAGGGTGAATACAGCCTGGAATGCGGAGGTAACTCGAGAAATGGAACGCATTGGGTTTGCGAACAGTGTAGATCCAGATCAGACTGTGCATTGGGTTTGCGAACAGTGTAGATCCAGATCAGACTGTGCATCCGCACAGTCTGATCAGGATCTGCACCGATCGCTATTTAGTCAAACAAACACCAGGGGTCGTTTCACTAAACTTCATACGACTAAAATGTTCGTCAGTGCAAAATTATTATAGTCAGTAAATTTCATATTAACACTATTTTCTTGCAAACAATTACTGGATTTACATTTATACAGCCTATGTTCAATAAATGTAAATACATCAATCAACATTTCCAGACAATCATAATTTTGCACTTACAAACATTGTAGTCGTGCAAAGTTTAGTGAAACGGTCCCACCCCTCTGTTCTGCTTCTAACAAGAGCATAGTATAGGTCCTTATAATGCTGCAAGACTGCAGGGTTGCATCGTATGGAGGAGCTCCTAGGCGTGTGCCTCTATGTTCTTTCCTGGAGGCATATCAACAAGATATATATATATGTGGCTGTAACTGGAGAAATAGGGCTTATGTGATGTGTGACCATGGTAGCTCCTGATCAAATATAACACTCATGTAGACTGATAACGATCTGTAGTGAGTGTTAGAAGCGTGGCATGTGTTTCATTGATGGAATGGTGAACAGTGCAGATCCTGATCGGACTATGCGGGATGCACAGGCTGATCTGGATCTACATTGGTCGCAAAACCCATAAGCCCCATTTCTTCAGTCACAGCCACATATATAAAATCAAATATTCTGTGATAGATATATGCAAGTTTTGCCTTGGTGTTCTGGTGGCTAGCTATACACCAGGTATGTTCGTTCATTAAACGGCATTGTCATAACTTCTGTAGCCCATTTCACCAAAATTGCTAAGTATACTTATCTAGCTACGTATACTTTGAGGGAGTAATCATTTATTTCTCCTGAAATGCATTATTTCATATAGAAATAACGACTGCATATATTTGATGATTAAAAGTATGCAGAATTATTATACTGAATGTATTACATTATCACAGCCATAATGGCTGTGATAATGTAATAAATTCAGTATAATAACAATTAATAAACTTATCCTTAAACTAAACATTTCTCCCTCAAAGTGTACTTGGCAAGATAAGTATACTTTGCAATTGTGGTGACATCGGCTAGTGATCGGTAACGTACTGGCACTGGACACGGCACATTATTGTCTACAGTAACAGACCTGTGTAGAACACAGGCTATTCATAGAGAATAGTAGGTTAGTGCCGTGAATGGGAAAAAATATCTGGCAAGGCTCAGGAAACGGGATGGGCGAGGCTCTGCCGAGCACATCCCGTTTCCGTGCCGCGCCAGATATTTTTTCCCATTCACGGCACTAACCTACTATTCTATTTATCCCGTCAACACCTACACATGACTGTAAATTGCAAAAATTGTATTGACTGGATATCAAAAATGTTTCACGGCACCGTGTTTCACGGCACATACGCACTGTGTTGACGGGATAAATATGTATGTCATGCAGAAAATACAAATGCCATATGGTTGATATTGGTTGGTATCAACATTGCCTTTTTTATTCCAACACATGTCCATGACGGTATACAATTTGTGAAGCTGTTATAAAAAATACACAAGCTGTTATGACAAAAGAGCAAACAATATTATGACACAAAACACAAGCTTACATTCATCACTCAATTGAGTTTGAGTATAACATTTTATTTGCTCATAAAAAGTACCTTACACGTTTTTTCATCAACGTAGGCCCAGATCAGCATGCGCATCCACATAGTCTGATCTGGGTCTACAGTGTTCACCATTTAGTCATTTACTTATGATTACTGCAATCAGCAAATTAATATAATTAAAATTGTGTTGAATGATTATGCAAGAAAATCAACAATTATAAGTTCTGCAAATGTCTTTTAACCCTTTCAACACCACATGCCTGTATAGTGGAATTGGCAAAAAGTGTAGATCCAGATGAGCCGGCTCGTGACGAGCCGTCTCATCAGGATCTGCACTTTTTGCAAGCAAGATTCATGTTTAAGAACAAAAACACCCCCTTTCATAAATTAACTAGTCTGAAAATCATTGTATGACGGTTGAATTGGTTGCAAAATCAACATATCAAAATCCATTCCAGTTACTTAGGGGTGAAAGGGCTAATGTACATTATCTCTATCGAGGAAATATGGTAAACTTCCCTATACCTCTGCATATTTTTTCTCTGCCCGTTCCATGGCAACGGCAGTATATGTGAGGACACTGTTGGCATTTTCCACAGTTGCGATCGTGGACGATTTCAGCAGGAACTCTGCTGATAGTGTGGATGGGTCCGGCATCTAGATTACACACATAACATAGTATTATCTAGCATTGTCCAAAAGAGCTCCAGATAAGTTTTGTATCTAACGAGTACTATACCCTCAGATTTAAAATTCAATGCGTATGTTACTTTTACAAATGTATTATTGATGTTCTTCCTTATTAAATATGGAACAAATGATAAAAAATAACAAATTCACTTATTTCAGCTGCAAAAAGCAAACAGTGTTTGCTTTTTGCAGCTCAACTAAGTAAATTTCAACTTTATTACAGTATTTTTACTGCTCAATTTGAAAATCAATGCATATTTTCACATGGATGTGAGAATTTTGTTGTCCCACTTTTGATAATCAGTGCGTATTCTGTAAAATAAGAGCGTAAAACACGCCAATATGCCCCTTATCTGGAGCTCTGAGTCCAATATAAATAAGAATATAAATAAGGTTTTTATGACAATTTTGGAAAATATCAGCTTTTTAATTTAGAACATGTAGAAACGTCCGCACATATATTAGCGAATAGAAATGACTGAACAAAAAGGTATACAAATGTAAACAACAAATATCAATTTCCCCATGTTAAATCCCCATAGACATCTTCACGGAGAGTGAAGATGTCTAATCCCATAGACATCTTCACGGAGAGTGAAGATGTCTATGGGGATTTAACATGGGGAAATTGTTTTTATCAAAAGGAACACTTGTTTTTTATCAGTGGTTCATTAGATACACGTGTTATTTTTCTCATTTATAAAAACTATTCCTGGAGGAATGTTGGGGTAATGCTCGGTAACCAGTGGTTTTAACCTAATTCAGGTATGCTGAATCCAAATCAATCGGTTACCAGGCTGGATGTTTTAGTTATGACCTTCAAAATTTAAAAATAAAATAGGCCGCCATTTAAACATTAATTTGTATGACATTTGATTTTCTAAAATAATTTGGCATGGGAAATCTTGCAATAATACAAACAGGTGTTATTATAATAACGATGTATTGATATAAGTTTGTTTTACTATCAACACGACGCATTAAATTCCAAGATGGCCGCCACTTTTTGTCTCTTGACACATTACATGTATTATGGAGCGGATTTTATGAAATTTGCAAAATGGGTAAATTATTGTCTGAGAAGTTATAATATATAACACGAAACACCATCATCGGCTTCTGAAATCAACATATTTGAGAAGCTAAAACATTCCTTAAGTGGATGGATAATACAGTCTCCATTTATGTGATATAATGAACGTATTATGTCACTTGCAGTCTAACTACAAGTACTCCTCTCAGATGAGTCTGTTATCTGCTTTACCGTACATTGAATCACACTTTAGTGTTTTACTCGAGGTCACTCACAAATTAGTTTCCACATGATGCGCAATGCAGGGATTCCGCTGGCGATCGCCACTTTCGAAATTGGCGATAAAAATAAACAATTGGCGATAAAAAATTACAATTTTCGAAAAAAAAAAAAATTGTTTTTTCGAAAATTGTAATTTTGTATCGCCAATTGTTTACTTTTATCCTATTGGTTATTCGCTTTTTGGATGCCTTGTGGACGAATTACGAATTGTAATGATCATATCCATACTGGACATGCCTATATATTGGCTGGTCACATCGCTAATATGACGTTATTTTCACAAGAATTCCGCCACGGAAGCAGTGTCTCGCCTGCCGAGGCATTTGACCGTAACATAATCATGGGCATGTGCTGAAGATAACATCACAGCAAGAGAGCCGTAAGTCACAAAATACGCCCGTCGAAGATGTGCCAGACAGCGAAGATGCAAATGTGAAAGCTGTCACTAAGGCAAGAAACATTAATGAGAATTTGAAAATCTATAGTATTACGTCTTCCTCTTGTTGTGATAAACAGGTATACATGTACTAATTTAGGTAGAGATGTGCAAAGTAGAAATTATATAGAATTGGATACAAAAACGTAGAAAAAATGGCTAAGTTAAAAAGGTGATATTTTTGTTAAAAAATATTTATTTGGCATAAAAAACATAAATATCTTCAATATGTGTAGAAGACGTGTGTATAGTTTCAGATCGATTGACTGAACGGTTTCAGAGGAGTGGTGTACACATTTCAGATCGATTGACTGAACGGTTTCAGAGGAGTGGTGTACACAAAATGTGCAGTTTTTCTGTCCGCCGCCCGCCCGCCCCGCGGTAAAACATAATAATGGTCATATAAAAACCGTCAGAGAAGTGCATGCTTAAAACACGAAAAAGGTCATGGTTGAATAACTTTTTGACATAAAAAGTGGCTACAAGTGTTTCCACAATCATGTGACGGTCAAGGTCGTGTTAATGGCGGCATAAGTGTGTTCCAAATGCTTACATGTATCAGGTGTCCAAATAGTGAAGCAATCCATCAAGTAATATTAATGTTATACGATGATTATGAAACGTGTACAAACTTTTTGACACAAACAATAGCTGGCTAAGTGTTTCCGCAAATATGTGAAGGTACAATAGGCCAAGGCCATGTTAATGGGGGCATGAAATGGTCACATGTATCAGGTGTCCAAATATTGAAGCAATCTGTCAAGTAATTTTAAATTTATATCATGATGAATAAACTTGTACAAACTTTTTGACGCAAAAATGGCTAAGTGTTTCCGCAAACATGTGAAGATAAAAAAGGTCAATGTCATGTTAATGGCGGCATGAGGGTGTTCCAAATGATCACATGTATTAAGTGTCCAAATATTGAAGCAATCCGTCAAGTAATGTTTGTTTTTTGTTTGGGTTTAATGGCCTATCAACATCTAAGGTAATTTAAGGCCGGGTCCATGGGTTTAGTACTAATTCCCACATATTACCTGTACAAGTACATGTACACGTTCAAGTACATATCCGTCAAATAATATTAAAGTTATACCATGATGAAGAAGCTTGTACAAACTTTTTGACGTAAAGAAATGGCTAAGTGTTTCTGAAAACGTTTGAAGGTAAAGAAAAGTCAATAAAAGTTAATGGCGGCATGAGTGTGTTCCTAATGGATACATGTATGAAGTGTCCAAAAATTGAAGGAATACGTCAAGTACTATGAGTTACAGCATGATGACGAAGCTTGTACAACGTTTTTTTACGGAAACAAAAATGGCTAAGTGTTTCAGCAAACATTTGAAGGTAAAAAAGGTCAAGGTCATGTGAATTGGCGGCATGAGTGTGTTCCTAATGCTTACATGTATCAAGTGTCCAAATATTGAAGCAATCCGTAAAGTAATATTAAAGTTATAGCCTGATGACGAAGCTTGTACAAAGTCTTTGACATTTCGGACGACGACGCGGACGACGACGACTATGGACAAAGCTGCGACTATAATCACGCTTTCTGCTAAAGCAGGCGCGACAAAAACGTGGCACATATATCACATATACAATGTATTATATGTACAGCATGGCATGATTGACTGAGAGTTTATTCTCCGGTGTTTCTGCAATGGATGGTACATCTGGAGCATTTACAGCATTCCCACCTTACATGTGCATGTTTGACTACGGCAGCCAATGGAACATACTCATGAAATAATCTCCAAAATGCAACGGAGGTTGGTGTTTGCTTCATCAACTCTGGCACTAGTTGGTCGCTAACGATTGACACTTGCAGAGATAAATTCACTCTGGAGTCGCACATAGCTACATCAGCCAACAGTAACACTCTGTCACATACAGTAATAACATGAACTGTTATTATCTCATAATTCCAGCACAAAAATATTTACACAATTCCCTAACATTTGATTGGTCCGTAGCAAGTTTCTGTCCAAAATTTATATCCCAGTAAACTCCATGCCGAACTACTTTCCGTAACCGTCAGGCGCAGTTAAAATAATTCTTAAGAAAACGGAAAATAAACACATTTTCTTGATGAATTTATTTCAAATGCTGGAATTATAAGGAATGAATGGCCTTTTTGTGGAATTTATCGGGGATATAAACTTGGAAAAGTCGCGGGAATACTGGACGAGGCCTTAAAAATTACAATTTTCGAAAAAAAAAATATAAAAAAAAATGGTGGATTCAGTTGTTTTTTTTTCGAAATTTGTAATTTTTTATCGCTTTTCCAAGTTTATACCCCGATAAATTCCACAAAAAGGCCATTCATTCCTATATTCGATCAACTGTTCTTGTAGCTGCCGATGAATTGCATATACTGGAAGACACTTATTGGCAGCCGTGGCCAATTGAGCTTAACAACATGGGTGATGAACATAATCAGTATATCATAATCTGTGTCTCGGGACGATATCACAATAGAATCGATATCCATGATGATGCAGTGAAGATTGCGTGATCGATTTATTGGTATTTAACGGCATATCAACAGCTAAGGGCATTTAAGACCGCAGTAAACAACGGACCATGTGTCCATATCTCATGGTTTGCTCGTAGAGCCTACACATCCGATGTAGGGTTTGATATGTTCACATCTGCTAATTATCACGCACGCCACCAGCAACCACTTCTGTTCCCCCCACTGGAGTCTGTAGGGTGAGTTGTTCAGTCACAGAGAGAACTTGCTAATTTGCACGCAATGCCATAACGTTGGTCCACTTATTATCAAGGTGTATGATCGCGTGGTACTAACAACAACAACAAGTACCGATTCAAAGTACGTATTATTTTATAGTGTCCTTATTACATAACGGATTTTGATGACATATGGCGCATCAAACGCGTCTTGTTAAGCTGCATTTGGTGGTCTCTGTATTTTCGCCCAAACTTCTGTCGTTTTTGCGAAGAATCAATTTCCGTGTCTCTGTGCCAAACTCCCTAGACCACCAAATGCAGCTCATGAAGACGCGTTTGCTGCGCCATATTTCATCAAAATCCGTTGCATATTAAGGAAAATATCAAATAATACTTACTTTGGAGTGGGCGGTGTTGTTGTTGTTGTAACCACGTGACCATGCACATTGAATATGTAATAGCACTGTCGTGACTGATTGGTCTTTAATTATGCACCGAATCGGTTCACAGAATTATGTATTTATGTATTGGTGCTCGTACCTGTCGTGATGGAATGTTGTTGATAACGATCAAATGTTACAATATCAGCCGAAATATGTATTTATTGACTTCATAAACTATATGTGCATTGTTTCCAAATATAATTACCAGCATGATGGTTCGTTTACCAATAACCATCATCACCGATTATCCGTATGTACTGGCGACGATATCAGAACAACTGCACGCTTTGTGAGTATATGTTCATCGACTATGGTGGATTCAGTGGTTAGATGCAAACTCGTGTCTGTCGAGGTAGATGACACTACAACAGGCAAACGTTCATGTTGCAAAATGTTTCACAAGTTCTCATCCAGACCTGCTTTATATCCAGTAATCAGCCTGTAAGATGTTGCGGTTCGCCTTAATCGTTCTCTGATGTCCTCTGAGGTTAACGTTTTTCTCCACAGCAATGCGTGTTGAAAATGGTGCACATGGTTGTCACTTGTTGTCTAACAAAGAGACCTGCTTCTACAAATTGATCTAGTTTGATCTTTATCCCGTCAACACAGTGCGTATGTGCCGTGAAACACGGTGCCATGAAACATTTTTGATATCCAGTCAATACTATTGTTGCATTTTACAGCAATTTGTAGGTGTTGACGGGATAAATAGAATAGTAGGTTAGTGCCGTGAAAGGAAAAAATATCTGGTGCGGCACGGAAACGGGATGTGCTCGGCAGAGCCTCGCCCATCCCGTTTCCTGAGCCTTGCCAGATATTTTTTCCCGTTCACGGCACTAACCTACTATTCTCTATGTCCCAGTGCCATGGCTTTAAGCAGCGAGCCTTCTATAATCGGCATAGCAACATATTTTTGTGACAATCATGTTTTACAGAGCGTTTGCTATTGTCATAAATACTCTGAAGAATTGTAGAGCTGAACAATTTGCTCTGTAGCCGATTTCACCAACATTGCAAAGTATACTTTTCTAGCAAAGTATACTTTGAGGGAGAAATTTTAAATTTTAGGATAAATTTATTAATTTTTATTATACTGAATTTATTACATTATGACAGCCATTTTGGCTGTGATAATGTAATAAATTCAGTATAATAATTCTGCATACTTTTAATCATCAAATATATGCAGTCGTTAGCTCTATATGAAATAATGCATTTCGGGAAAAATAAATGATTACTCCCTCAAAGTATACTTTGCTAGAAAAGTATACTTTGCAATGTTGGTGAAATAGGCTACTGATCGTTTTATAATCATCCGTGCGACGCTGCTTGATGCATTCTGCCTGTAATTATTTTCATGTTCACACATGATGAGACAGTAGATGATGCTGGTGGATTGATCGATATTGCTGGAGAATACCTCAAACACTACGTTGAATGTGTCGGTACTACGAGCAAAGCATGAAGAAAAAGACACACGACTCTATTGTGGTATCGTCCCGAGAGACAGACGCCCTGATTCTGCTCATACATGTTAGCTCATTTTTTATATATGATATGCTGTGGATGAAGACTGGCACGTCGAATAAGCCAATGTGTATGTATTCCTGTACATAAAATTCATCGGCAGCTACCAGATCAGTTGATATTTCATGCTCAATCATATGACAGGTGATGCTATCACTGTATGTGACAGCATGTCACAGTTTGCTAGACATGGCAAGAAAGGTGCATGGCCTGTATTTGAAAAAGAACACGCATAGTTGCAGGGTCAATGAACTACAATGCTTATAGACGAGACTGAGTCTTCAGCAAAAACATTCGTATGTCGCCTATATGCTGTGACTGATCTAGCTAGCTACGTGTAACAATGTCAAGAGTGAATTGTATTAGGTAAATGTATTAGGAAACCCTGCCACCTACCACTGATGCTGCACATTTGTATATTCAGCGTACCCATTATTATACCTTGGTATTATCAGATACGTCTACGTCCAGCTGGACCTTCGTTGGCAACCAACTAATGCCAGAGTTATTGGATCTACCACAAATCCCTGATGCATGTGTGGAAGTTATTACATGCGTATGTTTCACTGGCTGCCTTAGTCAAAGATGCAAATGGAAGAATGTGTGAACGCTATGCACAGCCGCATGAAAATGTTCAAGCAGTCCCATCATAGACAGCAACGCTGGAGAATACATACTTACTGAAGCATGTCATACTGTACAAACATGGTATATATGCGACACGATCTGAAAATCCTTGTGACAAGCCAAGATCCCGGCATGTCTATTATGAATATGGTCATCATAATTCGTAATCCGTCGGCGATGCATCTATTACGCATCAAGCAAAATGAAACAATCAATGATTTGTCAAATCAAAACCCATACATCATATTCGAGTGATTATTATAAAATAATGTGCCATATCACACCACGTATACACTAGTATAATACTGACAAGAAGTTGGACACTACTGTGTAAACTAATATACATTCAAACAGGTAACACAACCATCTAAGAGGAACACGTAAAGTTAGATTGCAAGCGACATTAAATGTTTCATTATACTACAGAAATGGAGATTATATTACCAATTAATGCCACTTAATAACTATGTTGTAGTCGTAAATGGGTTCAAATATGTTTCATGTTTCATGTATTAAACTCTTATAGACAATCATTTTACTTTTTTGGGCAAGCTTCACACAACAATTTCCTTAAACAATGTGTCAATAGACAAAATGTGGCGGCCATCTTGAGAAATAATTTGTCGTGTCAATATTAAAACAGCCTACAATCAAATCATTCTTATTATAATAACATGTCTCGTTTTTATTACAAAATTCCCATGCCAAATTATTTTAGAAAATCAAATGTCGTTCAAAAATATGTATAAATGGCGGCCATTTTGTTTTTCAATTTCGAAGATCAAAACTAAAAACTCAAGCCTGGTAACCGATTGATTTGGGTTCAGCATACTTGAATTATGTTACAGTCACTGGTTACCGAGTATTACCCAAAATTCCTCAACCCGAAAACGCGCTATAGCGGTTTATGCAAACAGTGCAGATCCAGATGAGCCGGCTCGTAACGAGCCGTCTCATCAGGATCTGCACTTTTTGAAAGTAATTTCGTATTTTTTAGAACAAAATATACCCTTTTTCATAAATGGACTAGTCTGAAAACCATTTTGTGACGGTTGGATTGGTTGCAAAATTAACATATCAATATCCATTCCAGTTACTTAGGGGTGAAAGGGTTAAATGTATAAGTCAAGTATAAACGTATCAACTATTAATGAAAGAGATCCTACAACGTATGTAACTTATTATAAGCATATTAATAGTCTTGATGCAGATGCATAAATAGACAAAACCGGTAGTCAATGATAAATCTTGTTTTATGGCGGCCATTTTGTTTTTTTAATTTTGAGGGTCAAAACTAAAAAATCCAGCCTGGAAACCGATTGATTCGGATTCAGCATACTTCAATTATGTTAAAACAGTCTTTGACCGTCCATTACCCCAATTTGCCTCCAGGACTATTTTAAGCACATAATCTGGATTAACAACCAGTCTAAGATGGTTATATGAACTGTTCATTGAACAGTATTCAGTCTTTCAAAATAGCCAAAACGTCTTGTGAATCGAAAACTGAATGTCATCCATTACCGGGAGGCTGCCTGCCTATTGTAATCTACTGTATACTGAATAATTATGTCCGTTCACGCATTCGATACCAACATACATCTTTAGTTAAAGGCGCATGCCCAGTCATTAGGCACAAAATGTTCTTTATATCAGATACATCATCAGACAAAATAAACATTCATTCACCATTACTCCAAGAATTGATTGGCATTATTGTACATTTTATATCAGACGTAACTTTCCACACTGATATCAGGGGTGATAACCGTGTTTCCTTAAAATGTTAACGGACATTACTATGTATTATCTGTAATTATTTTTTAATGATTTTACTTTATAATCTGTCGAAACTATTATTTGTTCAGGTGACACATTTAATTAATTAGTATAAATAATTTAAAAATACCATGCCTCATTTGCATAAGAAAATAGCTTGATACCACAGTGCGAGTAACTATCAGTAAAATAAATATTACTAAATGACTATATCTGTATAGCGGGCACCCAAAATTTTAGAACTGATGAAATAGTGACACAATTATACACTTATTTAATTTCTATAAAGAACATTTTGTACCTACTGAGTGGGCATGTACCTGTAAGATCACCAGTGTGAAGGTCAATGTCACGCGCACTGGATAGTTATCAATATGAGGAAGAACGGTTCATATTTCGGTGTTTCATTGGTTAATTCGGAATATTTTGTGGCTTGGGTGCATTGTTACCAACATACAAGTTACGTCAGCTCCCACGAATTACACGTATAACTAGAAGTTTTAAAGCAATAAAACTATTAGTGTATACTGTTATGTCGCTTGTTTTAGAGTTTGTGAATTTTTTTGCTACATTGTTTGAACCAAGGTTTTTTTCATCTATAGACCACATACAACAAAACTGGGGTTGGTTCCATTTTTTAATATAAGCCATATGGCCGCCATTTTGAAATTCAAAATGGCCACCATTAAAATTTATATTTCACGGTCAAAGTCATTATGTGTGGTGATTTTGCAGCGGAAAACACATTATTATGGACAAGACATATTGGTAGAAGGAGTTCAATACATTTTGAGATACCAGCCATTTTGGTTTACAAAATGGCCACCATTTCAAAATTGGAAATCCAGTATCTAATTTACATTTTTGAATGTTGTGGTAAGATTTTGTATTTTCCTTCTGTTTATACTCGTATTTCTTTGAACACAGTCAGGCGAGATTATTTCTAACTGGTAGTGTGCTACGAGTAATCTTTATCTTCAAAATGGCCACCGAAACTAAGTGTGTTATGTACATAGCCACAACAAATATTTGTTACACATTCTAGTATTTCTGAAGCTGTAGTTATGTTCTTTCAAATGATATTGTGATTGGAACGTGTGTGTCTGCTTGAAATTATATATATATACAACATATAACAAAACTGAAGTTGATTCCATTTTTTTAAGAGCCACCATTGAAATTAATTCCTATTTAACGTCAACGATAAATGTGGTGTTTTTAATTATTATTTATTATGGATAAGAAATATTGGCATGATTATTTCAGTATATTTTAAAATGGCGGCCATATTATTTTTAAAATGGCCGCCATTTAAACTAAACAATATCATATTAATTATATATGTGTAATGCAGTGGTGATAGTTTGTATGTTTCTTCTGGTTATACTCATAATACAATGAACACACACTGTTGAGACTATTGCTAACTAGTACTGTGGTACCAGACACCATTCTCTTCAAAATGGCAGCTGAAAATAGGTGTGTCACATACAGTGCCACTTCAAGGATTTACATCTATTACGTATCGTTGTATTACGTATTTACATGTACATGTATCACGTATTTTTGTGGCATATCGTTATGTTTCTTCAAATGATATATTGGTCAGCACATGTGTTTTCCTTTAAAATAAGAAGAAAATATGGCAAATCATCCATTTTATCCAATAGTGTATATTATATGGTATTGTATATTGCATTCAAAGGTAAATACTCATATTCTCCATTGCTTCATGAGAAAGCGTATGTTACGGCGATATGCTGCACCATCTGCAGCCTGTAAGAATTGGCATTGCGCTAGCAGACTGCAACTGGTCTCAACAGTTTGCTGTCTTTATGGAGTCCAACCTGGTCGCCAATGTTTAGCTCTTTTAATTGTAAAGCTACAATGCTTTTATCACAGGGTTTCTTGCTCTGTTGATGACTGGATATGATCGTGTCCCAAATCGAAACATGTATTGGAAATACCTGCTCATAAGTGGTCAGTAAACTGGATAGAAGCCGCTGTCCCATCAATAACTGTGCAGGGGACCATTCCATGTCAGTTATGGGAGTTTCGATATTCTAGTATACCCAAATATAGGTCTTGTACATTCCCCTTTTGTTTTTACGAAACTGTGTTTCACAATGATTACTGTTCGCTCAGCTATCCCACTGGACCTTGGCTACATACAGTACGTGATATTAAGGAAATCCCATTATTTTGTAAAATCAGCAACTTACTGATAGGCAACTTGCAGAATTCATCTGACACATGTGTACTTGGTACACTCTGCTTACTGTCAGTCCCTTTCAACTGTCCAATGGCCATTTCGGAGTTTATGCCGTGTTACCAGAAATTCCTTTTCATTCCATGTGGAAATGTTTGTAGCAACACCCTCATGGGTGGCCTGGTACATAGTGTGATATCAGAGTTTATTTGGCATTTCAGTTTCTGTCTTCAATTGAACATCTTCCTACCATTTTACCAGAACATAATACATTGCACTCGTCTAAGACATGTCTGAATGCCGAGATGGCCATTGTGCACGGCTTGCAACCTTTTGGACTCGAGAGGAATCAGAATTATGTGTTTAAATCCTTTCAGTTTATCTCTGTAATCCCATAACGCCATTGTTTTATGTGGACATTGTGTTCTGAGATTGAGTTATTCATTTACATTCGTTTTTTCTAGCAGAATCAATTCTGCATCTTACTCAGTCAAGTTTGCCGTTTCTTGCAACGCATGATTACTGACAGGTAAGTTCGCGAATACTACATGCACCTGTGAATTCATACCCTTAGTAAAGTTATAATATAAGTATGTTACTGGCTCGTTGGATAGCGTATCAGTAACTAGTATGTTTTTGCCAGAAACATGTTTCATTGACATGCCATATTGCTTCAGCAGCAGTAAAAAATCCTTTAATCTGTGACGACATGATTTATTTAATGGATATAAGAGGCAAGTGATGTACTACACTTGAACTGTCAGTCCGTACACATACCAAAACCGTTTCCGGCCAAATAACATGCCTCATTATTCATGTTCAATCAGAGCATATTAGTGTTCTGCGAGAATCACTGATATGGAAGCATTCGTCATTGGCTTCCCTTTGTGGTACACCATAATGCAGTGTCTCTGGCTTTGTCAAGTCATAATATGACAAGTTCAACAATGAAACGCAATTTGGACCATCAAGACACTGATCACTTTTATTTTGACACAGGAGTTGTGATCTCTTAAGACCATATGGTAATCGTAAATAATGATAATGACCATGGACCTAATAATGATACTGCATTTTCAACGTGGCCATTTTTCTACAGTTTCCTGCATACATGCATTATGTATAGGAAGTATTCAACCTCTCCAACAGTGTTTTGGCATTCAATTTGACATTTTACTCACGACGTCTACACATACTGAACTTGTGCACATGGCGTTTTAATGCCGAAAAGTCATTTAATCACACAAATACTGCATTTTCTACAGTTCTTCTACTCTTTCCTGCATACAATTTTGTATTTTATGTAAGCAACTCCTTCGATCACATTTTGAGTGTGAATGTGCCAGCACTGCCTTTCAGGAACACAAACAAGATGGAGACTATCATGCAGATGGTAATGAAACTGCTTGAAAGCACTGTATCCATAATTAAGAAAATTCATGCATACACACAGCGGCCATTTTGAAATCTAACATGTTTGTCATAAACAGTGACTTGAAAATAACTTTAGTCATATATAATTTACTTTCAATAATAATTATAGTCTGGAGATAAAATCAGTCCAAATGATGTGTGCAGAATTATATGGTTTTCACGGCAGCCATTTTGAAAATAAATACTACAAATACACTTTACTGAAAACAGTACGTAGTGAAGACAGAAGAAATATTATTTACGTAGAAGCCGTTTTGAAAACATGTCCGCCATACCAGTTATCAGAAAAAAAGTGGAACCAACCCCAGTTTTATTATTTTAAGTATGTAGATGGCCTGAATTTTGAGTTGAAAAATTATGATATAATCGGTCTGAAAGCAACGCATGTTGGAAATTGTATTGACCAAATATTGGAAAACCTTTATTTCCTTGATATCCATGACAAGGATCCCGGATAGTACGTAATGCGTCAAGATATAGTTGCCCCGGCGACCATACACAACAACGCGACCACACACGCGAACAACAACGTCAGCAGACGCGCGATACGCGGGCTAATATACAACGGAGTCAGCGTAGTTCAAGGCGCATGATCACGTGGTTACAACAACAACAATGTCGCCCATTCCAAAGTAAGTATTATTTGATATTTTCCTTAATATGCAACGGATTTTGATGAAATATGGCGCAGCAAACGCGTCTTCATGAGCTGCATTTGGTGGTCTATGGAGTTTGGCACAGACTTATGTCGTTTTTGCGAAGAATCGATTTCCGTGTCGGAGACACGGACATTGATTATTCGCAAAAACACAGAAGTTTGGGTGAAAATACAGAGACCACCAAATGCAGCTTAACAAGACGCGTTTGATGCGCCATATTTCATAAAAAAATCCGTTACGTAATAAGGACACTATAAAATAATACGTACATTGAATCGGTACTTGTTGTTGTTGTTGTTGTTAGTACCACGTGATCATACACCTTGGAGATACCAGGGACAGTAATTCGCATCGTGGCTGATCCGGAGCTTATCGCCGATAGGTCAGCGCCGGGTTTTGGAATGTACGCAGTTGGAACATTAATAGGGAAATTGACAATAGTGTTTTAAGATCAACTTGTGTTTTAAACTACAATTTAGATATAATTGGCGTGGTTGAGACTCACCTGCTTGGTAGTGACGTGTGACAACTTGATGAGTACAAATGGTATGGCCACAACAGACAGCATATTCATAATAATGCACGAACTGGTTCAGGCGGTGTTGACTTTTTTTTATTAAAAATCAAATTTGTAGCGAATTTGCCGTTACAGTTCTTAACAATTCGTGCGAAGGTATTCTATGGTTCAAATTAGTTCATAAGAGTGAGCAGTTCGTTTTATTGCCATGCATTTGTTATTTACCACCAGAAAAATTCGTCCAGACATGTAGATGTAACTGCTTTCTTTGACAATCTGCTAACCGATATTTACCTATTCCAGAACTGTGGTTTTATTTTTATTTGTAGAGATTTTAATAGTAGGTGTGGAGATCTAGATGATTTTATTGCCGGTGTAGATAATATTAGAACTAGACGTGTGAATGATTTTAAGGTAAATTGATATTGTGAGCGTTTTATAGACTTTTTAATAAATACAAATGTGTGCATGTTAAACGGCAGAGTTGGTAATGCGTCTTCAGAGTTTGGTATAAACATACATGAATTTTATTAAATAATAATTTACATCATTTTTCGGTATACAAGCAGTGTAAAGAGGATTGGAGTTCCTCTCCGTGAACAAGGTAGTTAGGATCCCAGGCGGACATAACTCTTACAAATCTAAAAAAAACGCAATGGTCTCACATGTCAGCATGAGCCCCATTCGATGCAATAATGGCAGATACAATTCAAGTGTGTATTATGTTTACGGATTTTTGGTAATAATATAGAACAAGAGTGCAGCAAGTCACAAAATACGCCCGTCGAAGAAGGGTCCGACACCAAGGTAAGAAACATTAATGAGAATGTGAAAATCTATAGAATTATTTCTTCCTCTTGTGATAAACAGGTATACTAATTTAGGTAGAGATGTGCAAAGAAGAAATTATATAGAATTGGATATAAAATGTAGAAAAAATGGTTAAAAAAGGTGATATTTTTGTTAAAAAATATTGTTTTCGGCATAAAAACACCAAGGTTCACATCTTCAATATGTGTAGAAGACGTGTGTAGAGTTTCAGATCGATTGACTGAACGGTTTCAGAGGAGTTATGTACACAAACTCTGTACCCTATATATAATGTTATACACAAATTAAGAAAAACTGGCTAAGTTAAAAAGGAGATATTTTTGCTAAACAATATTTTTTCAGCATAACAACACCAAGGTGCACATCTTCAATATGTGTAGAAGACGCGTGTATAGTTTCAGATCGATTGCCTGAACGGTTTCAGAGGAGTTGTGAAAACATAATGCGAACCGGTCGTATAAAAAGGGGTTTGAGCTAGATTTCAGCTTAAAAAAAACAACAACAAAATAAATACGAGGATGAGAAAGATAACAACACCTAACTAAAACGATAGACAAAGAAAATGAACATAGAGAAGAATAAACATGAAAAGTAAATAACAATCATAAAAATATTGTAAATATATTCATTTTCTACACGAGGGTCCACGTCGTCTGCTCGTGGGATTGTGAAATAGCCATATATAGATTAGCGATGGCTACTTGGATTAGATTTAATATGTAAATAGTGTTGTAAAATAGTATACTATATCAGCGGCCGTTTTCACAGATTACTTTAACCAGGGTGACACGGTGAGAACGGCAACTGTATTGATACTACCAATCATTGATTTTTATAGTGATGCTATTTATATTATGTTAGTATGTCGTCTCTTATAATTCTGGATAGAATGGCACATGTGAACTGTATTGTAATACTTGTATGGTACTTGTTAATATGTACACATGTGATGAGACTAAATAAACTAAACTATACTTAGCAAAACAAGAAACGTCCCTCTTTTAAATGCGAAATTATTCGTGATAAGTACTATGGGCAATGTATATACAGTCGAACCTCGTCTTGAGATCGTCTTATCGAAAAATTAAACAAGAGGGCCATGATGGCCCTAATTCGCTCACCTAACTCCATGAACACCAGAGGAGAATGTGACATTGAGTTCATATGTGTTTTTAAAACTGTGCTATTTTTAGATGGCGGTCATCTTGGATTAAGCGATGACTCTCATTTTACCAAATCTGAAAATGCTTCACCCAATGATCTTAACGTACTATGAAGTTTGGCCAGCATCGGCCATGTGGTTCCTGAGAAAAAGACGTTCAAAATATCGAATAAATGGACCTTTTGGCGGCCGTCATGGATGACATAATCATCCGATTCCGACAAATATTGCACCAGAGCAATCGCCTCATCGATACCTTCAATTTGATATATGATTGACATGCGCATATTCTCTCAAAAAGAAAATTTGACCCCACGGGTCACGCCCATTTTTGACCCCGGGGTCACCATTTTAACACCTTTGAAAGAGCATTGTACTTCGATCATTCCTACCAAGTTTCGTCGAAATCCGGCTGGCGGTTCATGAGAAGAATATTTTTTAAGAATTTGTGCTATTTTTAGATGGCGGCCATCTTGGATTAGCGACGACCTCCGTTTTAACAAATCTGAAAAGGCTTCACCCATGGACCATAAGTGTGTAGTTTGGCCACCATGGGCCAAGCGGTTCGTGTGAAGAAGAATTTTGAAATCTCTAATAAAAGAACGACCGTTTGACCTGTCGGCGGCCATCTTGGATGATATGACCATCCAATTTCGACAAAACATGTACCAGAGCGATCGCCTCTTTGATACCTTCGATTTGATATAGATATGACCATATTCGGTCAAAAATAAAATTTGACCCCAATTTGACCCCACGGGCCACGCCCATTTTTGACCCCGAGGTCACCATTTTAACAACTTTGAAAGAGCATTGTACATCGATCATTCCTACCAAGTTTTGTCGAAATCCGGCTAGCGGTTCATGAGAAGAAGATTTGTTAAGAAGTTATGCTATTTTTAGACGGCGGCCATCTTGGATTAGCGATGACCTCCATTTTAACAAATCTGAAAAGGCTTCACCCATGGACCATAACGTTTAAGTTTGCCTACCATGGGCCAAGCGGTTCATGTGAAGAAGAATTTTGAAATCTCTAATAACAGAACATTTTGACCTTTCAGCGGCCATCTTGGATGACATAACCATCCCATTTCGACAAAAAATGCACCAGAGTGATCGCTTCGTTGATGCCTTCGATTTGATGTATAACATGACCATATTCGGTCAAAAATAAAAATTGACCCCAATTTGACCCCACGGGCCACGCCCATTTTTGACCCCGGGGTCACCATTTTATAAAACTTTGAAAGAGCATTGTAATATCGATCATTCCTACCAAGTGTTGTCGAAATCCGGTTAGCGGTTCTTGAGAAGAAGATTTTTGAAGAATTTGTGCTATTTTTAGACGGCGGCCATCTTGATTACGTAATGACGTCATTTTAACAATTTTGTAATCGCCCTACCTAAGGACAACGACCATGAAGTTTGGTGAATATAGGCCCAATGGTTACCGAGGAGAAGACATTTGAAAATTTTCACGGACGGACGACATGAGCTTCGCTCAGGTGAGCTAAACAAATCTTCTCATTAATTCTCTGTTTTCATTATGCCACGGCTTTGTGAAAATGACAGAAATCAGGCAATTGGGATGTTGGAGGTTGGTGTGACGGCACGTCGGTTTGGGTGCTGCAGGTAAACGATTGAGCGACTCGTGGTACGCTATAGTGACACTGGAGACGTTCGCGAGCTGGTAGGCCTTGTGTGACGACGGCAAGAACGGACCGTTACATTACATTGGCGCACTTTTGTCAACGCCTTTTGCCAGCCACCGTCACGGCTCGGCGTTACGGGGTCTCTGTGCAGACCATCCATAATCGGTTGCGTCGTAACGCACAACCAATCAGAGCTCGACGCCCGTAAACTGGTCAGGTGATGACCAGGTGTCACCGTGCCTCCAGGCTGCTGTGGTGTCGACGCCATCTTAATTTAATTGGAGGCGGGCTGACTGGGACAGAGTTCTCTTTACCGACGAATCTCGGTTGACCATCAGACACGCACATGACAGATTGCGTGTATACAGACGCAAGAACGAAAGATTCGCGGACTGCTGTGTGGTGGAGAGGGATATGTTTGGAGAGGGAGCGTAATGGTCTCGGGCGGGATTATGGGAAACCGCAAGACAGAGCTGGTAATTATACAGGGCAACATCACTGCCCAACGTTATATTGACGTTATTACATGTCTTGCCATGCATTGGTAATCATGGTCCTGGAGTGACGCTGCAGCAAGATAATGCACGCCCGTACGCTGCCATGGCCACCAAACAGTTATTGGCAATGAACAACGTGGATGTCATGCAATGGCCTGCAATTTCCCCCGATCTCAACACTATTGGAACGCTAGGGAAAACCACAAGATTAACAATGCTCGTTAGCTTACGCTGGCATTGCAACGCGAATGGCGTAATCTGCATAACGCCATGATTATGCGTTACGTCAGGTCAATGCGTCGGAGAATTACGTCAACCATTAGGGCGCAGGGTGAACACACTCGCTATTTAGGAATTTCGCACAGACTGTACATTTTAAAGCAAAATGTATCCTCTGTAATTGAACAAACGCATGACAAACAATTTTGTGATTTTTTATTTCGACCCCAGCAACTCCGCAGATGAATTTTTTAACAACTACGAATGCGATCAAAATTTCAAAAACTGTGTCGATCCAGAAATTAATGAAGTTTATTTTGGTATTGGTTTTGGCCCTGTAATTCTTTTACATTTCTGGCAATCGTCACTTAAATAGGGAGGCCAGAGGGACGTTTCTTTTTTTGCTCAATATACTATCATTTCGGCTAATTCTGCGTATCGGCTAATTCTGCGTATCGGCTAATTCTGCGTATCGGCTAATGCGCAATTCACGTCAAATTTAGCCTTGCGTACGTCATAATAAAATATGTGGATTTTGGAACAAACAAGCTGATTACTTGCTACACTGTGACACAATTTTATCACGTTCCGATAGTTTGGTAAAAAGTTAATCAGAATATAGTCAAAATGTGTAAAATCCTCAAACCCTGCTGATGGAATAGCTGTCTTATTTACTCAATTAACTGTTCAACTAAGAAACTAACCGGTCATGACGTCACTGGATTGTTTTGTTTCAAGTGTCATACCAATGTTGCTATGCTGATCCAGTATGCTGTTCACCATTTTTGTTTACACTACCAGATGCGCAGCATTAGCAGAAACAAATGTGACGTTGCAGACACGCATGTGATGTCATACATCGCACAATTTACGTCACTTACTGACGTCAGAACGTTATGACATTTTACCTACACATACCTCTTTTCGATTTTGTTGAATATTCAGGGAATTTTGACTGAATATGAGAATGTTAATGGCATTTAAATGTGTTTGGTGCACAGAAATAGCCGACACCATTGTATATATTTGTATACATGACAGTATAAAAGGGGCCGGAAAGTTCAGAAAAGTGAATGTGTAGATAATTGGCGATTTCTGTCGTGTGTATGTTTGAGCAATAGTAGTTGCCCAAAATCAACGAAATTGTGTCACAGAAAGCTACCACAATCCGCCAATATACCCATAAATGAAACCAACATACTGACATTCTTTGTAAGGTGATGGAACACATTGTCACTTCAAACCTGGTCAGACACCTTAGAAACCAAAACAATATTTAGTATGATTTAACACACGGTTTCCGGGAAGGTCGTTCATGCGAAACACAACTTGCAATGCTAGTCGAGGACCGAGCCAGAATTGCCAGCACAGGTAAGCAAACCAACCCTTGGATTTTAGTAAGACCTTTGATAAGGTAAGTCATAACAAGCTTGCTCATAAACTACATCAGTATTAAGTAAGAAAGCGCACGCTTAAATGGATCAAAGCCTTCTTGAATCACAGGACACAGAGAGTTGTCATCGAATGTGGTGAGTCGGAGTAAATTTCAGTAACCTCTGGCGTCCCGCAGGCCTCAGTTCTTGGCCCAATTCTCTTCCTGGTATACATCAATGACCTCCCAGAAAATATTACCTCCCAAGTCCGTCTGTTTGCTGATGACACAGCCCTACACTTGACTATCAACAATTCACAGGATGGCACAACCTTGCAGAATGACAGAATTAATATACTACAAATCAGGGAAAATGATTGGGATAAATGTCAGGTACTACACATCAAATCCCTTTACAGACTTCACGGCAAATCCTCCAATATGTTACAACAGCAAAATATCTCGGTGTGACCATTTCCACCAATTTGTCATGGAAAAGCCACATTGAAAATATTACCAATAAGGTAAACAAAACTCTAGGATTTGTCCGCAGAAATATCCGCTAAACAAATAGTAACATTAAAGAACACACTTATAAAGCACTTGTCCGTCAACAAGTTGAGTACGCTGCTTCAAATTGGGACCCACATACAAAAGACAATATATACAAAATGGAAATAGTCCAGAGACGCGCTGCATGCTGGACTGTAAAAGAGCTCCAGATAAGTTACGTGTCTAAAGCGTACTACACCCCCTGATTTCAAAATCATTGCGTATTTTACTTTTACAAATGGATTATTGATTTTCTTCATAGGGAAAAAATGATAACAAAAATATAACAAATTTAAACATTCACTTAAATTTGAGCTGCAAAAAGCAAAAATTTGCTTTTTGCAGCTCAACTAAGTAAATTTTCAACTTTATGACAGTATTTTCACTACACAATTTGAAAATCAATGTGTATTTTCACATTGCTGTGCGTATTTTGTACTCCCACTTTTGATAATCAATGTGTATTCAACTAAAATAATTGAAAATACGCACCTTATCTGTAGCACTGCTGTAATGACTGTAATGACTACTCCACATACTCAATTGTCTCAGACATGCTAGACACATTAGGATGGTGCACCCTTGAACAGCGCAGATCAGACGCCCGGCTCTGCTTATTGCACAAAATTGTTAATGGTAAGGTCGCTGTACCCCTCCTTCAATACTTTCATACAACAGACATACATGGTTTCTCGATATTGCCATTCAATGACCTTTCATACTTCCAAAGATTTTTATAAATTCTCTTTCTTCCCTTGGTGTTTGTGCAATGGAACACCCTTCCCCCGGAGGTAAATAATCAAGCTTAATTTCAATTGATTATATTTTTCCAACACTTTACAACAACTGGTATCAACGACAACTGGTCTACACATGGTATCAGTTTACCTGTAGTTTAACATCAGATTCCACAAGTTTAACACCGGTTCCTGCTGCTGACGCAACACACAATGTTCTAATCGCACCTATGCGTAGAAAGGACCGTTGTTTACCAGTCGCAGTTCGGTATATCAGGCAAATTCGCCGGGAAACCCTCATCAGATGTTTCATCGCTTCCATATTGTTGTTGTTGTGATTTCTGGTGGCGAATCTCAGCCGCTGACTTTTCGGCTCAATCTTTGTACCGCCACAACGACAGCGAGAATATTGTTTCGATACACCTCAATTGACCTGTACTTGGCCTACACATTATACCACCGACGATAGACCTAATGGTGCATTAATGGTACACACGGAACTGAATGTGACTGTGATCTATTTTTTTTATTTTTTTTTGTAAAACCACGGGTACCACTGTAAGTTTGCGCGGTACAAATATATAACAGATCAGACAAAAATGCAACTGTGTATTATTAACTGGGACAAAACAACACACATGCGATTGATCTACAGATTAAAAACGTATGTGGTATGCACAAAGCCCAGAACTAGGTAAAACATTTTTAAAACACATTGAATTTGGCATGTATGCTCCGGGTTAGCGATTTTATGGTTTTTCAAGGATATCCAGTACACTCTCGGATATACCTGGCTTCACTGGAGAAATTGGGTTTATAGGATTTGTGACCAGTGTAGCTCCTGATCAAATAGCTCGTGCAGCCTGATAACGATCTATATTGCCTGCATGACGGGTGTTTCGTTGACGGAATGGCGAACAGTGCAGATCCTGATCAGACTGTGCGGATGCACAGGCTGATTTGGACCTACACTGGGCGCAAACTCAATAAGCCCCATTTCTCCAGTCACAACCACATATAACTGTGATGTGAGAAATATGTCCCCATAACTAAACACACTACACTGACAGGGGTGTAGGCAGGAGGCAAATGATGTGCAGGTCCGGGAAACAAATGTCGAGCGAGCTTAGTCAGCGAGGCCGCTAGGGGGGTTCGGGGGCATGCCCACCCCCGGAATTTTTTTTATGAGGATACAATTTCTGCATTCTGCTGCATTTTAAAGACCAATTCGGACTGAATTGAATGCCAGTTTTTACAACATAATACACTGTTCTGGTAGGCCTATTAAATATCTCGGTTTTTCTTTCTTTCTTTTTTGTCAAAACGATGTGCAGGCCCGGACCTTTTGGCCTAATGGCAGCTATGACATCTCTAAGTCCAGTTTGTTATTTATACCATTATATACCAACTACCGATTAGAGATATTTGATGAGAATCAGCGAGAGAAACTCGATAACAGAGCAATATTTCGTTCCACTCTTCACATACCGCTTGTCTACCCAAACATTGATGCAAATCATATTTTAATAAAACATGTTTATACCAGGGCTTCTGATGAGGAATTAGTAATTGAGTATTGTCACTCCATCATTTCTGAAGCAATTGGGTATTTCAAAATTTGAATTGGGTCAAATAAAATCACACTACTGTTTACACATCAACACACAACAATTATTGAATAGTTCGCTACGAAATACCAAGATGTGTTTTCATGGAAAATAAAAAATATATGCTATAGTTGTGGTCTGTTTATTGTTTTCTGCAGCATGATAAAGGCACCACCCAAAACGGTTCGCTTGCTGTTACTGTTACTGTTCTTCCCAGACTTGCCTATGGTTATTGTGTCACTCTGAAACTAAATACAACCATCCCTTTAGCAATGATATACGTGTCTATGAGTGATGGTATTGCTGTTGTTCTTTTGTGTGTTTTATGGCGTATTCCGCTTGATATTATACAGTAGAACATCCACAAAACGGACACTCTGACAAAAATTGTATGTTTACGTGATATGGGTTTCACCGTATTGTTATAGTGTAGTTCTAATTATAACGCCTGTCTCTGATTACAAAACACTAACTTATGTCATGGAATACACACATACCTGATTTACAGTGGAACCTCTATCAACCCGACACCCGGAGGACCTCCATGGTGTCCGGTATCAGGCCCGTATGCAGAGGGGGTGCGACGGGTGCGTACGCACCCCCCTTAACCCGTTCAACACCACAGGCCTGTATAGTGGTATTGGCAAAAAGTGTAGATCCAGATGAGCCGGCTCGTGACGAGTCGTCTCATCAGGATCTGCACTTTTTGCAGGTAATTTTCATAATTTTGAGAACAAAAACACCTCATGTTCATAAATGGACTGGTCTGAAAATCATTTTGTGATGAATGTGTTGCAAAATTAACAGATTAAAATTCATTCCAGTTATTTAGGGGTGAAATGGTTAATCTGCCGAGGTTTGTCCGTGAATGTGCAAACAAACAATGTTTAGCCCTTCGCGCCATCGATAACGCACCCCCTGCGTACGGGCCTGGGCTTACAGAGAATCCACAGTGTATTATCCAGCATCCGTCAACTGGACTCGCTGTATTGGTTGTTATTGTCCCATTGCCAGAGACATTGTATCCGTAATATACGGTACGCACCTGTGAAAGCCTATAAACAAAACGCCTTTGACAATATATCCCGTAGCGCGCCAATCTAAAATCAATGATAGCAGTCAAAGTAAAACGAGTAAAGTCCCGCACAATAACTTCTGAAATTAATCAGCGTCAAAGCACACGTGAACGACGAACAATTCACACATCTATTGGTTCTATAATGGGGAGACATTCTGTGAATTTAATTTGCTTTACTGGAATTTTGCTGACGTTATTTGCGCCGTTATCTACAGGTAAGACAACATATATAGTTGGGGTACGTTTCCCTAAACGTCGTACGAATAAGACGTTCATATAGTATCAACATTTAAATTAATTTCGGCATATGCTTCATGGCTATATTCACATTTAATGGCGTGTACGCAGATGCGGATGAAATAAAATAATATGCAACCACGGTAATTTAAAAGCTAAAAATAGTTGTACGAACTTTTCCATCATGTGACGAATAACCACCAGACTCATTTGTGCTAAATAACTTATAATTCCAGCACAAAAATATTTACACAATTCCCTAACATTTGATTGGCCCGTAGCAAGTCTCTGTCCAAAATTTATATCCCAGTAAACTCCCACGCCGAACTACTTTCCGTAACCGTGAGGCGCAGTTAAAATAATTCTTAAGAAAACGGAAAATAAACACATTTTCTTGATGAATTTATTTCAATTGCTGGAATTATAAGGAATGAATGGCCTTTTTGTGGAATTTATCGGGGATATAAACTTGGAAAAGTCGCGGGAATACTGGACGAGGCCTTCCGGTCTTCGTCCAGTATTCCCGCGACTTTTCCAAGTTTATACCCCGATAAATTCCACAAAAAGGCCATTAATTGCTATAGTGAATACCAACAATGTTATTTTATTAAAAAAAAACATTAACTCTTTCAAAACGATGGTCCTCTATATCGGTGTTTGCAGACACTGAACTTTCAAATGAGCCGGCTCGTGTAGAGCGTCTCATCAGGGGCCCGTTTCACTAAACTTCGTACGACTAACGTTAACGTTAACAATGTTTTCTTGTAAACAATTATTGGATTTACATTTATTGAACATATGCTGCATAACGAACGAACACGACAGGTTGGAACCAACCTGTCATGTTCGTTCGTGTGTGCACTTACACGTTGACCCCACTGTATAGTCAAAATAAGTGGCGTACCAAGTCTTCAGTTCAAAGATGGCAGCAACGTTAACAATGAATGACTACCATACTGTGTGATGTATCTTGGCAATTCCATGGAAATATATACAAATCAAGAACCTTTACTAGTTTAAACATACATGTAGTTTATTGCATATAAATACAATGTTACTACATGTATAATTAGTTAATCACAATAGCATTTTTTTTCTTTTCGATATTAAATTCAAGCAAAATTTAAGAATGTACCTTAATTTTACTTCTTGAAATTTGGTCAAATAATTTATTTTAATACCTAATAATTCCAGCACAAAAATATTTACACAATTCGCTAACATTTGATTGGCCAGTAGCAAGTCTGTCCAAAATTTATATCCCAGTAAACTCCCACGCCGAACTACTTTCCCTAACCGTGAGGCGCAGTTAAAATAATTCTTAAGAAAACGGAAAATAAACACATTTTCTTGATGAATTTATTGCAAATGCTGGAATTATAAGGAATGAATGGCCTTTTTGTGGAATTTATCGGGGATATAAACTTGGAAAAGTCGCGGGAATACTGGACGAGGCCTCCCGGCCTTCGTCCAGTATTCCCGCGACTTTTCCAAGTTTATACCCCGATAAATTCCACAAAAAGGCCATTCATTCCTATAATAAATGTTTTCTCTATGGGAATTAATATGGTGGGAAATGAGTTGTATGAGCTGCCGGATGAGTGGTGGAACAAAACAGTTTGGAAGTTAACATGGACATGATCTAAGATGAAAGAACAGTTTCATTTTGAAAATCGTTCGGCTATTTCCAATCTGAGATATATTTTTTACAGTTTCGACATGTTAAATGTCCATAAGGATATAGTAATTTCCTTAATAAAATCAATATTTTACAAAATTTCACTCAGAACAAATGGGCTCATTCTTATGGTCTGCTAAAAGTGATGGTACATACAATATTGTTTTTGCAATGTATATACATATGATTTACAATCTTACATGCAACATACATTACATGTCTAAATGTGTGCACCTCGTAATGGGAGGTGTTGCCTCGGGCAAATAACCGGGATTCAGATACATTAAAAATCAAAAAGTCGAATTCATGCTTTTACGAATTGAATTTCTGTCTAAAGAGGGAGAGCAGTGTCGCGGTACGTAACTCACTGAGGGGAGGAAGTGTGTATTCGTGCCCGGCTAGCTCAGTCGGTTAGAGCGATGGTACGGTAATCCAGAGGTTCCCGGTTAGAGCCTCGGGTAGGATATGCATCTTTCTCACCCTGTGACAGCAGCATTTTACAACATATAGCCAAACATACAGGCTGACATATGGAGTATAATGTCCCAATCCCCTAAATGCGCATACTATCTAATTTCGTATGCCCCAAACCCCTGAACGGTTGGTTTATCTCCCCTGGTGATCCCGGGGTCGAAAGGGGATCCTGGGTAGAACCCCCCTCTCCCCTGCACCAGTGGTGGACATGAATGGTGTGCAGCGCCTGGGGGTATTAGCAAACTTCTTCCTGCTGTCCATCTTGGTGTACTTGGCCAGTTGCTGCGACCTAGCGGACAAGGCATCCGCCTCGCAACTGGGAGGTCGAAGGTTCGAGCCTCCACTCGGTCTCATGTGACCGGTTGGTGAGCCTCCAGATAGTTCAATTTAACCCACTTCAGCCTAAGGACACAAACATTTTAGTTGTAAAAAATCTCAATAATTTGTGTATTACTCCATATTATAAGTTATTGTGATTCTACACAGGCTATATGGTGTAATATTGCCCGTCTGGAGGTATATTGACCCGAGGCGATAGCCGAGGGTGAACATACCTTCAGACGGGCAATATTACACCATATAGCCTGTGTAGAATCGCGTCGGGTGAACATACCTCCAGACGGGCAATATTACACCATATAGCCTGTGTATAATCACAATAACGTTTGTCATACCGCAGATCCGTTATTTGGCCGTATAAACATATCTCTTCTTTTCATCTTTGAGTTTTTTCAGGAAGAAAAATAATCCGAGATTCGATTTTCTACCGTCATTCTTAATATAAAGGCGTAAATGAACATTTTGTTTTTTTATTAAACGAAAACAAACTAAATATGGAGTGAGAAATCCCTCGAAAACGACTTTATGACTGCTCTCCCTTTGGCGCCTCTAGAAGAATGCGACTGGTTCCCAAATATTCGCTGTCATTGCTATGCCGCGTTTCGTGCGTGGAACCCATAGTTTATGACTTAAATATAGCCATGTCACGAAGCGAATTGTGTTTGTGGCATTTTATGCCACCCGGTTTCGAAGAAACGAGTGGCATATAGTGTTTGGACTGTCCGTCTGTCCGGGCCAACATCGGGGGTTTAGGAGCTTAGGGTAAGGGTTAGTAACAAAGGATTCCTTTGTTACAGTCGGTAAGCTCCTAATTCCATTGATCTTTAGGAGCTAATCCTTTGATCTTTTAAAGAACAAATAGCTCATAACTCTCAAATGTTTGGACCGTCCGTCTGTCCGTCCATCCGTCCGTCCGTCTGTCCGTCTGTCTGTCTGTCTGTCTGTCCGTCCGTCACACTTTTCGGTTAACCACTTTGTCACAGTTTCTCAAATATGCTGCAGGTGGCATCCGCGTTCGACAGACGCATTTCTTGTTCGCTCATATTTTGATGAGCGAAGAATATTTATAGAAAAATAAACAATAAAGACTGGTTTTGAGTGTACAATTTGTTACTTTTATTGATCAATTCGGGGTTTTATTGTGTTTAGTGAGGAATACAATTCGCAATCGGTAGACGCTTGCAAAATGTGTCTTCATTGGACGCGAGGCGCCGGAGGGGAATCGCAATTCCTGTATGTTCGACGGCCTTGGCAGGTCATATAATACATATGACCAGGCAAGCTAGCCAATCAAAAGCCGAGAAACTTATCTGCGGTATGACAACGGTATATATTGTTACCACTCATGTGTCGTCGAGACGGTTCAAATGAGTGATAACAACATATACTTCTAAGATGAAATAAATGAAATACGGATTTTGTTCCTCAAAAGTTTCATACTAATGGTACCAAGTGTTTTCCGGACGGGTGCCTGGCATAAAGGATAGGAATTGAGAAGTACTGATTGTTCGATAGAGTGTCTCATATGACTGACCCTGTCAATAGGGGTGACACTAAATAACAAGGTGTATGATCACGTGGTACTAACAACAACAACAATTATTGACATTTCCAGAATCCATCTGATTCAAAGTACGTATTCTTTTATAGTGTCCTTATTACGTAACGGATTTTGATGAAATATGGCGCATCAAACGTGTCTTGTGAAGCTACAGTTGGTGGTCTCCGACACAGAAATCGATTCTTCGCAAAAATGACATAAGTCTGTGCCAAACTCCATGGACCACCAAATGCAGCTCATGAAAACGTGTATTCTGCGCCATATTTCATCAAAATCCGTTTCATATGAAGGAAAATATAAAATCATATTTTCAAGATTTCAACACTTTAAGCCATTGTTGTTTTTGTTATAACCACGTGATCATGCACCTTGAATACACACACTTTACTTTACTTTACTTTATGATTCCCTCGGCAACCCAAGCTGCTTAAGCCTTCACCCATTCGTCCGCGGTGTCGATCAATTGAGTCGTCTGAAGAACAGCGAACAGGCTCTTGGTTGAGTCGTACTTGCATTCTGAATGTTGTTTCGCCAGATTTTACTTGTCGTCTTTTGTGAAGATATTTTATATATGTGGCTGTGACTGGAGAAATTGGTCTTATGAGTTTTGCAACCAGTGTAGATCCAGATTAGCCTGTGCATTTGTACAGTCTAATCAGGATCTGCACTGTTCGCAATTCCATCAATGAAACACCCGTCATGTTTCTACCAACCACTATAGCTAAAGGAGTATATTATTTTAGCATGAGTCACACAGGTCACAAATGAAATAAGCCCAATTTCTCCAGTCACAGCCACATATAGCGACATGCCAATATTTGCCAACAAATATTTGTTTCCCAGAAATGCCAGTATTTTAATACCATCAGGTGACGTGTCAACAACCCCGATATTGTTTCAGTCGGACGTCAGCAAGTCAGAATTATCGGCCGATTATTCCGCACAATATGGGACGCTTAGCACCTTGGTAATAACCCGCTCGTTTCCGCCGTCCATTGATTGAACAGCACAGATCGATGTCCCATACTTCATTTAAATATTACCTTCAAAAAACAATCATCGAATGAACGAAATCAGTGCAACATACAATGTCGTAAATTGCATTAATTAGGTATGTCATTGGTCGAATACACACAGGACGATAGCACTTTAAAGTAACAACATGTAATTACATTTTTTCCCGTCAACACAGTGCGTATGTGCCGTGAAACACGGTGACGTGAAATAGTTTTGATATCCTGTCAATACGACCTAATCACTGCGTATGAATATGTGCGGTTGTCATACTAGTCGATTCTCCGATTTTGAGGATGCAGCTAGCTTTTTTTCGTCATTTTAAAGCTATTTATAGGTGTTGACGGGATAAATAGAATAGTAGGTTAGTGCCGTGAATGGGAAAAATATATATTACATATCTGATATTGCCGCCAATTGTATCTTGATGATGCCATGTTAGTCTGTTGATATCAGGGTCTCAGGTGAGGCCAGGAAACAGGTAGGAATTCCAATGCTTGTCGAGGAAGTCCTACTGTTCCTGGCTTATCAATATACACTAGCACGATATTTTATTGATCAGGTAACGTGTTATGCAACAGTATGATCAAACCTTTATTACGTTGCCTATTACACCGACGTAATTTGGTAACGTTATGTGACGTGGTTCGACCAATGCAACGTCAGCGAATGTAGTTTTGAATGTAGTTTTACGAAACCTGCCCGAATGCTTAAAACAAATTATTTTTTTCGATAATATCAAATTTTATAAAAAAAAAAAAAAGGACCAACGAGCTTTCTATTTATTACGCGCCAAAAAATCGAAATAAGAATTGAATCCGAAACCTGGCTAGATAGCTTGGAAATAATCTAACTAAGAAAACAAAAATTATATTGGAGAATCGGTCTACTATTTCAGAAATTAGAAAAACAATCCCCATGTTAAATCACTATATAAGATATTTTATTATATACCTACCCATGAAATACATAGTTATACGATGTAAATAAAAGTCATATGTTCTCATCGATGAAATAAACAACTTCCGGTGAAAATACGACTACTTCCGCTATCTATATTCATAAAATCTATGTTCGGGAAAACAGCGCAAATAGGCTGCAAATACACATTCATTACCGTATACAGTTTAAAAACTGCTTATTTCCATGTAGCGGTATATAATAAATTGAATATTCATAGTTTTGCAACGAATATGACATATATGTTCATCTCGTGGTGTGAAATGTCCATATTTCACTCATGCCTACCGTCACTCGTGCAATATGGACATTTCACACCATTTCACACCACTCGATGAACATATATGTCATATTCGTTGCAAAAATATGAATGTCCTCTATATATTAAAATTGTAGAATGGGGATTTTATGGGGATTTAACATTGGGAAATAGTGTTTTCGTATTAAAATCAATACTGGACCAAATTTCACGAAAAAGAAAGAAGGCTCGTAACTATTTTTTTTAAAAATGTAATATTATCGAAAACAAAAATTGTTCTTGCATTGTTTCTATAGCCGTAAAAGTTGGCTGGGTCGAATATTAAAGGTAAAAGCCCACTCAGTAGGAACAAAATGTTCTTTATATCAGAGACATCATCTGATGCATTTTCTGGCAAAATAAACATTCATTCACCATTACCCCACTTACTAATTGACATTATTATACATTTTATATCCAACGTAAATTTCCACACTGCTATCAGTTGCGATAACCGTGTTTCCTTAAAATGTTAACGGACATTACTATTTAAACTCTGTATTTATTTGTTGATGTGCAATGATCATACTTTATTATCTGTCGAAACTATTTTTTTTTCAGGTGACGCATTTAATTAGTATAAATAATTAAAAAATGTAATGCCTCATTTGCATATGAAAACAGCCTGATACAACCGCGCGTCACTATCAGTGAGTGTTTGTGGTGGGTCGGGGCCATCCCCCACAAACCGTACACAATATACATGTCATAGTCGGATACAAATACAAAACATGCAATTACAGATATTCACCCTCTTTTGCTCTTGCAGTACTGGGTAGAAATCACTGTTCTATTAAGACTTCATGGTTGACTGGTACATGAGAATCGTCATTAATGAGATACCTGAATTTTCAATAAAAAGTTGCACGTGTTATTAAAAAAAAAGACAGTAATACTTATAATAAACCCGCATATGACAATGTCACTCTCCAGCGCTGCAAGAGCCAAAGTTTGATTTAGCATATGTAATACATGTAATTGATTATATGTTATCATTCATATTACCCATGATCCAACTGAACCAGCCCCACTCTGTAAAAAGTGAAGTTCAATCCTGCTGTGCATCTACATGTTTAAATCGTGTATTAACCCTTTCAACACTACAGCTATTTATATAGGTGTTTTTAAACAGTGTAGATCCAGACGAGTCGGCTCATCAGGATCTGCACTCTTTGCAAGTAGTTTTCATATTTGTTAAAAAAATAAAATTAAAAAAAAATTATAAATAGATTATTTGAAAAGTATTTTGTGTTGAATGGAATTGACCGAAAATTAACATATTATATATAATCCATTCCAGTTATTTAGGGCTGAAAGGGTTAAATGTTACAGTTGTTGGTAACATTATGTATTGACAAACCAATGTACAATCTGTTCCGATCCCCACAGATTATAAAACAAAACGCGGCTGGTTCCGTCAGATCATGGTCTTTGCTTGAACCTGTATTACTCTATGTATATTATATTCTTCTACTAGATTCATATTTATAATGTCTTTATTTCCCAAACCTATAATATGAGGTGGAATGGGAAGTGAGGGGGAGGGGGTGGGGAAGGGGTTAAAACAAAGAAAGTAAGAAAAAAAAAACGCACAAAAGCAGAGATTTATTATAGCACCCGCAATTAGCTCAGCTGAAGATGAAATCTTATTTTGGTGTTTTTGTTACATAAATTAAAATTTTGAAATGATAAAGTCTTCCCAAATTTTTGTAAAGTTTTCAAGTTTGTTGGCCATTATTGCTGCCTTCCTGGATGTTTCATACAATAGTTGAATTCGATGCTTCAGTATGCTGAGACTTGGTACTACTTTTGAACACCGGCAATAATAGAGATAGTATTTAGTTTCTAATAGTATTAATTGTTTGAAGATACTTATTGTTTTTTCGTAAATCCCAAAGATGAATGATTTTTCGTTAATTGTAATAGTTATATTTTTGGTCGCTAACCATTCTTGAAGTTTCCTAAATATATTTTGTGTAACCTTACAATCCCAAAACAAATGTTTTATTGTTTCCGAGAAATTATTACAGAATGTACATAATGGACTACTGACAATTTTAATCTTATTTAGGAAATCATTTGTGGCCAGAATATTGTGGTTTATTCGGTACTGGAACCATTTTCGAGTTGTGTCTTTTGTTATGGTATGCGGCCATAAATATATTTTCTTCCATGTTTCATTGTTAAAATTATAGGTGGAGTTCCATTTAATTTTACCAGCTGGAGTTTCAGAATTGGAGTTTAATGCGAGGTACATGTCTTTTGTCCCGGTTTTGTTTTTTAGGTATATTTTTAGTTTGTATGGAGTAAATGGCATTTGTAACTTTTTTTCGATATTGATAAGTTTCAAACTTTTACCCCAATCTTTTATTGCTTTGACAAGGCCATAATATTGAAGAAAGTTTATATTTATGTTGAAATTGTTTTTAAGTTCATTTTGAGAGGCAAAAGTTCCATCAATTTTGATAATGTCATTTATAAAACATATTCCCTTATCAAACCATGCCTTATTGAAGAAGGTTGTCCCACATTTTATGTCCTTATTAAAAAATAATGGGCTAGAAAGAAATGCATCCATGTTTATCGGCTTAAGCTTATTTTGTAATTTTAGATGAGCTTTTAAAACATCCCGCCAAAAAAGGTTTCTGTATTTAAAATGTTTATAAATTTGTATTTGTTGCACACTATTCTTCTTACCCATGTTGCTTTTAAAGACGATATATAGTCCTCAATATTTGGCATTTTTAGTCCGCCATCCTCATATTGTTTGCATGTGATAGTGCCTTTTACTCGTGATTTACCTTGCCATAAAAATTCATACATAATGCTGCTGATATCTTTAACACATGTTTGACTGGGGTTAGGTAGGGATATAAACAGGTGATTTAAAGATGGGAGAAGAAGAGACATTATGACTGTGATTCGGCTTAATGGTGTTATGTACCTTTTGTTCCAGCTGTTGATTTTTTCTTTTATGAGCTTCATTTTTTCCGAGAAATTTATGTTCACAATTTTTTCTAAATCTGTGTCAAATGTAATTCCAAGCAATTTAAATCTGTTATTTCCCCACTTTAGTTTCCATTTTGTTTTTATTGAGTCTTGGCTAAATTTTTTTGCCCCAATAAGTTTATCAAAATTAACTTTAAGTCCTGACATATGGGCATATATTTCCAGTTCATTAAGTGTTTCATTTAGTGATTCACTTGATCAATCCAAGAAGGCACTAGTGTCATCTGCAAACTGTGTTAGTTTATATTCTGTTCCATTTATTTTAATTCCTTTAATTTTATGATTTTTGCGTATTCTGATTGCAAGTATTTCTGCGCATAAGATAAATATGTACGGTGAGAGTGGGTCTCCCTGACGACAGCCTCGGTGTATTGAAAAAAAAGGTGAGAGGTTACAATGTTGATTAACTGATAGTTGAGCATTTTTGTAGAATAATGTAATCCATTGCCTAATATTTGGTCCGAATTTAAAGTAACGAAGTACTTTATGAATATAGTTCCACGATATAGAGTCAAATGCTTTCTCAAAGTCTATAAGAAGAAGAAGTCCTGGGATATTATTTTTTTCAATATATTGTATAATGTCGTATACCTGCCTAGTGTTTTCCCCCATGTATCTTCCTGAAATAAATCCTGTTTGATCCCCATTTATTAATTTGTCTAATACTGTTTTTATTCTATTAGCGATAGATGCTGATGCCATTTTGTAAATTGTCTTTAATAATGAAATAGGTCTATATTTTTTTAGAAAATGTCGAGATTTATTTTCTTTTGGGATTAGTGTTATTATACCCTGCCGTTGAGTTATAGATATTTCACCCTTCTGATAGCTATAATTTATTGCCCTACAAATTAAATCACCCAGTTTATGCCAAAACATTTTATAAAATTCGCATGCAAATCCACTTGTACCTGGGCTACGGTTGTTCGTCATGTTTTTAGTGCAAAGGCTATTTCAGTTTTTGTGATTAATCCCTCTAGTTTTTCTGATTCCGTTTCATTTAATTTTGGTACATGCGTATTTTCCAAAATATTATCCAAATCTAAATCTTTATAAGCAGCTGTGTCTTTATTGCTATACAGTTTGGTGTAAAATAGTTCTGTTTCTTTTAATATCTCTGACTGATTTGTAATTATTTTGCCATTTTCTGTTTCAAGTTTTGGTATTGTTTTACTTATAAAGTTATGAGATTCAAGTGCACAGAAATATTTTGTTGGTTTTACTTTAATTTTACGAATTTCCTGGAGTTCTAATTTTAAAATTTCAATTTTATTCATGTCTTCTTTCTTTAACTGTTTTTCCATGTCTAATATTTGTTCTGTTAATGATTTTTTCTTTTTCTTGATTGGTTTCTTTTTTTTATAAAGGAAGAATAAGAAATAGATTTTCCACGTAGTTCCATCATAAGTGTTTCTAGAAAAAGTTGATCGTTAATTGTGAATTGCAATTCGTTGTTTGGTATTTCATGTAAGTTTTCTCGGTTATATATTGGAATAGCATATTGATTTTTTATTTCTTCTATTTTTTCATTAATCATGTTTATGTAATTTATGTCTTTCAGCATTGAATTGTTATGTTTCCATAGTGGTTTTCCCTTTATAAAATTGTTGAAACGTAAACTTAACAATACAGGTGAATGATTAGATCTGTAGCTATTTTCAATGATGCAGTTTTTAATTGAAGGTAAAGTATTTTCAGAGATGAGGAAGAAATCTAGTCTTGCTTGCTGAAAAGGCTGTCGTCGTCTCCATGTGAACCTACTCATTAGGGGGTGATTGTCTCTAAAAGGGTCGATTAAATATTTTTCTTGAATAATTTCTAATAATTTTTCTCTAGATTTTTTATTATTTATATTTTTATAGTTATGATAGTCTAAATCTGGGTCCAAAACAAGGTTAAACTCTCCGCATAAAATATATTTATCGTTATTCATTTCATCAATTTCTTTTGATATGTTCTGAAAAAAAGGGGATCATCTGAGTTTGGTCCATACAGGCATACAAGTGTAAATTTAATTCCTATTAAGAACAGTTTGCGCCTACTGAGTGGGCATGTACCTTTAACTTTAATTGATAGGCCCTGGATTTGTTCAGCTTTCGTGAAACAAACGGCAGTCAATACAGGATACGCCATTTTTCATCAGTCAGTATACAATTATTGTCTTTTTAGGAGATGTACACGAGATTTACGGACCTGAGGAAAGTTATATTCAATGAGGCCGAAGGCTATTAAAAACTATCAAATTGCAGTAAATAGAAACAAAGCTGAAATACACAATAGAAAATGGAATGGTTTACCGCTAGACTAACTTATTTTTTTCTAGCATTCTTTCCCTAAAAATATGTAATCCAACAAAAAGTAATGCAGACATATGATCATGCTGCTCGTGCTTATCTAATTAAGATGTTTTTTTCTTCTATGGCTGTTTATTTTTTGTACTTCCTCTAATTGTTTTTTTCTCTCTATTATTAATTGATACTTATTTTTTTGTATTTGTTTTCTTTTCTTTATAAAAAATTAAAACATATACATATACAAACAGGTAATTACAGGTAATTTAGAAATATGGAATGGAATGCAATTATGCACATGTATTTTACTAGTAATATGTCTTGTTTGTTCATGTTTTTGTGTGCAAATAAAAAACTAGAAACAGGAAAAATTACGTCACAGATTACGTCACGTCGGAATTTCATCAAACAAACAAATTTTGGGAAGGGCGACTTTTTTGTTATTGTTGAAAAAGTACTTACATTTAAATATGTTTTAGATTTAATATGCTTAATAGCCAAACGTTCGGGGAACATACATTAGTGTATTCACGGCGTGGGATCACATAACGTAATGCCTAACGTAATGCTGCTAAATTTTGTATTAAGGGACTCGTAGTGTTGGAACATTGTCATCGTTAAAGGGAATATATCGCAGTCGTATTGGTGAAAAGTAAGATTTACCCCACAACTCATGGGCGCCACCATTACGCAATATTAAAACAATAGATCACGTGATCCCACACCGTGGTATAACAAGTGAAATCTGAACGGATTTTAAACCTTCGACCCCGGGAAGCCCGCTATAGCGGTTTATGCAAACAGTGCCGACACAGATGAGCCGTTTCGTAACGAGCCGTCTCCTCGGGGTCGGCACTTTTTCAAAGTAATTTTTATATTTTTGAGAACAAAAACTAACCCCTTTTCATAAATGGACTAGTCTGAACATCATTTTGTGACGGTTGGATGGTTGAACAATTATCAATAACCTTTCCAGTTACTTAGGGGTTAGGTTAATACAAGAAAAATGACTTGACAGCAGCGTATTGACGTTTCACCGGAACAGCTATGGCGACAGTGCCGTACATGTCCTACTAATGACGCCGTACATTGTATTTAATACTTTGACAATATTTTATGCCCAGGTTCTAGTCAATATTTGCTTTATTGGATGGCATTGTGCGTTCCCCGTAGCTTATGGATTCTTAATAAAAGTGAATAACATTGACAGAGTTGGAACCGAGAGAATGGCGAATATAACTGCGGGATACCATTGGGACGGCTAACCTCGTATCATACAAACAGGGGACCCGTCAACTAAATAGACGTACCACAGAAATGTTCATATATGTGGCTGTAACAGGAGAAATGGGGCTTATGGATTTTTGCGACCAGTGTAGATCCAGATCAGCCTGTGCATCCGCACAGTCTGATCAGGATCTGCACTGTTCGCTATTCCATTAAAGAAACACTTGTTATGGTTCTAACAAGCAGTATGAATCGTTATCAGGCTATAGGAGTGTGACATTTGATTAGGAGCTACGCTGTTCACAAATCCCATATGCCCTATTTCTTCAGTCACATCCACATATAAGAAATGCTGACAATTTCACCCCTTGATACAGAACATCGTCTACTCATCGGAATCTACAGTGTTTGCAAATGTTGGCTTAATGGACTGATGAGTTTACATGGGCTTGAACACATCATCAGTAATAGTACGTTCCGCGTGTAAGACAAATCGTACAAATAATGACATACACCGCATATCCTGACAAGATGGCTCGTGATGAGTGTTTGCAAATGTTGGTTTAACCTGTTCAACTCTACATACCTGTACAGTGGTATTGCCGAAAAGTGTAGATCCAGATGAGCCGGCTCGTTACGAGCCGTCTCATCAGGATCTGCGCTTTTTCGCAAGTATTTTTCATATTTTTGAGAACAAAAACACCCCCTTTTCATGACTGGACTTGTGCTTGAACCCATGATTGCAGTTAGCATAGCAGTCCAACCACCAACTACCACTAGACTGTTACGACCCACTTGAAGTTAAAGCCTACGGAGCCCCGCAGGGGACGTGTAATTCTTTTTTTTCATTAATTCGTTACAATTCGTTCCCACGAATTAACAATTCGTTCCCTCAATTTAACAATTTGTTTACAGGAAATAACAATTCGTTCCCACGGGAATCTGTATTTATTTTTTTATCTGCACTGATCATGCTTTATAATCTGTCGAAACTATTATTTCTTCAGGTGACGCATTTTATTAGTATAAATAAATAAAACATGTCATGCTTCATTTCCATATGAAAATAGCTTGATACCACCGCGAGTCACTATCAGTAAAATATATATTACCAAATGATGACAACTGTATAGCGGACACTCGAAATTTTTAGAACTGGTGGAATAGTGACATAATTACACACTTATTTAGTTCCTATAAAGAACAGTTTGTACCTACTGAATGGGCATGTACCTTTAATGTGTGACTCGCCGTATCGAAATACGACTTATTGGTTCAGCATGTTCCTAGCACAAACTATAACCATGATAACAGCTTTAACCCTTTCAACACTACAGGCCTGTACAGTGGTTTTGGCAAACAGTGTAGATCCAGATGAGCCGGCTCGGGACGAGCCGTCTCATCAGGATCTGCACTTTTTTGCAAGTAATTTTCATATTTTAGAGAAATAAAAACACCCTCTTTTCATAAATGGACTAGTGAATGATTATTAATGATTATTCGTATCTCATATATCATCATTTGTTTTCACTATTTGGGTAATTGTGCTGACATGAGGCGAACTTTGAATACAAATGCATTTTCATGTCCATTATGATCAATAATAAAGTGAATTATTAAAATTGCTGTTAGTTACACAACCGTTTCTGAACATTAATTGGCAATTCCAATTTGTAATCAAGCAATTTAATTGTGTGAGCCTGAACTATAGCACAGCTCAATATTGAAGTATTTTGGAATATAATGTTTAACAGTTGGTGACATAAAATTTCGTAGAAAATGTCACCTTATTGAAAACCACTAGTTCTAGAAACGCCGTGTCCTATAGAGTTTCAGCATTCTTTTTGCTTCTAATACAAAATATAATTGAGGTGTGTCAGCTTCACAATATCCCCATACATGTATACGTTGAATGTGACATATGATATGATATCTTTATCCGGAAGGCCGGTTTTATAATGACACACACCTATCCATAGGCGTCAGCGAAAATCCGATATTCCATATTTATAACAATTCCACTATGGCCTAGTAATTTCAATATTAAAGTCAAACACATGACGTATTTGCCTTATTGGTTCTGGTGAACATCTAATATTTCCGCAGATGATGTGGAAAGTCAATGTCAAATCCACACAGGACATGATAGCATTGTCTACGTCCTTTGCGGATTTGCTTCAAACTCATATTTTCAGCGGTTACAGTCAGGTTCGTTAAACAAAATGTTAACACTTCGATTTGCACGAAATGTCAATTCGAAATCAAACAACTTGATTTGCCGAGCGTGAGTAGAGCCCAGGCTCAATCAATCAACACTTCCGAGCATAATATTTGAAGCATTAACATTATTGTTAATAAGGCACATGTTTGGATGTCGCTTCAGAAATGGGGCTTATGGTTTGCAACCAGTGTAGATCCGGATCAGACTGTGCCATTTGTTTAATGAAACATGCGTTTAACAATCAATATATATATCGTTAACATTCTACAGGACAACCCGAATTTTCTGGCTGTCGCGCAGGGTGACTTACTGTAATTCGCCCTGTGTGACAGCGAAGAAATTTTATTTCGCTACTGGAGTTTGCTATGTATCGCGAGCGCTACACTGGTCACAACTCCCATACGCCCCATTTTTCCAGGAACATCACATTACCCCGTGTATGGATTCATATTAGAGTTGTCAACATGGCATCGGCCGCCGGCTGATACAATTGATCTTACAGACGTTCAACAAGTGTGGATCCACATGCTATTCCGCATTCACGTCGCCAGGTTATATAGGTATACTCATCCGTTCCTACGAAATAACAATTCGTTCCCTCAACAATTTAACAATTCGTTCCCACAAATTAACAATTCGTTCCCACGAATTAACAATTCGTTCCCTCAATTTAACAATTAGTTCCCACGAAATAACAATTCGTTCCCACGGGAACGAATTGTTAATTCGTGGGAACGAATTGTTATATCGTGGGAACGAATTATTAAATAGAGGGAACGAATTGTCATTTCGTGGGAACGAATTGTTAATTCGAGGGAACGAATTGTTATATCGTGCGAACGAAATGTTAATTCGAGGGAACGAATTGTTAAATTGAGGGAACGAATTGTTATTTCGTGGGAACATATTAATAAAAAAAATCCATGTCCCTTGTGGGGCTCCGTACGGCTGTTTTAATCTTGCCCAGATTATCAACCTTTTTGAACATCTATTGGCAATGCCAACTGACAGTCAGGGCCCAGTTGCTCAAAGCTTCTGTTAGCTTAACAGACTGTTAAATCGTTAGCATTGCTAAGGATTTAATAGTCTGTTAAGCTAACAGAGGTTTTGAGCAACCGGGCCCAGGAAATTGGATCGTCTGAGCCTGGCTCGGTTAAGTAATCTGCTTGATGTCAAGGGCAATATTCAAGTATTTTTAAATAGAGAAAACAGATAAATATTGGCAAGATTAGCACACGCGGTAGTGTATACGTATTTCATTGCTAACAATTGAAGGGTGTATTCTGTGCCTGAATGGCGAACAGTGTATAGTCTGTTTCACGAAAACTGCCCAAATTTTACGGCCATATAAACAATTCGAAAACAATATTTTGTTCGATAATATTAAATTAAAGGAAAATTTAAGAATGAAACTTCTTTTTATTTCGTGAAATTTGGTCAAATATTGGTTTTATTACGAAAAATTGATTTCTCTATGGGAATTTAACATGGGGGAAAAAGAGGTAGAGGAGTGTGGGAGGAGTCAACAAATTTCCCATGTTAAATCCCCATAGACATCTTCACTCTGTGAATATTTCTATGGGGATTTAACATGGGGAAATTGTTTTTTTCGCAATAAAATCAATATTTGACCAAATTTCACGAAATAAAAAGAAGGCTCATTCTCAAATTTTCCTTTAATTTATTATTATCGAAAGAATATATTGTTTTTGAATTGTTTATATGGCCGTAAAATTTGGGCAGCTTTCGTGAAACAGACAGTAGGTCCTCATCAGTCTGTGCCGCCGCATACCATGTTATGCCCGTTTTGTCAGCCATTGGATCAGTAGCCGATTAGCTAAGCTTACTTATGTAGCTATGTATACTGTGAGGGAGTAATCATTTATATTTCCCGAAATGCATTATTGTATATATATATAGAATTAACAACTGCATACATTTTATGATTAAAGGTATGCATACTTATTATAATTAATGTATTACGTTATCACAGTCAAAATGGCTGTGATAATCATGATGTATACATTCAGTATAATAAAGCAAATTCTCCCTCAAAGTGGTATGCTTTGACATTTTGGTGAAATAGGTTACAGTTTTTCAGTCCTGGTGTCATGATACATTGTACATTGCTTTTCAACATACGTGATCACCGAATATTCGTGTTTCTACTATTTGGCTGCATAGGCTCAACTCACCCACCCTATATGGAGTACGATACTAGAAACACGTACATGTATATTGTATAGTGAGCGACGGTAGTATCACGGGGACCGGTTCACTAAACTTCGTAATACTAAAATGTTCGTAAGTGCAAAATTATGATAGTCTGTAAATATCACATTAACACTGTTTTCTTAACAATTATTGGATTTACATTTATTGAGCATATACTGCATATGCAGCCTATGCTCAATAAATGTAAATCCATTATGCAGCCTATGCTCAATAAATGTAAATCCATCAATTGAAATTTCCAGACGATCCTAAATTTCCGCTTACGAACATTTTAGTCGTACGATGTTTAGTGAAACGGGCCCCCGGTATCAACAATTGGTCTACACTTGGCTAGCATACTATCTCTCATAGTATGTACTGTAATTATGAACAACGGATTAATACTAGTAAATAAAGGTACATGTATCGCAGACTCTGATAATGAAATCCATTATAAAACCACTCCGTCTCTCCCATGGGATGATAATTGAGACAAGGCATGTGATTTTGTACCTTCGGACATCTACGTAATTTCATGAAATACGTTTACAAAATTTACAATATTTTCCGTAAATGGCGTCAAAAGTTGACACAATATTCAGAGTACATGCGGAATTTCATGTACTCTGAATCTTTTGTCAACTGTTGACTTAATTTATGAAAAATATTGTAAATTTTGTAAATGTATTTAATGAAATTACATAGATGTCCGAAGGTACAAAATCACATGACGTGTCTCATAAGTACTGTATGTGGGTCCTCGACTACCTGCGAAAATGGACATTACGGCGTGCGCGATCAGAGTAGGCCCAGCTCCGACTGATCAGGGCCTACGCTGTTCGCCATTTAGTAACCAATGTTTACTGCCGTCAGCAAAATGATCAGACAATGATTCCGATGTGGAAGTTTGCAGAACGAACATGACCTGCATTTGTTCCAAATGTTGGAAGTTGTCTTTTCTCGGCCGCCGACCTATGTATAGCTGTAACTAACGGTCATGTGGTATACATAGAGAATACCAGGGCCCGGTTGCTCAAAACATCCGTTAGCTTAACGGACTGTTAAATCCTTAACTGAATGGTTAAAATCTCTGTTAGACTGTTAAGCTAACTGATGTTTTGAACAACCGGGCCCTGGCTAGTGTATTTCGATGTCAAGTTTATCAGGCAAGGCTAGGAAACGCGTAGGAATTTCGAGGCTTGCCGAGGAATTCCTACCGTTTCCGAGCCGAACCTGATAAATTGATGTCAAAATACACTAGTATGGTATTCTATTTATCAGGTAACGTATTTGGCTAAATAATGAGCAAGTATGACGTTGTTTTCGTTGAAAACAACGTGGACTTGTTTCGATGACGTCATTCCAATGACGTAATTCGGTAACGTCATGTGACGCCGTTCGACCAACGAAATGTCAGTTTTCAATTTGTTGTAACCCGGATATTCGTGTCAGATCAATGCCTGATACAACAATATGTTACCAGTCAATATGTATTCGGTCAATACAGGGCAGGTTACCTGCTAAACTTCATAGTTTAGCCCCCCACCCCCCCCCCCCACCCCCTTTCAGGGCTGAATATATTTGTTCTCGATGTAAATATTCCGTTCTGATTTTGGGATTTTTCCCCCAATGCAGCAGGTTAAAACGGGATCGAACCCGTTTGCCCGGCCTTGCATGACCTTAGCTGTTGATAGGCCGTTAAGCACAAATAAACAAACAAACAACTGTCCGTATGACAATGCGTTAGTTCGTTCGCGCAATCTGCCGCGTGCAAGCAAGAAATACGATTCTGGATTTTATACTTTTCACACAATTTTCACATGGCCCGTTTCATTAAACATCGTACGATAAACATGCTTGTTTATTAATGTGCTTTTCGCGCTAACGTGATTCACTAATTCTACAATTTACCACTCACATTTACAAATTATTAAGTGCACTCAAATTCAAAAACGGCGGCTGTTAGTTTCAAATTGAATGTTATTGTGAATTGCAATTTTGCACTTAATAACTTCTTAGTCGTACGACATGTTTAGTGAAACTGGCCCCTCTTTAACGCATTGAACACGCAAACTCGCTATAGCGGTGTTTTCAAACAGTGCAGATCCAGATGAGCCGGCTCGTGACGAGCCGTCTCATCAAGATCTGCACTTTTTGCAGGTTTTTTCATATTTTTGAGAACAAAAATACCCCCTTTTTATAAATGGACTGGTCTGAAAATCATTTTGTGACAATTAAATAGGTTGCAAAATTAACATATCATAATCCATTCCAGTTACTTAGGGATGACAGGGTTAATGTATAGGAAACATACGGAGGCGTAGTTTACCTGTGAGTACTCCTTTACTAACACAATGAAAAAACAATTAAAAATATCACTATTTCAGGAGATCTATTGAAATATTATTTTTATTAACTTTGTATCAAGTGTTGATATTAGTAGGACAAACTGTGTTCTCTATGTGAATTTAACATTGGTAATTCCCCTTTGTTAAATTCACATACAGACAATGAATATTGATGAAATGGGGGATCGCAGCTATTTATATCCCGTTGAATTTATTTATAGAAATCCGGTCCAAAACGTTTAGTTTACGGCCGTATTACTTGAAAAAGGTGTGAATGTAGTATGATTTGTTATGAAAAGGAGCAGCTATAGTGAGTTCGACTACTGTCTGTTTCACGAAAGCTGCCCAAATTTTATGGCTATATAAACAATTCAAAAACAATATTTTTTTTAATAATATCAAATTAAAGGAAAATTTAAGAATGAGCCTTCTTTTTATTTCGTGAAATTTTGTCAAATATTGATTTTATTGCGAAAAAACAATTTCCCCATGTTAAATCCCCATAGACGTCAATGGGGATTTAACATGGGGACATTTTTTAAATTTCAGAAATACTGGGCCGATTTTCAAAATTTAACTTTTGTTTTCTTAGTTAGATCATTTCCAAGCTATCTAGCCAGGTTTAAGAGTCAATTTACATTTTTTTTTCGTTTTTTGACTCCTCCCACAGCTCCTGAACCTCCTTTTCCCCCATGTTAAATTCCCATAGACAAATTATTTTTCGTAATCAAATCAATATTTGACAGAATTTTACGAAATAAAAAGAAGGTTCATTCTTAAATTTTGATAAAATTTAATATTATCCAAAAAAAATCTGTTTTTGCATTGTTTATATGGCCGTAAAATTTGGGCAGGTTTCGTGAAACAGACAGTAGTGTTGATCCAGATCATCCTACATATCTTTGCAATCTGATCCGGGACTGCATTATTTGCCAAATTCATATTTTCACACTTATTAATGTTATTGCAATCAGTGTAGAATAAGATCAGACTGCACGGTTGTGCAGTCTGATCTGTATCTACTCTGTTTGCAAAACTCATTTTTGTGCTATTCGGTAAGAAATAAACGCTGAAATACAACATAGGACCGGATCTTTATAAATAGATTTGCAATGGGAAATAACCGACTACGATCCTTCATTAACTTCGAATCCTGACAAATGATCCTAACACAGACAACAATTGTTTTTTGAAAATATATTTCCAAAATTAAAAAAAATATATTTTGATACTTCAACGATTAATTACCACATTTTCACCCATATTGTTTTTCTCGACATTTGACGAAATATCCAGAAATAATTCCAGCACAAACATATTTACACAATTCCCTAACATTTGATTGACCCGTAGCAAGTCTCTGTCCAAAATGTATATCCCAGTAAACTCCCACGCCGAACTACTTTCCGTAACCGTGAGGCGCAGTTAAAATAATTCTTACGAAAACGGAAAATAAACACATTTTCTTGATGAATTTATTTCAAATGCTGGAATTATAAGGAATGAATGGCCTTTTTGTGGAATTTATCGGGGATATAAACTTGGAAAAGTCGCGAGAATACTGGACGAGGCCTTAAACAAATTACAATTTTCGAAAAAAGATAAAAAAAATAAAAAATATATTTTTTTTTTTTTATTTTTTTTTTTTCGAAAATTGTAATTTTTTATCGCTTCGTCCAGTATTCCCGCGACTTTTCCAATTTATACCCCGATAAATTCCACAAAAAGGCCATTCATTCCTATAATAAGACAAGTCATCTGTAGAAACACGACGGACTGTCCCGCTGGCAACTCGGGTTTGCTTCTCGGCCAGGGTGTCAGTATTTCTGAGATACTGCTCTACTAGTCCTTTCAGATGGGGGTCTTTAATAGGCTGTCCCGTGTATCAGATTTGAAGTATGTGTACGCTAAAGAACCAGAGGAGACTATTATTATAAGAGCTAGGCCCTCTGTGGCCGGTTTCCTCTGAAGGTTTCTTCGACATGAAACATTGTACCCCGGTACAGTACCAGTGCAATCACCAATTAATTCTGTTTCAGGACAAGATAAACAACGCAGCTGGAAACGAGACGATTACCATGTGTAAGCTATCATTTATAATTACTGTATACCATAAAACGTGGCCTCTGGACATATCTCCCTGACCACGTCACATAACAGGGGCCGTTTCACTAAACTTCGTACGAGTAAAATGTTCGTAAGTGCTAAATTATGATTTCACACTAACAATGTTGTCTTGTAAACAATTATTGGATTTACATTTATTGAGTGTAGGCTGCATATGCAGCCTATGTTCAATAAATGTAAATCCATCAATTGATATTTCCAGATGATCCTAAATTTGCGCTTACGAACATTTTAGTCGTATGCAATTTAATGAAATGGGTCACAGGTGACAAAGCTATTTGTAGGTGTTGACGGGATAAATAGAATAGTAGGTTAATGCCGTGAATGGGGAAAATATCTGGCGCGGCTCGGAAACGGGATGCGCTCGGCGGAGCCTCGCCCATCCCGTTTCCTAAGCCTTGCCAGATATGTTTTCCCATTCACGGCACTAACCTACTATTCTCTATAACTGTTCTATAATTATGTTTAGAAAGCAGCAAAATGTCTGTAGAAAATTCCGTGAAAACTAAAAGTCGTATTATTAGTTTAATACTATGTTTAGTGGCGGTTTTTCGTGTTCATTCTTCATGGCTATTTTTCTGCTAGTTGCTAGACATAATTGGGGAAAATAGTCATTTTACCATCTATTCTACGCATTATTCACCTGTGTTACATCAAGATTAGTCGAATATAAGCAATCCTAAAGGCTTTCTGTATAGCTTTGACATTGGTAGATAGTGTTTGTCTTCGAAATAGAAATCAACGCAGCAATGATAGAGAATGTACTGAAGGAGCCGGCGTTAAAGTTTGTTAAAGTTAAATATACATTGATATACGTATAAACATTTGGTAATATCGATGGCATAGCACTTACGACCTTATGTTACTAGACCATCGATATGTAGCTTCATTTTTATATTTCTTTTTCGGCAGAATCATACGATACGTTTTTACCGGAATACATTACTTATAAATGTAGTATACCTTTTATTCTCAGAGCTCTTGTCATTTCTCTTTATAATATGTTTAGTTAAGTGTACCCGCTTTAAAATTTCAGATGGCTGTCATTCAATTGTGAGCATAGACCAACATTATACCTAGGTTACCAAACTTGGTAGATCACGGTAACAGTCTCTTAGACTAACTTCTGGGTCATCATCAACGTTAGAACAGGAGTTCGTTCGTCCTCTAGACGTCAAGTAACATCAACGTCTTTGCTGTTAGCATAGGCGAACTTTGTCAGTTTGAGATGGATTTAAAATAATATGTGGCTGTGACTGAAATAAATGGGGCTTATGGATTTTGCGACCAGTGTAGATCCCGATCGGCACAGTCTGAACAAGATCTGCGCTGTTCGCCATTCTATCAATGAAACACGTGTCATGTTTCTAACAAGACATATAGATCGTTCTCAGGCTACAGGAGTGTGCTATTTCATCAGGAGTTACACTTATCACAATTGCATTAAGCCCCATTTATCCAGTCACGGCCACATATCAGCAATATGACGTCAATCAAATCGAAAGGCATGTAGTCCTAAAGGAAATTAACCATTTGAACCCGAAAGCCCGCTATAGCGGTTTATACAAACAGTGCAGATGCAGATACGCCGGCTCGTAACGAGCAGTATCATCTGCATCTGCACTTTTTGCAAGTAATTTTCATGTTTATGAACCAAAAATACCCCCTTTTCATAATGAAATTAGTTGAAAACCATTTTGTGACGGTGGGATTGGTTGCAAAATACTTATCAAAATCCATTCCAGTTACTTAAGAGCTGAAAGGGTTAAACGTGTTTTTCCAAGCTATCGGTAACCTATTTAAAAGACTGGATTATATTTATGTCCAGCATACCGAACTTCACGGCACGACTTCGTCCTGTTTCAGTGACGGACCATACACATTGAAGACCGCCCGGGGTCCCATGTGCCACTGTCAGCCATGTAGCACAGGACAGAACTGCGAGCAGTCAGGTAACTACTATACCAACCCCGGCCGCTGAGAATACACACTTTTAGTGACATGACATTTTAAATAGTTTACTTATACATTGGAACCTCTCTAAACCGAACAACCTTGTGACATCGATGTGTTAAACTATGACCGATTTCACTGTCAATATCGCTGATGTTTCTCCGTGTTCGTGATTGCAATGCACACAGGAATGTGTTTCAGTGCTCTTACATCGGAATTACATTGAAACATCTTTAAACCGGACACCCTGGGGACCTCCCAGGGTGTCAGGTTTAGAGAAGTTCCACTGTATCTACATTGTAGTAAATGGTGTGACCTATCACTGACGATATCGTCTCGTCGAGACGGTTCAAATGAGAGGTCACAATAAAATATTTCGCGGAGAAATGAGGCTGTGACTGGATAAAGGTATAAGCGTCATGTCTCCAGTCACAGCCACAAACGAAAGAAATTCTAACCTACGATACCTGGTTATATGCCTGGTGTACAGTGGAACATCTCTAAACCGGGAACCCTGGGGACCCCCCAGGGTGTCCGGTTTAGAGAAGTTCCAATGTATCTACAGTGTAGTAAATGGTGTGACCTATCATCTCCCAGGATGTCCGGTTTAGAGAGGTTCCATTGTATTTGCAGTGGGGGAGGCGCGGCCACGGTTCCAGCAGAGGTTCAACATTGTGGAGCTGCCCCCCTATCACGACCCAGCTGACCCCCTGCCCTACAACAGTACAACGTATGCTGGAAGTCCGGGATGCGCATGCCCAGCATTTGTGTATTCCATTGCGGAAGTGAACGATGCTATGGAAGACGATCGCCCATTGGACAAGGATTCAGATTTGAAGTTCACCATTGACAGGTACCAGTCTAGAAACTAGAAACACGAGTATGCATATGTCTGGCATGAGATTAGTTTTTGTTATAATGATTTCTAGGAACGAAAACCAAGATCCTGGTTTTTAGCTAAGACACCCGATACATGGACTTGAAATACGAATATTGAAATAGAAAGAATAAACGACAAAGTATATTTGTTTAAGCTAATAGATAATGATTCTGCTAATTCAAAACATTACCCCGGCACGTATGGGACACGCCATGTGATTGTGTACCTTCGGACATATGCGTTATTTCATTAAAATTTACAATATTTTTCAGAAATAAAGTCAAAAGTTGACAAGTACTTTGAAAAATTTCGTGTTCTTAAATAATCCTTGGTGCTCTGGTCATCTATGATCAAATTATGCGTATATGATTGTGTACATGTGGAACCTCTCTAAACCGGACACCAATAACATGTGATCTTATTTTTGATGAATTTCTTGGTCATTTATCTCAGGTGATAATGTCAGTTCGTGATCGGACAGCACACAACTATGGCTCAAACTTATCAAATTCCTGATTTACAGTGAAACCTCTCTAAGCCGGACAACCTGGGGCCCTGACAGGGTGTCCGGTTTAGAGAGGTTTCACTGTATTTTCATCACCAATTGCTGCCAGATATCATGCGTTTCCTTTGTAGCGTCACGGGCGACATTCGCGTCAACAGGAACCTACTGGAATACGAGATGTACAAATTGACCGTTCTTGCGACGAATGTACGGACGAACACCTCGGACGAAACCCGTATAACGGTGGCCAGGATTCCGGACGAGTCACAGTTGAACGGATATCTGCCATTTGTATCGAACGGATTCGAATCGGAATATAGACATATAATTAAAAAGCGGGTATGTACGGAGCCCTGCAGGGGACATGGATTCTTTTTATTAATTCGTTCCCACGAAATAACAATTCGTTCCCTCAATGTAACAATTCGTTCCCTCGAATTAACAATTCGTTCCCACGATATAATAATTCGTTCCCTCGAATTAACAATTCGTTCCTACGAAATAACAATTTGTTCCTTCAATTTAACATTTCGTTCCCTCGAATTAACAATTCGTTCCCACGATATAACAATTCGTTCCCACGAATTAACAATTCGTTCCCGTGGGAACAAATTGTTATTTCGTGGGAACGAATTGTTAAATTTAGGGAACGAATTGATAGTTAATTAAGTCGTCCTGATACACCAGTTAAGTGATCTTACCTACGTGACCTTTTGCGTTGAGACGAATTATTGACTGGTCAAGTTTTCAACGGCATTAACTGGTTTATTTGCATTTCGAAACTAGTTCATTCTTTGATCAAATGCGTTTTTTATAAGCTGAAAACATTTACAAATACTTTAGATATTGATGAGATGGTTCGTAAGCTCATCTGTAGCCGATTTCATCAACATTGCAAAGTATACTTAGCTAGCAAAGTATACTTTGAGGGAGAAATTTTCAATTTTAGGATAAATTTGTTATTTTTTATTATACTGAATTTGTTACATTATCACAGCCATTTTGGCTGTGATAATGTAATAAATTCAGTATAATAATTCTGCATACTTTTAATCATCAAATATATGCAGTTGTTAGTTTTATATGAAATAATGCATTTCAGGAAAAATAAATGATTACTCCCTCAAAGTATACTTTGTTAGTAAAGTATACTTTGCAATGTTGGTGAAATCGGCTAGGATATACAGCGTTGGCACTGTTGCATTTATGGGATGTACTGTTGAAAGTGTTAAACTGTATTAAGTCGTCTTATCCTGTCTGAAATGTTGTGAGTAAAAATCGTAGAAATTAAAGTAATAGCCGGTAATATCTGAAGAACAATATAAACGTGTAGCGATATTCTGTTTTAGGCAGCCTTCACAATCCCGACGGCAGTGAACTTCAGCTTGCAAAAGGCGGCAATTGACGACATACGAGTGGGAACGAATGTGCGCTTCACCCTCGCGATAACGTTTCCGGTGAACGTTTTCCCCGCCGGTCTCGACATGCTGGTGGAACTATTCACCCCTGACAACGAAACCACCGTCATGATCCTGTGTGACGTCATCGTCAGGCATACACAGGCCATTAATCTCCAGTTCAACGGAAGTGCCGAGGTCAACATGAGCTCCTCCAAGGACGGAAATCCAGTAACACTGGTGAGTGGTTTGGTTCTGTCTTATCTTTATCAGGCTGCGGGGTTTGGCAAAAAGTCATTCACTTGAAAGAAAGAGCTGGAGGCCGTTTCGATAAACATCGTACGACTAAAATGTTCGTAAGTGCAAAATTATGATAGTCTGTAAATTTAACAATAACAATATTTTCTTGCAAACAATGTTTGGACTTACATTAATTGAGCATAGGCTGCATATGCAGCCTATGTTCATTAATGTAAATACATCAATTGAAATTTCCAAACGATCTTAAATTTACACTGACGAACATTTTAGTCGAACGAAGTTTAGTGAACCGGGCCGCTGGTGTCAGTTTTAATGATACATTACACCAGTTTACATTGATTAATATTTTCCGGAGTAATGGATATGGTGGACGGCTCATCTGGATCTGCACTGTTTGCATAAACCGCTGTAGTGGGGTTAACATTATATATAAGAATCAAGGTGTATGATCACGTGGTACTTACAACAACAACAAGTACTGAAACTTCCAGGATCCATCCGATTCAAAGTACGTATTCTTTTATAGTGTCCTTATTACGTAACGGATTTTGATGAAATATGGCGCATCAAACGCGTCTTGTTAAGCTGAATTTGGTGGTCTCTGTACGTTGGGCCAGACCTATGTCGTTTTTGCGAAGAATCGATTTCCATGTCTACCGACACGGAAATCGATTCTTCGCAAAAACGACATAAGTCTGTGCCGAAATCCCTGGACGACCAAATGCAGCTCATGAAGACGCGTTTGCTGCGCCATATTTCATCAAAATCCGTTTCATATTAAGGAAAATATCAAATAATACTTACTTTGGAGTGGGCAAGATTTCAACACTTTCAGCCAATTTTGTTGTTGTTATAACCACGTGAGCATGCACCTTGAGAATGGCGTTTCAGAAGAGCCTGGCCAAAGACTAGCATCACTTTCTTATTCCTGTGGACATGGTGGTTCAATCAGATGTCATATGCATGTGTACAGTTAGATATGGTAATTGTTGTTGGTTGCGATTAAATGCCACTTGATTTGCATTAAATGCGATGACGTATTTTAATTTAATCGCTTGCAATGAAATATTTACGCAAATTAGTCGAACGAATAAAATAAAGATTTTATCAATGACGCACGCAATCAATATTGCACGAATATCGCTCTACTCTGTGGGTGTATAGTTTCGAGTCGATTATACACAGTGATTCATTTCAGAATGGTTAGGTAGTCGGAAATTTAAGGGGTGACTGGAAGAAAAGGACTACTGTCTGTTTCAAGAAACCTGCCATATAAACAATGCAAAAACAATAGTTTCGATAATATTAAATTTTATCAAAATAAATTTAAGAATGAGCTTTCGTTTTATTTGGTCAAATATTGATTTTATTGCGAAAAATGTATTTGCCTATGGGAATTTGACATGGGGGGAAAGGAGGTAGAGGTGCCGTGGGAGGAGTCAAAAACGAATGAAATTGGAAATTGACTCCGAAACCGGCCTAGATAGCTTGGAAATGATCAAAAAAACAAAAGCTAAATTTTGAAAATCAACCAACTATTTCTGAAATTAGAAAAATGTCCCCATATTAAATCCCCATAGACAAGTGAAGATGTCTATTGCGAATTAACATGGAGAACTTGTCTTTTCGCAATTAAATCAATATAGGACCAAATTTCACGAAATAAAGAAGGCTCAATCTTAAATTTTGCTAAAATTTAATATTATCGAAAACAATTTTTTTTTGCTTTCGTTCTATGGCCGTACAATTTGGGCAGGTTTCCTGCAACAGACAGTAGCACCATTTGTCCACACACCCCTTCAACTTAACAATGGATAGTTAATCCATCTATTTAGAGATTAGGCTATAATTATAATTTTTCAATTAGCATTAATTAATTGTATTTATTGCACGATAATTCCAGCACAAAAATATTTACACAATTCCCTAACATTTGATTGGCCTGTAACAAGTCTCTGTCCAAAATTTATATCCCAGTAAACTCCCACGCCGAACTACTTTCCGTAACCGTGAGACGCAGTTAAAATAATTCTTAAGAAAACGGAAAATAAACACATTTTCTTGATGAATTTATTTCAAATGCTGGAATTATAAGGAATGAATAGCCTTTTCGTGGAATTATAAGGAATGAATGGCCTTTTCGTGGAATTTATCGGGGATATAAACTTGGAAAAGTCGCGGGAATACTGGACGAGGCCTTCCGGCCTTCGTCCAGTATTCCCGCGACTTTTCCAAGTTTATACCCCAATAAATTCCACAAAAAGGCCATTCATTCCTATAATGTACCATTTACTGATTGTCTTCGATCCATATTTTAAATCGATCCATATCTTAAATATATCCATCTTAAATCTATCCATATTGTAAAACAGCCTTCAATTGTTGAAGGAATGTGCTAGCATTTCCGGAACGAAATCGGCCAATATGGCACAGTCCTTTGCACCAATCAAACTACCTGCATTCGAACATGAGAACGGAATACATGCTCAGACAATGATATAACAACATGTACTGCACTCCGCGCTGGCGTAAACTGTTTCACGTCAAAAAATACACCGGTTTTCTGACGAGACACCACTAAACTGTCCTTAGCACTCTCAAATAAATATAGGATTTCAAACGAGACATTTATATTTGATATGAGATTTATGAAACGAGTCACACACAATTTATGAACCGAGCCTCTGTAGCCGATTTCATCAAAATTGCAAAGTATACTTATCTAGCAAAGTATACTTTGAGGGAGTAATCAATTATTTTTCCCAAAATGCATTGTTTCATATAGAACTAACCACTGCATATATTTGATGATTAAAAGTATGTATAATTATGATACTGAATTTATTAAATTATCACAGCCAAAATGGTGATGCGGCCAGCCAATCGAATTCGCTCCAGGTGTTTATTACACGTGTGTCATAACACATTTATGAACTGATTGAAACACGGCATAACAAGGGTGTCATGTGATAAACACAATTTTCGTCTGAACTACACTGTGTTTATGTAGTATCTTCTGCGTGTAGCTGAATGGGAATTAGTTAGGAATCCGGCGCCTCTTTCGACGTGAAACATTTTACGCCGGCCCGGAGTGCAGACCCAATGCTAACCAGATGTCGTTGTTGTAGCTTGACTTGATTGTAACACTGACTTGATTGTAGCCTAACTTGAGTGTAGCATACCTTGATTGTAGCACGACCTGATTGTACATATATCATGCCGTGATTGTAATTTGACTTGATTGTATACTAACTTGATTGTAACATGACTTGATTGTACATGTATCATGCCGTGATTGTATCTTGACTTGATTGTAGCCTGATCGCGCGACCATCGACTTTGGTGTCGTATCCAATAGCGGCGTGAATACAAACACGGAGGACGAGAGCACGATATACATCGACTACTCCGCCGTCATGATCGATAACCCTGCAACCACTCCCGGTGTCTACTACGTCAGCGCAGGCGCAGAGTACGAGAACGAGGGAGCTATCTGGGTCGGGCAGGCGTCTCTCACCGCCATAGTTGATGGTAACCTGGTATGTTAACCCTTAAAAGGCTGGAACTGAAAATTATCATCTGCTGTTGTGTCATATTTTCTCATTTACTCAAGAAAATATGGTTTGACAGCACTTTAGAATAATTTCCAATGGAAATTATTCTAAAGTGCTGCCAAACCATGTTTTTGTTGAGAAAACTGTAAATTAAAAATAGAACAGCAGACGATAAAATTTAATTCATTGTAAGGGTTAAAGCGACCCACAGACTTATTACATATAGTTTCTGTTTCTAGTTTTATATATTTGAAGGGGTCAGTGGAAGCAGGGTCTGACTCCTTCGTGGAGTTAGCCCCATTCAGGCATAAACGCAGAAGGGGTGCGACGGGTGCGTACGGACCCCCCTTAGCCCTTTCAACACCACAGGCCTATATAGTGGTATTGGCAAAAAGTGTAGATCCAGATGAGCCGGCTCGTGACGAGCCGTCTCATCAGGATCTGCACTTTTTGCAAGTAATTTTTCAAAATTTGAGAACAAAAACACCCTCTGTTCATAAAATGGACTGGTCTGAAAATCATCTTGTGATGATTGGATTGTGTTGCAAACTTAACTTAATCCATTCCAGTTACTTCGGGGTGAAAGGGTCTGCCGAGGTCTGTCCGTGGATGTGCAAACCAATATGTTTAGCCCTTCCAGCCGTCGATAACGCATCCCCCTAAATTAATTCCTGCGTACGGGCCTGCCATTATTCCACTGATCCATTCAATTTCTAACCGATGTGTAAGATATCCCAAATTTAAATTTCCATGTACAAGTAGAGTTGAATCAGAGAATGCACATACCTCCGCTATTATTATAGGAATGAATGGTCTTTTTGTGGAATTTATCGGGGTATAAACTTAAAAAAGTCACGGGAATACTGGACGAAGCGATAAAAAATTACAATTTTTTTTTATATATATTTTTTTTTTTTTCGAAAATTGTAATTTTTTAAAGCCTCGTCCAGTATTCCCGCGACTTTTCCAAGTTTATATCCCCGATAAATTCCACAAAAAGGCCATTCATTCCTTACAATTCCAGCATTTGAAATAAATTCATAAAGAAAATGTGTTTATTTTCCGTTTTCTTAATAATAATTTTAACTGCGCCTTACGGTTATGGAAAGTAGTTCGGCGATGGGAGTTTACTTGGATATACATTTTGGACAGACTTGCTACGGGCCAATCACATGTTAGGGAATTGTGTAAATATTGTTGTGCTGGAATTATTATATTATATGGTCATAAAAAATAAGTACTTGGTTCTCAGACACGGGGTTTGCGGTATGTGAAGCGGGAGGGCGGATTGTTTTAATACATTATATATATATATATATTTATTTTTTTAGATGTTCGTCTCTGATTTTTTTTCAAGTTGCCAGATGCATATATGCGGGAACCTGAAACAGAGACACAAATCCACGTCTAAAGATGATATAGTAGCTTTAAGGAACATAATGTGTTTGTCTTTATATTTGTGTCTCTGATTTTGTTTCAGACATGATTTAATATATTTTTGCATGTTAGTGTTTTTATTTCTCTATTACGATAAAATGCTCGACGCGCAGGGATTATTCAGGCGCGGCGATATCTGAGAACCGAAGTAATATGTATGGCCTAATATGGATCTGGTTCTGATATTACATCGCTTATCGCTTTAGATCACGGCGCTCACACTGTGACGTCAGCCCTTTTTGTGTCCCGGAACCATTTGCAGAAGGACACGATTTCTGATCCTTCACAATTGTTACAGGGTGCGGAAAAATCGCACCGACCCGGGACATGAACCGGGACCACTGGTTTACCGTTCCATCTCTCTACCTACCAAGCTAACATATCTACACTTCCTCTCCATAGTGAGTTATGCAATGAGTAATGTGATGTTCGTCCCAGAATTTGATTTTTATTTCGTTTCCGAATTCCTTTTCGTTGGGAGCGGGGAGTGGGTGGGTAACGAACATTTATCACAGTCGTTCGTTGAACATCGAATGTCACAGGGCGATGAAAAATGCACAGCCAGTCCCGGACTGAAACAGTGGATTTCGTTATTTTGTCATGTTTGTTTCCCGTTACAGACCGTAGATACCGCGGCTACATTTGAGACAGGTGCGCCCACCAACATGGCCCTGGGAAGTTCACACCTGATCACGGCAGAGATGTTTCTCCCCTACCCCTCGGCCACCTACATCTTTCACGCCTTCACGCCCGTCTACACGTCCGGAGACATGTCAATCTGCGCCATCATGTTTGAGAACACCCAACAGAACTTTGGTTGCGGGAATGATTTCTCGCTAGTCGTGACGTCATTGACGGCCGATCCGACGGGCCTGGGTAACGCCGAGGGAGCGATCAATATGGGAACACTACTGAACAAAGGTATACAGTAGAACCCCTCTAAACCGGTAGCTTATTTCACCAACATTGCAAAGTATACTTTTCTAGAAAAGTATACTTTGAGGGAGTAATCATTTATTTTTCCTGAAATGCATTATTTCATATAGAAGTAACGACTGTATATATTTGATGATTAAAAGTATGCAGATTTATTATACTGAATTTATTACATTATCACAGCCAAAATGGCTGTGATAATGCAATAAATTCAGTATAATAAAAAATAATAAATTTATCCTAAAATTGAAAATTTCTCCCTCAAAGTATACTTTGCAATTTTGATGAAATAGGCTACTGACACCAAGAAAACACATATTATCTAATTTTTGATAAATTTATGGGCCATTTTTCTGAGGTGATAATGTCTGTTCGTGATCACATAGCACACAACTATGGCTCAGAATGATCAAATGCCTGATCTAAAGTGAAACGTCTCTAAGCTGGAAACCCTGGGGATCTCCCAGGATGTCCGGTTTAGAGAGGTTTCACTGTACTACTGTCGGTTCCATATTGATTTTAGATGGCAATACCATTTTTCTATGGGATATTAACATGGTGGCTACATATATATATTTAAAAATAATTTGGAATATCGGGACCCATTTTCAAACTTTTTCATCTAAGTTTTGTTTTGTTTCCAAGCTATCTTTCCCGTTTTCGAAATCATTTTCCAAACACCCATAATTGCCATAGGAAAAAAAATCATGTAAAATCAATATTTGTTGGAATTCATCAAATAAACAAATAATGGGCATAGTGACTTTTTGTTTTCGATTACAAAATACTTACATTTAAATATATTGTTTTAGATTTAACGTGTTTAATGGCCCAACGTAGGTCAAGATAATCAACTCACCTGGTTAAATAAACATTTTCTTACATTTCACACATGATTCTTCATGAAAACGAAGCCAATCAAGTGTAAAATATGGCCATGGGATATGCGAATTAATTTCTCGCGGTTGAGAGGGTGTGTCCGAGAACATGACTAAATGTGTCGAAGGAAACTCGTCATTGCGACGTTACGGACGTCATTTCTCCATATATGATAAGCACGAGAGTCGTTATATTCAACGAAAGCTACGTCATATTTCCTGATCAATAGAATACAATGCGAGTGACGTTTTACATCAATTGTATCAGGCTCGGCTGCTCGGAAACAACAGGGGCCCGTTTCACTAAACTTCTTACGATAAGAAATTATCGTACGAACTTCTTAGGCGCATTTTACCGTTTCACTAAGGTCAATTTCGTGCGAACTTTCTTGCGAAGTTCGTAACTTTCCTCGTAAGCTGGGCTGTCGTACGAAGATTTTTTAGCGCAAGTGTCACGGCCGCCATACATGTATTCCATGAATAACATCGCCGTCAAATCGGCGGTGCATATTTCGCCCTATAGGTTTCGCCCTATCCTTCCGTCTGTCTGTCTGTCCGTTTATTTTTGTCATTACTTAGTAACGATACATCCTTCCGCATTAATACAATTACCCTCACTACTGATCGTACGTCCGTTCGTCTGTTTATTTTTTTAAAAGTTTTTGTCTGTCCGTCTGTCTGTTCGTGTGTTTATTTTTTGGAAGTTTTTGTATATAACGTGGCTTATAGAATAGTGACTCACTATACTTGTACCTGCTGATCAGTTAGTTAGCATATATATGCAGCCTGATATAACGTGGCTTATAGGGTAGTGACTCACTATACTTATAGCTATTAATCAGTTAGCCCAACAAATGCAGCCTGATATATAACGTGGCTTATGAACAAGTTACTCACTATAATTGTAGCTGTTGATCAGTTAGCACAACAAATGCAGCCTGATATAACGTGGCTTATAATTGTAAATGCTTATCAGTTATCCCAACAAATGCAGCCTGATATAACGTGGCTTATGGAGTAGTTACTATCTATAATGTTACCTTCTGATCAGTTAGCCAGCAAATGCAGCCTGATATAATGTGGTTTAAGGAGGAGTGATTCATTATAATTGTAGTGTGGTGTAGGGGTGAAATGGATGAAAACACAAATTAAATAACTTTCAAAAGTTATATGTGTAATGTGTTGTCATATTAGGAATATTACCCATGTCAGTTTAATGTTCGTAGCCATTTCCAGAACATTTTGTTCAGGAAACGGGATGTGTGAGGTTCTGCAGAGCACATCCCGTTTCCGTGCCGCGCCAGATATTGTTTCCCATTCACGGCACTAACCTACTACATGTATTCTATTTATCTCGTCAACACTTACACATGGCTGTAAAATGCAAAAATATAACCACAGCCACCGCACATATTAATACGCAGTGATTAGGTCGTATTGACAGGATATCAAAAATGTTTCACAGCGCCGTGTTTCACGGCACATACGCTCTGTGTTGACGGGATACATTGACATACGCAAGTCTCCCAGGTGCTGCACTACGCACCGGCGTAAACTATTGCACGTCGAAAAAAGCACCGGTTTCCTGACGAGATGCCACTCATCTCTACTTAGAGCTGTCGTATAAACGCCGGTTGTTAGACGAACATGTGTTTATGCAGTACACCCTGTATGTAGCAGTATTTGAATTCGTCAGGACTGAATCCGGTGACTATTTCGACATGAAACATTTTACCAGTGAGTCTGGTATTCTCTATTTCCCTATACAGCATCACGTGACGCATCCATGGTCGTTGCGGACAATAAGATTCAAGTGGCATTTGTGGCCCACGTGTTCCCGATCCCAGCGCTGATTGGTCAGATATTGACCTTGAGCATGGCGTTGGAGGTCGGCAGTGAAACCATACTGGTTGGTAACCAGACAATCACCATAGACGACGCCGTTACCACGGGACTGGTAAGTGGTTACGTCAGCGCCGTCGGGATGCGTATACATTAAAGGGGTCAGTGGAAGAAAGGGGCTAACTCCACGAGAGAGTTAGCCCCCTTCTTTCACTTACCCTTTCAATTGCTTTCAACAACATCGGTACATTACGGCTATGAGTTTTGGAAAATTAGCATATTAAATCCCATTGGCGATCAGTATATGACGCAATGAATGATGTCCTTAACGTCTCGTTAGACACTAAGTGTATGTTGAACAGAACCTCGATACTCATACAAACCATTATTATATTGTGTTTGTAATTAGTCCGAATGTATAGGTGTTTTTTTCCATTAGAACAATATGATAAGTAGGCTTAACTGGAAAATCAACTTTCATTAAAAACTTACAATTTTCCAAATTTTTTCGAAAATTGTAATTTTTAATTGGCATCATTGACGATCAGAATTTGCTGATTTGACGTTATAATTAATACTGCCCTGGAAATAGTGCAAATCGAAGCGAAGTTGCTCGTGATGTTTTGGAAACATATTTATAAAACTGGTTTATACAATTACATTCAGACTAACGTTTCACTGTCACCGCTTACGTCACCGGACCTTACGTCATTTGAGGCAACGATCGACGAGCCGTTCACCTTGACCCTGGACATTACGGTTCCCACGCCGAGCACGGCCAATGTGTCGTCTAACTACATTGTGGAACTGTTGGCGCCTTTGAAAAGCGGTCAGGCCGTGTTTAAGGTCTGCAACCTCGAGGTACGTGACGTCACAGACAACAATAACCGAGTTAATTTTAGAAAAACACCTACATGTACTTAATAACCCTAGAATGCTGGAAACGACAATCTTCGTCTGCCGTTGTTTCATATTTTGTCTTTTTCTCAAAAATAATTATGGTTTGGCGGTGAAGTGGAAAATAATATTATTAAAACATAAACAGGAGACGACAAAATTTAATTCAGCATTGCAAGGGTTAAAGCAATATTACGTGCATCTGACGTGTGTTCCATAACGATCATTGACCTATCGATCTTGCAATAGGATTAGTCTGTTTCACGAAACCTGCCCAAATTGTACGGCTATATAAATAATGCAAAAACAATATTTTTTTCGATAATATTAAATTATAGCAAAATTTAAAATTGAGCCTTCTTTTTATTTCGTGAAATTTGGTAAAATATTGATTTTATTGCGAAAAAACAATTTCCCAATGAAGACACAGATGAAGATGTCTATGGGAATTTAACATGGGGAAACTTTGAATTTCAGAAAAACTGGACCGATTTTCAAAATTTAACTTTTGTTTTCTTAGTTCCAATTTCCAAGCTATCTAGCCAGGTTTCGGAGTTCAATTTCCAAATTTTTTCGTTTTCTGACTTCTCCTACAGCTCCTCCACCTCCTTTTCCCCCATGTTAAATTCCCATAGACAAATACATTTTTCGTAATAAAATCCATATTTGACCAAATATCATAAAATAAAAAGAAGGTTCATTCTTAAATTTTGATAAAATTGAATATTATCGTAAAAAAAATTGTTTTTGCATTGTTTATATGGCCGTAAATTTTGGACAGCTTTCGTGAAACAGACAGTAGTAAGTAAGGTGAGTACAAGCTTATATGATTTGTCTCCATGTGCAAATTTAGGATCATCTGTAAATTCCAATGAATGGATTTACATTTATTGAGCATAGGCTGCAGCCTATGCTCAATAAATGTAAATCCAACACTGGTCGACAAGAAAACAATGTTAATGCGAAATGTACAGACTATCATAATTTTGCACTTACGAACATTTTAGTCTTACGAAGTTTAGTGAAACGGGCCCCTGAACAGCTTATTAACGTTTTTATCAAAATAGCCCCATAGTTATCGCATCGCCTGAGCCTTTGATTATGCATCCATTATTCTGATTACGGACAAACTAATGTGAACCAAGAGGTTGAATGCCAGAAAGTTCAATATACTTTCTGTATTCAAATGCACTTTAAATTTCTGGGGCCCGTTTCATTAAACTTCACACAACTAAAATGTTCGTAAGTGCAAACATATGATAGTCTGTAAATTCCACATTAACACTGTTTTCTTGTAAACAATTATTGGGTTTATATTTATTGAGCATAGGCTGCACATGCAGCCTATGCTCAATAAATGTAAATGCATCAATTGAAATTCCCAGATAATCCTAAATTTTAGTCGTAAGAAGTTTAGTGAAACGGCACCTTGTTCGTTAGTTACTGTGTGTCGGATATTCAATGTTTGGGTTTTCATATTATGTATTACGGCAGCTTAAAAGGGGCATCCGCAATTTTTTTCCATCTCATCTCCCGCGATATAGCATCTCGTTCCCACGTCATATGATCTCGTGGTAACGATGTCATGTCTGGTGGGAACGAGATGTTATCTTGTGCGAACGAGATGCTGTTTTGTGGGAACGAGATGATATGTCGTCGGAACGAGATAGCTAACTCGTGGGAACCAGATCCTATCTCGTGGGAACGAGATAAACAAAACCGTGCACTTGTCCCTTTTAAGCTGCCGTAGTGAACGTATCATAGTATACGGTATTAGTTAGAAGGTTTCCATTATAGACACTAATTTAACGTTAACATTGACGGAATTGGTCGGTTTGACGCCAAGCTGCTTAGTTTAAACTACTGTCTGTTTCACGAAATCTGCTAAAATATAAACAATGAAAAAACAATATTGTTTTCGATAATGTTCAATGTTATCACATTTTAAGAGTGAGACTTCATTTAATTTCGTGAAATTATGGTCCAATAATTTCCCCATGTTAAATCCCCATGCACATATTCACCTAGTCTTTTATTTTCTTACTTAGATCATTTCGAAGCTATCTAGCGCCAGATTTCGGAGTCAATTTCCAAAATATTTCGTTTTTGGCTCCTCCCCCAGCTCCTCCACTTCCTTTTCCCAAATGTGAAATTCCCATAGACAAATCCAATTTTCGTAATAAAATCAACATTTGACCAAATTTCACGAAATAAAAGAAGGCTCATTCTTAAATTTTGATAAAATTAAAAATTATAGAAAAAAACTATTGTGTTTGCTTTGTGTATATGGCCGTATAATTTTGGCAGGTTTTGTGAGACAGGCAGTAAGCAATGTGACTACAAACTCGGCCAATTCTAACGCCGAGTATTCCTCGCCAGTACAAGTACATTGGAAATATTTTAAACCGGACACCAGGAGGCCATTTCACTAAACTTCGTTCGACTAAAATGTTCGTAAGTGCAAAATTATGATATTCTGTAAATCTCACATTAACAATGTTTTTTTGTAAACAATTGTTGGATTTACATTTATTGAACATAGGCTGCATCTGCAGCCTATGCTCAATAAATGTAAATCCAGCAATTGAAATTTCCAGATGATCATAAATTTGCACTTTTAGTCGTACAAAGTTTAGTGAAACGAGCCCCAGGAAAGCACATGTGCTCTTATTGTTGATGTGTTTCTTGGTCATTTATCTTAGATGATAATGTCTGTTCGTGATCGCATAGCACACAACTATGGCTCGGAATGGTCAAATGCCTGATTTACAGTGAAACCTCTCTAAGCCGGACACCCTGGGAGGCTAAGCCGGACACCCTGGGGACCTCCCAGGGTGTCCGGTTTAGAGAGGGTTCACTGTAGTTATTATCCGAGATTTAGGCTCCTGATTGAATTTATATCTCTGTTCTAACTGAACCATGGCAACATTCTATTGAATTTCCAAGTCCACTAACCTGTCTATAAAACTGGTCAGTACGTCGTTCTTGTATTATACAATTACACATGAGTTCTTAAAGGTACATACCCACTCAGTAGGCACACAATGTTCTTTGTATCAGAGACATTATCTGAGACATTTTCGGGCAAAATAAACATCCATTCACCATTATCCCACGTATTGATTGGCATTAGTATACATTTTATATCAGAAGTAAATTTCCACACTGATATCAGGGGCGATAACCGTGTTTCCTTTAGATGTTAGCGGACATCACTATTTATTCTCTGTATTTATATTTTGATGTGCAATGATCATACTTTATAATCTGTCGAAAATATTATTTTTTTCAGGTGACGCATTTAATTATTATAAATAATTAAAAACATATTATGCCTTATTTGCGTATGAAAATAGTCTGATACCACCGTGCGTCACTACCAGTAAAATAAATATCATAAAAATGATTATATCTGTATAACGGGCACTCGTAATTTTTAGAACTGGTGGAATAGTGACACAATTATACACTTAATTCCTATAAAGAACTGTGTGAGCCTACTGAGTGGGCATGTACCTTTAAATCCAATAACATAAATCAGTGGAACCTCTCTAAACCGGACACCGAGAACGCATTTGTTTGTTTAATTACATTGGGGTCACTGACATTTACGTCTCGTGTTAGTGTCTTTTCATGAGTACAAAGCACGCACAATTGTCTCGGGCGCGCATTTTCAAGAAATACAGCAGAACCTGTCTAAACCGGACACCCTAGGAGCCCACAGGGTGTCCGGTTTAGACAGGTCCACTGTATCAAAAAGACTAGTCGATGTTCGCTCCTGTATTGAGCGGACGTCCCGATTCCCCTGTTATTTCAGGTGGTGTCGGTGGGTGTGGACCTTCCCTGTCTCAACAAGGCCGAGTTGGTGACCGTGTACTCTGCCCGTGACCCGGACGCGACCGTGCCCGATATGGCCGTCCTTGACATTGGTACGCACCGCCCGCCCACGCGGTGATTTTAGCCTGTATAAATGCCGGTTTCCTTGAAGCTTATTATTGAGACGGTTTCGGCGCCGAAACTGCCACAGTTTTGTCTGCGCCGAACATGCGCCGCTTTTGTGAAAATCGCCTCACACTAAATTATACTAAATAGCATAGTAGCATTTCCATCGGAGAAGATTTCTGCGCTGATTAAATACCGCGCGGACAAATATCGCCAGTAGAGGCGATTTTTCTCCGCTTGTCTGCACGTACAATGCGTGAAAATTCACTTGATTCCCGACATCATTCACGTTGGGGTATTCTTTATATTGCATGATGGTTATATATAATTTGTGAGACAATATAGGAATGAATGGCCTTTTTGTGGAATCTATCGGGTTATAAACTTGTAAAAGTCGCGGGAATACTGGACGAAGGCCGGAAGGCCTCGTCCAGTATTCCCGCGACTTTTCCAAGTTTATATCCCCGATAAATTCAACAAAAAGGCTGTTCATTCCTGATAATTCCAGCATTTGAAATAAATTCATCAAAAAAATGTGTTTATTTTCCGTTTTCTTAAGAATTATTTTAACTGCGCCTCACTGTTACGGAAAGTAGTTCGGCGTGGGAGTTTACTGGGATATAAATTTTGGACAGAGACTTGCTATGGGCCAATCAAATGTTAGGGAATTGTGTAAATATTTTTGCGCTGGAATTATTACATGACGGGTATATATAGCTTGTGAGACATTGAAGAATGAAGTTTGGTATGGAAGTATATGAACAAATAGTGGAGCAGCACCCGTGCCTGTATGATGCTTCCATGTCAGAGCACAAGGATCATCCTCTCCAGAAACTTGATAACTAATCCAAACAAAATGTCTTCAAGATCACACTGTTCCCAATGTGCAAGTAACAGTCTCAAATACAGGTGCCTGTTTGAAACAGCCATTTTGGTTGGGCTACACAATATACATGTGTACACTATACAAAATGTGTATTTCCACGCACATGCTTCACTAAACTCTGCTCAGACAATCGGCATCATGGAAATTGTTTGTCTGCTCGCCTGTTATTAACGCGCAGCAAAAAGTAGCGCGGGGAAACAAGCAGCGCAGCAAAATTATGCACCATGGAAACCGGCCTTTAGATGGTAAATTATTGTTTGTATATACATGTACGTGAATTGTCTTTCTAATTATTTAGAAACGTGTTTCATGTCTATACAAACAATAATTGACCGTCCAAGACACGCTAGTATCATCTGTGCACTCACCCTGGGCGAAGTGAAGAGGTCGCAGAAATCGCAGAGGTCGTGGACATCAGAAGGCATTTATGTCTTTGACTGGAGAAATGGGGATTATGTGTTTTGCGACCAGTGTAGATCCGGATCAGACTGTGCATTCGCACAGTCTGCCCCGGATCTGCAATGTTTGCCATTCTGACAATGAGACACTCATCATGCTTCTAACAATCAATCTCGATCGTTATCATGCTACAGGCGTGTGCTATTTGATCAGGCGCTAGACCGGTCACACATCCCATAAGCCACATTTCTCCAATCACAGCCACGTTTATGACACACCATGATGAAATGAGGCTTGTGTTCTGTCAGCTGTGACACGCAACCAGGGGCCCGTTTCACTAAACTTCCTACGACTAAAATGTTCGTAAGTGCAAATTTAGGATCGTCTGTAAATTTAAATTGATGGATTTACATTTATTGAGCATAGGCTGCATATGCAGCCTATGCTCAATAAATGTAAATCCATGAATTGTTTACAAGAAAACATTATTAATGTGCAATTTACAGACTATCATAATTTTGCACTTACGAACATTTTAGTCGTAGGAAGTTTAGTGAAACGGGCCCCCGATCTATAACGTTTTCGGTAGAGGCAATTGGAATATATGTGGGTGTGATTTAAAAAATGTGGCTTAGCAGATAGCATACATGTACCTACGTGTAGCCTAATAACGATATATATTCCGTCATAGAAGATGTATCGAAGTGGGTGCGTCGGGAAAGTTTTTGAAAGAGCCATTTTCTGATCTTCTGTATTTTACCTGTGTCATTTCGGAGTCTCGTTTCTTTTAAACTCGTTTAATAACTAACATCAGTCTCTACGAAGTCGTCGGTCCTTCGGACATGTCCGTTAAAATTGCCGCCGGTCCGACGGTAAACCGGAAGTCGCCGGACCGAATGTCCGACTATAAATTTTTATTTTTGTTTTACTTTTTTATTCTAAGCTTCAATGAAATCACCTTTCTTTGATATGCGCTTCTGGTGCTAGCTAGCTAGCTTTTCTTATATGACTGATATACTTAAAAAGGTCTTAAATATTACACAAAATAAATTTGTCTGGTAAATTTTTGTCCGGTCTGGTATATCTAGGTTTACCAGACCGAATGTCCTGTACAATTTTTGCAGTTTCGCGGAGACTGTAACATGTTAAATAATCACGCTTCTAAGATTCTAACAATTCGTTCCCTCGAATTAACAATTCGTTCCCACGAATTAACAATTCGTTCCCACGAATTAACAATTCGTTCCCACGAATTAACAATAATTCGTTCCCTCGAATTAACAATTCGTTCCCACGAATTAACAATTCGTTCCCTCGAATTAACAATCCGTTCCCACAAAATAACAATTCGTTCCCGTAGTGTTAATTCGTGGGAACGAATTGTCATTTCGTGGGAACGAATTGTCATTTCGTGGGAACGAATTGTCAAATCTATGGAAAGAAATGTTAAATTGACGAAACGAATTGTTATTTCGTGGGAACGAATTAAATAAAAAAAAATTATACGTCCCCTGCGGGGCTCCGTAGGTTACGTCACGAACATGAACTACCACGGGACGGCGGGCTCCAACGTGATCACCGTGTCCGCCATGCTGTCGCCCCTGTCTGGCCACCCGGCCGCCACACTGTCCAGTACCCACACCGTGGACCTGGGAGTCAACACGGGCGCCAACCCTACCGTGTATACACAGGTTAAGACGGCGGACATCGTGTTACAGTATGCGGCCACGGAAACTGCCATTACAGTCAGTTTGTTCACATGTAGTCGGATACTAGTTTGATTTGTATAGTTATGAACTTGGAAAAGTCACGGGAATACTGGACGAAGGCCGGAAGGCCTCGTCCAGTATTCCCGTGACTTTTCCACACCCAACTCCCTATATCAGTTGATATTACATAGTTTTGACTAATTCATTGGATTTCGACTGTCTGTTTCACGAAAGCTACCCAAATTTTACGGCTATATAAACAATTCAAAAGCAAATTTTGTTTTCGATAATATTAAATTAAAGGAAAATTTAAGAATCAGCCTTCTGTTTCTTTCGTGAAATTTGGTTAAATATTGCTTTTATTGCGAAAAAAACAATTTCCCCATGTTAAATCCCCATAGACATATTCACAGAGTTTTTCTGGATTTCAGAAATACTGGACCGATTTTCAAAATTTAACTTTTGTTTTCTTGGTTTCGATCATTTCCAAGCTATCTAGGTAGATTTCAGAATCAATTTCAATTTTTTTTCGTTTTTTCGACTCCTCCTCTAGGTTCTCCGCCTCTTTTTTCCCCATGTTAAATTCCCATAGAGAACTAATTTTTCGTAATAAAATCAATATGGACCAAATTGTTTTTGCATTGTTTATATGGCCGTAACATTTGGGCAGGTTTCGTGAAACAGACAGTAGTTTCACGGGCCTGTGGAATAGTCATAACTATTTTCAGCCCTAAAAATCATGTCGAAGATTACGTGATAAAATTCCATGCAATTAATGTCAGTCGATGCGCCCCACCCCGAATTCACGTTGATTGTATTCCATACAGTTTTTTCACAGGTTGAGTAATAAAACAGTTATTTCATTTCATGATCATTCGGGGAACAGTCAAAACATATTGCCCCTCTGTGCTGTAGACGACCCGAGGCACCATCTTCCTGGTTTTGACTTTTCCCCGAATGATCATGAAATAACAGCATAATCATGGGCGGATTCAGGGGGGGGGGACGGACCCTGCGCACGCCCCCCCCCCCTAAAATTCGCCGAGTAAAGATTTTTTACAAGTTACAAGGCACGTTTTCGGTCGTTTTCTTATTGTTTCAAAATTTAAACGTTTTCAATCAAAAATCATGTCTAAACATACTGTGACAGTGTCAATATGTTTGCTCCAAAATGCGCCAGAACGCAGGAAATGCGATGTAGATTTGCAAAATTTTCCGGGTGGGAATGCCCCCGGACCCCCCTAAGCGCTATCTCGACTATTTTTCAATACTTGACTATATCTATATTATCGAACGAGCTTAGCTCGTTCGATAATATAGTCAAGTATTGCAAAATAATTACGCCCCCCCCCTAACCCGAAATCCTGGATCCGCGCCTGATAATAGTCTCTCATTTTATATTCAAATTTACTAGGCATTGTCATGTGACGTATTTCCGACACCTGTGGTTGCGTCGTGGAACTTATTGGTTTCCTGTCGAATAGTCACTGACACGAACAGTCTCAGGGGCGAACTGTCATTATGACGAATTGCTCTAAACCGGACATGCTGGGGACCCATTTGTGTTTAATTTATATGTGTTCCATTGTCGTGTCTGTTCATGAGTGGCAATGACAAAAATAGTGCATGTAGTGCTTCATTACAGTGGACCCTCTCTAAACCGGACACCATGGGGACCTCCCAGGGTGTCCGGTTTAGAGAGGTACCACTGTATAACAGGTATGCATATTTTCTTTTTCTTTCACCAGAATGACACGGCGCCATCTTTCAATATGTTCTACTTCGACTCCGATGAGCAAGTGTCAGTCACAGAAACGACGAAGATATTCATAGAAATTACGACAACACGTGGTATCAACTACCCTGAAATGAACATCGAGTTTCTGGCACCTGTGGATACTGACAACACGTTCGTGCACGTGTGTCGGGCAGAGCTAGAGAGCACGGGCAAGAATATGCCGTGTTTAACCACCGACTGGATAAACAAACTCGTGGCGTACGAGTCAACGTATGTAATTCATCTTTCTGTTTACATGTTTGGAAACAATTTTGAGAATACAGCATATTATTACTTAGATATCATTTTTTGCCTAGAAATTGCCTGTATTTGCTTACAGCAATAACATACACAGTCCAGGCTGATACGGCGTGTTTTCCAGTCTGATACTGAAACTTCTAGTCTGATACCAAGTTACCTCGGGCCGATACCTAGGCCGATATCAAACAAGCCACGTATTAACCTCTAATTAATGTGGTTTGTATCACACCCGCCTGCAGTGAGCGTTATATTGTCGGCGCTAATGGACGTGCGTCCGTGTGTCCGTGCGTCCGCATTTGTGTTAAAGTGTTTAACTACAAATATCTCCACAACACTCAGTGACTTGAGATTTCACATACCTTTTTATCACCATCTATATGTTCTTTATATAGCCCAGTCATGTGGCCCCCATGCCCAGCCAGATTAAAGGTCAAGTTAGTCTGAAATCTTATGTTTTTGGTAAAATCTACGTTGTTTGACCATCAAATACCTCGGCGTGATATGCTGGCCGCTGTATGTTGTTTCCCCTATTTGTTAGTAACATTATTGTTACATAGACATGAGTGTGTGCGTTGTATTTATGAACATTATACATCATTATAAGTACAGTGAAACATCTCTAAACCGGACACCTGAGAAACCTGCGAAACACCTGCGTGCTTAATATGTATCGTTTGTTGTCATTTATCTACAATGAGTGTGTCTGTTCTTTATCGGAAACATCGATTAGTATTATTAGTATTATTAGTATTATTATTATTATTATTTAATCAGTTTCAGCAACTCGTTTATGGACAAGGCGGTGTTGGACGTGGGTTCATTGTGTAACCACGAGATGGTGAACGACGTTGTAGAGGACAAGGCCACTCTGGCACTATACGTTAAGGTATTTTACAATAGGCACAGTCTGTATATACAGTGGAGCCTCTCTAAACCGGACACCACAAAATTTATGTGATCTCATTGTGATAGGTTTCTTGCGGTAACGCTTCTCAGATGATAATGCACGCTCATGATTGCAAGAGGCATAAGTATTCTCAGAATGGTCATATGCCTGATTTACAATGGAACATCTCTAAACCGGACACCCTGGTTTATAGAGGTTTCATTTTACAAGGAATAATAGTACGTGGTCTAATGCACTAACGACTGCGTTAATCTTGCCAATATTTTCAAATATCTTTATTTCAAAATATAGAGAATATTAGGTAAGTGCCGTGAATGGGAACAAATATCTGGCAAGGCTTAGGAAACGGGATGGGCGAGAACCTGCCGAGCACATCCCGTTTCCGTGCCGCGCCAGATGTGTTTTCCCATTCACGGCACTAACCTGCTATTCTATTGGTCCCGTCAACACCTACACATAGCTTTAAACTGCAATAACAATAACCCCAGCCACCGCACATATTCAAACGCACATATTCAAACGCAGTTATCAGGTCGTATTGACGGGATATCAAAAATGTTTCACGGAAACGTGTTTCACGGCACATATGCACTGTGTTGACGGGATAAAATTATATATTGTGCTTAAAATCAAACAGCCTAACATCCTAACATTCCTTGATTGGTATTGCCAACCTATGCATGGTGTGCATGGGCGACAATGTCAGAAAACATCGAGTAGTTTCACTATATAACGTAACCGAATTCTCCAAGAATGGCAAATCTCTTCTTCTTTCACTATTCGTATGGATGCTGTGGAACCTACTTTTCCATGACCGGCAAATATATCTACATTGGATCTGGCCACGGAAACTGTGTTTACATCACGTGACAATCAGGTTCAATGTTTTCTTTTAAATGCTACATGCATACTGAAAACTGGTGTTAAAACACACAAACATGTTTCTCATGTATGTTTGGGCAGCAATTGATCAGATTTTGCAACCAACGTGTGTGTAACGCACATTTTCTGCATGTAAGGCATAGCGAAAAACCTTGCATATATACAGAACATTCGGGTTAATCGTGTGTGATATATTCTCCAAACATCCTGACTTTTTGTATACCGGACTACTTTCCATTGGAGTCTTTCACAATTCGGCGTCGTATTTCAGGTGCTGGACGGTGCTGGACTGGCGAACATGGACGAGAAGTGGGTCAGCACCGGGCTCATGTACTCGACCACGAGTCTGTGGGTGGGCTCCCTGAAACTCGTCGCCATGACCGGCGAGTCGTTCTCAATACCGGTACACACCTCATAACTATATATTTAGCTACTATTCCATATCAGGCTCAGCTCGGAAACTCGTAGGAATTCCTCGGCGAGCCGAGGAATTCCTATTGTTTCCGAGCTGAGCCGTATAAACTTTATCAAGTAACGCTTTGTGCTTCGAAATGAAGACGAAAAGCCTGATTTTCATTGTCAATACTTGATTGCGTTGGTTCATCAAACTACACATAGTAATTTAATTAGGTACATCACGTGAACATTTACCATTTTCCGACACGAGCCTATTATTGTTTACAGAAAACTCAGGAAATATTATGTATATCGTCTATATAGAAAATACCAGGCTCGTGTCATTTGGTATCAAGTTTATTGTGCAAGGTCAGGAATTCCGAGACACGCCGAGGAATTCATAACGTTTTTAAACCGAGCATATTATAGTCAGTGCAAGTCTCTCATCTATTAATTTCACCGAACACGATACATTGATATGAAATGCACAGTCATGTGCAATGTTGTTTGTTTTTGTGGAAAGGAACGCGGACTTGTATATGTTACGTCATTACACTAACACAAGCCGGAAACGTCATGTGACATCATTCCTCCTTAGGGGGTTATGGTTATCATTTGGAGACATTTAACACACACCGACGTATGTGAAGTTGTCATTACTTGCCGGAGGAGGTGGTTTTCCCCGGGTACTCCGGTTTCCCCACCATTCATCTCACGGAGTAATGCAGAATAGACCGGAATTGGCCGCCCGCATTACTCTTATTAAACATTATTGACTGTAATATGCATCGTCTGAAATCAAATTTAACATGTTGGACCATGACCGGCGGTATGGTATGGGCCACTCACTAATATATGGGCAATTGCTATACCGCCGTGTATTATCTTCTCTTTTTCTTTCGTCTTCAAAATATGTGAAACACATTGTCATATAACTAAATAGTAACAGATAAACGCCACACCTGAACTCGAATAGTTGCAAATCGTATATAACGATAAACCGCGAAACGACAGTAGCTGGGCCCGAAAACATATTACATCATACTTTGCATAACCAAATATCGATCATTCCCGGCCTGATATGTTATGCCCTGACCAATCGTCAAATATCATCATTATATAGGATAACACTGTTACGGCTGAGTCTCCATATATCACATGCACTCACACTCAGCCTTTTTCACGGTATTACATACCGGCTTCGTGCGATAGGAGAATGAACTAGCTAGGTTAAATTAACCGCCTCATTGCCTCCTTCATTTAATGCACATATTTCGACTGTATGGCAGATATTAGTAAATTCGGAAACAAACGGGCCAACGGTCATTGACCTGCCACTTTTGGGCTCAAATGCCCGGGTTTGGAAGGTCCTCGAGTCAATTCCTACCCTTAAATATAAGATAAAAAAAAAACATTTAACACACACTTAATGTCTCACCAGGCTACCAGTCCGTATACATCGGTTACCAAGAACTCTACGCTGTCGTCACTACCGCTAGGCACCACAGGCTCGTACAGCCTGCTCCTGAAAACCCCGCCCTCGCAGAAACTCCGCCTCAAGGTCACGGTCACGTCCTCACAGGAGGGGCTGGATATATGTTCCATTCACGTCGTCTATGCCGGGCCACACGTGCCGTGCGTTGACAACGTCGTCGCCACGAGATCCAACACCTACCATGCCAATGGACACAAGGCATCGGCAACTATAGACCTGGGAGTCACAACTAACTTCGGTACGTTATACATATTCAAGGCCGGGGTTTTGGATGCTGACAGACGTCTGTCAATAGCCAAAGTGCCGTGTTTTGGCTGCTGACAGACAAATATACAACTTGGGTAGTGGGGAAAGGTCAAACTCAATATTCCGAAAATAAATACGGAATTTGTACTAGACGTTTAGCTAAAATTGACATAGAGGGGCACATGAAAATATATAAATGCATTTTCTTCATGAATATGTGTATTATACAGTTTATAAACATGTGTTCTTTTACCCAGTTATTAATGAAGCGTACCAAGTTCTGATGATAGAACTACAATAATCGTTTGTTTACATATGCTGCGGGAAATGGTTTCCTATAAGAATTTCCAAAGTAATTACGGAAATGTTTCAACAGCGATTATACTTTGTCAAATTGGCGCTCAATTGTGGTACATATGAAACAAAACGTACATGGTATGGATAAGCATGACATGTAAACATATTAATGTGACACCAATATATATTTTTTACTAGATATGTGACTCGCCACGAGAAAACCGGGCTTATTGACTCGATGTAGACCGTAACCAAATTGCGGACTTACACATTCCGAAAAGTATCTAAACTGTTTGCTAAATTCATTAAGATTGTTTGTCTGACTCAATGTCAAACAGTGTAGACCCTGATCAGACTGCGCGGATGCGCAGGCTGATCTGGGGCTACAATAGTCACATTGGCCATAAACCCCATTTTGTCATGGCGTGTCACATATGTTCGTTATAAATGATATTGAAAGTTAGCGTAACTTTCAAAGTTAATTTCATTCCGCATTTGCTCTGAGATTTACACGAAGTTGATGCGAACTTTACACGAATTAATTTGATGAAATTCAAATTCAGCCAGCCTACGAAAGCCTGTTCAAAGTTAAACGATATTGGTGGGTTAGTATTCGTCGATGTTCTCACTGGTCGTACTATATACGTGTAACATTATCAGAATGTATTGTCCGTTCAGTTTCGACAACAATTATCGCAAGTATATTGCATGTTGGCATCTTTATCAAGTTTTTCGTTAACGTTTTCACTCAAACATTGAACATGAAACCATATGTTACAGTGTGTGCATCGTATCATTTGGCTGTCATAAATGGCACGGCATACACAAAATATGTCTTTCTTCGTGGATCTTGTTTTCTTCTTACTCCAGTTCGTGTTTATTTTGAAAGGAAATGATGTGAACTCTCCACTGTCGATGCAGAGGAAAACGCAGCTTATCTGGAGCTCTGATTGACAGTGAAAATATTTTCATGGAGAAATAGAGCATATAACATGGTCCGGGGGGGGTGTAGCATTTTGATGGATTGGCAGTGAAAGTGTTTTCATGGAGAAATAGAACATATAACATTGTCGGGCGGGGGGGGGATTAGCATTTTGATGGACATATAATATAAATGTCCTAGACAGATGTGGAACATTGTACATATGAACCGCATTCTCTGGTTTTAAGATCTACATAGCCCAATAAAGAAGACAACAGCATCTGTCTACTTTATAAGTTCATAATGCCCAGCGTGTGTCCATTATATCCTACGTGTCCATTTACGATGTGGTCAAGTTGCAATCTTGTGATGCTACCGCCAGGCAGCATGGTGCAGCATAATCTTAAAGACTTCACATGAAATGTCAAATCCACAGTGTGTCAATCATATATTAGTATTATAGTGGAGAGATAAGGCATAAAATGCACATCTCGTAGACAAATAAGACACAATGCACATATTACGGGAATGACAGACAGCTAATACTTTCGTGGAAAAATAGTAGTACTTTAGAATGCACATCTCGTAGACAAATAAGACACAATGCACATATTACGGGAATGACAGACAGCTAATATTTTCGTGGAAAAATATTAGTACTTTAGTGGAGAGATAAGACATAAAATGCACATCTCGTAGACAAATAAGAATCAATGCACATATTACGGGAATGAATGCACAGTTAACGTTACCAGAGAAAATATTCTCCTGGAGAAATAGAGAAGATAATATACACTAGGGAATGTTACAGATAATCATGACATACATTGTTGCATCCATATGAAACCTATACTCACCTGGACATTTTGAATCAGGTCCCTGACATTTGGTTTCTGAAGATCTTCGATTTTACAGCCTGGATAACACACGGAGATTGATAACGGATCACACAGATAGTTCTTGAAATATTTCACCTGCGAGTGTCCAACAATTAATGTCGCCATGACTAAAACACAGTAATAAAAGATTGTCACTGATTGCCACACGTTTCAATAATCCGACAGAGAAATATAACAACACTGAGGCAGTCAAATATCCTAAGAAACCAACTATTAAATGAGAACGCCACAGTCATGGAATATTAAAAACAGAAAATATTAGAATAAATATCAGCAAAACTAGAAATTTACTAAAAGATCTTATAATCCACTAATATACATATTCAAACAACAGTTTAAAATATTATGAATAAATATCACAAAACAGATTATTAATACTATTAAATAGTAACTTATAATCCATAATAGATACGATATGGAATATTGCAAACAACAGTTTAAAATATTATGAATAAATATCAGCAAAACATAGATTATTAATACTATTAAATGAGTAACGTTATAATATCCACATAATAGATACGATATGGAATATTGCAAACAACAGTTTAAAATATTATGAATAAATATCAGCAAAACATAGATTATTAATACTATTAAATGAGTAACGTTATAATATCCACATAATAGATACGATATGGAATATTGTAAACAACAGTTTAAAATATTATGAATAAATATCAGCAAAACATAGATTATTAATACTATTAAAAGAGTTTAAAACGTATATATCCACATAATAGATATGGATATTGCAAACAACAGTTTAAAATATTATGAATAAATATCAGCAAAACATAGATTATTAATACTATTAAATGAGTAACGTTATAATATCCACATAATAGATACGATATGGAATATTGCAAACAACAGTTTAAAATATTATGAATATATCAGCAAAACATAGATTTATTAATACTATTAAATGAGTAACGTTATATACCATAATAGCTACGATATGGAATATTGCAAACAACAGTTTAAAATATTATGAATTAATATCAGCAAAACATAGATTATTAATACTATTAAATGAGTAACGTTATAATATCCACGTAATAGATACGATATGGAATATTGCAAACAACAGTTTAAAATATTATGAATTAATATCAGCAAAACATAGATTATTAATACTATTAAATTGTCACGCAAAATATTTTCGTTGGCTTATTTCTAAATTGGTTTATTACGAATGTTATTGGTCAGAAGACCATGTGTGAATATCCACGTGATATATCACTTGTTTAGTGTAATTTCCAGTTACACTAGTCCGTTAAATAGTAATTAGATTGACGTAACGGGCATGGCTTCAAAACCACCAATTAACATTATTTGCTTCACATAATTACGCCAATGACTTCTCAGATTGCTACCAAACAATGCTAACTGAAATGGTTTGCACTTTCATTGTATGTTATTGTTAATCCGGACAATTATTTTGTAGAAGACATTCTTGTTTGTAGATGAAGTGTTTTCTTTCATCAAACCGAAGCAAACAATAACAAATTCCTTTAACAATATGTTATGACGACAAACCCATATAATGAATAATGTCCTCAAATTAAACGGAAGATCCGCGCAATCTGATCAAGGTCTACAATGTTTACATCCGCGCAGTCCACATTACTTCGACCACATTTACTGCACAACTATATACATCTTTTTGTAGAATATTATCTTTGTAAAATATTATCTTGGGAATAAGTTGCAATTCCCGCAACAGAAGGCCAAATGTATATACTTTTATAATAGTGAGTTCATTAACTTTGACCGCATTTGCGATATATGCGGAATCTAATTGTGATGCTATTATTGTAATTGGAGGTCAATAACAAGGTCAGCGGTGAAGTTCGCGAGTACAAACACACCGTCGGTACGTTATTGCATGGAGTTCATTAATAACTTCGGTATGTTATTCCCTGTGGTGCGTAAATAACTTCCGTACGTTATTGCCTGGGGTCCATCAATACCGTCTGTACGTTATTGCCTAGGGGTTTATGAATAACCTCGGTGTGTTTGTCTAATTTTGATGTTACCATCGGTAACATGTTATTCCCTGTGGTGCATAAATAACTTCCGTACGTTATTGCATGGGGTCCATAAATTCCGTCTGTACGTTATTGCCTAGGGGTTTATAAATAACCTCGGTGTGTTTATCTAATTTTGATGTTACCGTCGGTACGTTATTGCCTGGGGTTCATTATTGTTCTTAACTACCGCAAAGCGAGATACTGACATAGGCGAACACTGTTGATAGCAACAAAGTAACAACATGGAGAAAGCTGGACATAGTGCAATGTTCTTCATGTGATAAAAGCATAGCACGATACTAATATTTGATAATATTTAAGAACAAAACAGAATATAAAAAGATATTGACCACGATATCCTTTAATAATTGAAAATATCCAAGATGGCCGCCAAGAGGCCACCAGTGGCCATATAAATTATATCCTTCTAACCAATATGCATATAATCACAAGTGATATAGCTTTATTTAACAATATTTAATGTGCGGAATCTAATTGTGATGCTATTATTGTAATTGGAGGTCAATAACAAGGTCAGCGGTCAAGTTCGCGAGTACAAGCACACCGTCGGTACGTTATTGCATGAAGTTCATTAATAACTTCGGTACGTTATTCCCTGTGGTGCATAAATAACTTCCATACGTTATTGCATGGGGTCCATAAATACCGTCTGTACGTTATTGCCGAGGGGTTTATAAATAACCTCGGTGTGTTTATCTAATTTTGATGTTACCATCGGTACGTTATTGCCTGGGGTTCATTATTGTTCTTAACTACTGCAAAGCGAGATACTGACATAGGCGGACACTGTGGATATGAACAAAGTAAAAACATGGAGAAAGATGGACATAGTGCAATGTTCTACATGTGATAAAAGTATAGCACGATACTAATATTCGATAATATTTAAGAACAAAACAGAATATAAAAATATATTGATCACGACGAGACTCGAACTCGCAATCTTCTGATTCGAAGTCAGACGTCTTATCCATTAGGCCACGCGGCCGGATAACGATGTACAGGCAGAACATGTGGTTATTCAAAAATTGGCATCATATGGAAATATGGACATAGTAGTTAGGTTGCCAGCGGAGTATACCCTGCACTGAAAGTTAAAGTATTTTACTTACTGGATTCGATCTACTGAAAAATTATGTAATACATATCAGGAGGATATCAAGCTGATATCCGTTAATAATTGAAAATATCCAAGATGGCCGCCAAGAGGCCACCAGTGGCCATATAAATTATATCCTTCTAACCAATATGCATATAATCACAAGTGATACAGCTTTTTTTAACAATATTTAATGTGCGGAATCTAATTGTGATGCTATTATTGTAATTGGAGGTCAATAACAAGGTCAGCGGTCAAGTTCGCGAGTACAAGCACACCGTCGGTACGTTATTGCATGGAGTTCATTAATAACTTCGGTATGTTATTCCCTGTGGTGCATAAATAACTTCCGTACGTTATTGCATGGGGTCCATACATACCGTCTGTACGTTATTGCCGAGGGGTTTATAAATAACCTCGGTGTGTTAATCTAATTTTGATGTAATTGGAGGTCAATAACAAGGTCAGCGATCAAGTTCGCGAGTACAAGCACACCGTCGGTACGTTATTGCATGGAGTTCATTAATAACTTCGGTATGTTATTCCCTGTGGTGCATAAATAACTTCCGTACGTTATTGCATGGGGTCCATAAATACCGTCTGTACGTTATTGCCGAGGGGTTTATAAATTGATGTTACCGTCGGTACGTTATTGCCTGGGGTTCATTATTGTTCTTAACTACCGCAAAGCGAGATACTGACATAGGCGGACACTGTGGATATGAACAAAGTAAAAACATGGAGAAAGATGGACATAGTGCAATGTTCTACATGTGATAAAAGTATAACACGATACTAATATTCGATAATATTTAAGAACAAAACAGAATATAAAAAGATATTGACCACGACGAGACTCGAACTCGCAATCTTCTGATTCGAAGTCAGACGCCTTATCCATTAGGCCACGCGGCCGGATAACGATGTACTGAGACAGGCAGAACATGTGGTTATTCGAAAATTGGCATCATATGGAAATATGGACATAGTAGTTAGGTTGCCAGCGGAGTATACCCTGCACTGAATGTTAAAGTATTTTTTCTCACTGGATTCGATCTACTGAAAAATTATGGAATACATATCAGGATCATATCAAGCTGATATCCGTTAATAATTGAAAATATCCAAGATGGCCGCCAAGAGGCCACCAGTGGCCATATAAATTATATCCTTCTAACCAATATGCATATAATCACAAGTGATACAGCTTTTTTTAACAATATTTAATGTGCGGAATCTAATTGTGATGCTATTATTGTAATTGGAGGTCAATAACAAGGTCAGCGGTCAAGTCCGCGAGTACAAGCACACCGTCGGTACGTTATTGCATGGAGTTCATTAATAACTTCGGTATGTTATTCCCTGTGGTGCATAAATAACTTCCGTACGTTATTGCATGGGGTCAATAAATACCGTCTGTACGTTATTGCCTAGGGGTTTATAAATAACCTCGGTGTCTTTATCTAATTTTGATGTTACCGTCGGTACGTTATTGCCTGGGGTTCATTATTGTTCTTAACTACCGCAAAGCGAGATACAGAGATAGGCGGACACTGTTGATATGAACAAAGTAAAAACATGGAGAAAGATGGACATAGTGCAATGTTCTACATGTGATAAAAGTATAGCACGATACTAATATTCGATAAAATTTAAGAACAAATCAGAATATAAAAAGATATTGACCACGATATTCTTTAATAATTGAAAATATCCAAGATGGCCGCCAAGAGGCCACCAGTGGCCATATAAATTATATCCTTCTAACCAATATGCATATAATCACAAGTGATACAGCTTTTTTTTAACAATATTTAATGTGCGGAATCTAATTGTGATGCTATTATTGTAATTGGAGGTCAATATCAAGTTCAGCGTTCAAGTTCGCGAGTACAAACACACCGTCGGTACGTTATTTCATGGAGTTCATTAATAACTTCGGTATGTTATTAACTGTGGTGCATAAATAACTTCCGTACGTTATTGCATGGGGTCAATAAATACTGTATGTACGTTATTGCCTAGGGGTTTATAAATAACCTCGGTGTGTTTATCTAATTTTGATACTACTAATATTCGATAATATTTAAGAAAACAGAATTTAAAAAGATATTGACCACGACGAGACTCGAACTCGCAATCTTCTGATTCGAAGTCAGACGCCTTATCCATTAGGCCACGCGGCCGAATAGTGATGTACTGAGACAGGCAGAACATGTGGTTATACGAAAATTGGCATCATATGGAAATATGGACATAATAGTTAGGTTGCCAGCGGAGTATAACCTGCACTGAAAGTTAAAGTATTTTTTCTCACTGGATTCGATCTACTGAAAAATTATGGAATACATATCAGATATCCTTTAATAATTGAAAATATCCAAGATGGCCGCCAAGAGGCCACCAGTGGCCATGTAAATTATATCCTTCTAACCAAAATGCATATAATCACAAGTGATAAAGCTTTTTTTAACACTATTTAATGTGCGGAATCTAATTGTGATGCTATTATTGTAATTGGATGTCAATAACTAGGTCAGCGGTCAAGTTCGCAAGAACAAACACACCGTCGGTACGTTATTGCATGGAGTTCATTAATAACTTCGGTATGTTATTCCCTGTGGTGCATAAATAACTTCCGTACGTTATTGCATGGGGTCCATAAATACCGTCTGTACGTTATTGCCTATGGGTTTATAAATAACCTCGGTGACTTTATCTAATTTTGATGTTACCGTCGGTACGTTATTGCCTGGGGTTCATTATTGTTCTTAACTACCGCAAAGCGAGATACTGACATAGGCGGACACTGTTGATAAGAACAAAGTAAAAACATAGAGAAAGATGGACATAGTGAAATGTTCTACATGTGATAAAAGTATAGCACGATACTAATATTCGATAATATTTAAGAACAAAACAGAATATAAAAAAGATATTGACCACGATATCCTTTAATAATTGAAAATATCCAAGATGGCCGCCAAGAGGCCACCAGTGGCCATATAAATTATATCCTTCTAACCAATATGCATATAATCACAAGTGATTCAGCTTTTTTTAACAATATTTAATGTGCGGAATCTGATTGTGATGCTATTGTTGTAATTGGAGGTCAATAACAGGGTCAGCGGTCAAGTTCGCGAGTACAAACACACCGTCGGTACGTTATTGCATGGAGTTCATTAATAACTTCGGTATGTTATTCCCTGTGGTGCATAAATAACTTCCGTACGTTATTGCATGGGGTCCATAAATACCGTCTGTACGTTATTGCCTAGGGGTTTATAAATAACCTCGGTGTGTTTATCTAATTTTGATGTTACCGTCGGTACGTTATTGCCTGGGGTTCATTATTGTTCTTAGCTACCGCAAAGCGAGTTACTGACATAGGCGGACACTGTTGATATGAACAAGGTAAAAACATGGAGAAAGATGGACATAGTGCAATGTTCTACATGTGATAAAAGTATAGCACGATATTAATATTCGATAATATTTAAGAACAAAACAGAATATAAAAAATATTGACCACTACGAGACTCGAACTCGCAATCTTCTGATTCGAAGTCAGACGCCTTATCCATTAGGCCACGCGGCCGGATAACGATGTACTGAGACAGGCAGAACATGTGGTTATTCGAAAATTGGCATCATATGGAAATATGGACATAGTAGTTAGGTTGCCAGCGGAGTATACCCTGCACTGAAAGTTAAAGTATTTTTCTTACTGGATTCGATCTACTGAAAAATTATGTAATACATATCAGGAGGATATCAAGCTGATATCCGTTAATAATTGAAAATATCCAAGATGGCCGCCAAGAGGCCACCAGTGGCCATATAAATTATATCCTTCTAACCAATATGCATATAATCACAAGTGATACAGCTTTTTTTTAACAATATTTAATGTGCGGAATCTAATTGTGATGCTATTATTGTAATTGGAGGTCAATAACAAGGTCAGCGGTCAAGTTCGCGAGTACAAACACACCGTCGGTACGTTATTGCATGGAGTTCATTAATAACTTCGGTATGTTATTCCCTGTGGTGCATAAATAACTTCCGTACGTTATTGCATGGGGTCCATAAATACCGTCTGTACGTTATTGCCTAGGGGTTTATAAATAACCTCGGTGTCTTTATCTAATTTTGATGTTACCGTCGGTACGTTATTGCCTGGGGTTCATTATTGTTCTTAGCTACCGCAAAGCGAGATACTACGGAAGCTTAAAAGGGACATGTGCAATCTTTTTTCTATGTCGTTCCCACGACATAGCATCTCGTTCCCACGACATAGCATCTCGTTCCCACCACGACTTAGCTATGTCGTTCCCATGACATAGCATCTCGTTCCCACGAGATAGCATCTCGTTACCACGACTTAGCTATGTCGTTCCCACGGCATAGCATCTCGTTCCCACGAGATAGGATCTCGTTCCCACGAGATAGGATCTCGTTACCACGAGTTAGCTATGTCGTTCCCACGAGATAGCATCTCGTTACCACGAGTTAGCTATGTCGTTCCCACGACTTAGCATCTCGTTACCACGACATAGCATCTCGTTCCCACGAGATAGGATCTCGTTACCACGAGTTAGCTATGTCGTTCCCACGAGATAGCATCTCGTTACCACGACATAGCATCTCATTCCCACGACATAGGTAGCCAATGAAAATGCAGCATAATTACCGCCATTTTTTCTTTCAGCCATAGTTGAATATAGTCCGGCAGCCAAAGGCCGATTTTGGGTTTTACCTTGTTTTGAATAACATGTTTTTTGTATTACTGATTTTGCATGTCCAGACCTTCTAGCTTTGAAATCCAACGGATGACAAGCTTGTCACCCTTAAGAAATTTGCACAAATTCAAGATGGCTGTCAAATAGATATAGTGTGCCATATAGTTGCATTAACATGAGAAAATTCAGCAATTTAAGAGCGTAAACTGGGTGTATTTGACATAGTGATGAAAATTGGCAACGTTAAAATTCAATTCCTTAACTGCACTATGGGAAAAATCCAAAATGGCCGCAAAATGTGACCATTTGACTTAATTTCACTAGTTCGTCACAACAAAGAGTATGCTTTTTATAATCTTGGGTTTATTGAAACAATGAATGTTTATTTTTGTATTTTTGAACTTTTCTGTGTAATTGAATATGTCTAAATAGCAGAACTCCAAAAATGGCCGCCAATTATAAATATAATACATTATACGTGCAATCGTATCTCTTCATAAGAAAACATATATAATTGCACTCAGACCCTATATCAGAGCAAATTTGCATACGAATATTGTATTTAGACACACAATGATTTTAGTACCTTAGGTACATAATTAGATCATTGTTTCGAAAGCCTTAGTCCAAAATGGCCGCCAACTATTTTGATATTATTGTAGCAATTAGCTTATATAATTGGACTCGTATGAATGTAATTGTACCAAATACTGGTATTAACTATTAAGTCAAGATGCTCGTTTGTTTTCTTAACTTAATATACACCATTAGACAACGTTCAATAACAGAAGTGTAAAAATGGGCGCCGGATAATAATATAGTACATTCTACTAGTAATCAAATCATATACTTATAAATAGTACACTTGGTTATATACGTTGGCTTATTCAGTTTATTTTGGAAAGCCTTCTTGTCTTGCCATTCCACATCAACATTCATGCTGACAATATTCTGACACCAAAGTATGTAATTATAACTTACATAGTGGGCGTTGTCAAGAACATGTAGGGTGGAACTTTACAGTAAACATTAATGACTTCCTAATTTGAATGAATGCAAGAGGTTTTCTTTCATACCATTGGTTCCAAACGCTTCAATGCTCAATAAGTTCACTGTGAAATCACGCGAATTGGCTAACCTAGCTAGTACAAATGGAGAACACATATATATATATGTGTCAACGGTCCCATTAGCGTTATTCCCATAGCAACTAAGGACTCCCACTGATATTATTACATTCTGGCAAGTTATTTTTTATGCGAAAGGTACATACACTCTACTACAGGGCGGTACGTACATGGTGATTTATGTACCTTTTAATATCACTTATCATTTGGTAAACTGCAAACAATTGATATATATTCAGATTGTTATTGATTATGTGAAGCAAAGTATATGTGTATGATGAGATAATGTAATATTTCTATAACATTCTTGGTTTCAATGACAAATCGGAATTCAACGTCTGACATGCATGTGCAGTTGATTTTATTACATACAACTCAATATGGAGTGCATGCATATGACATGTTAACATACGTAAATGCTGAACAAAGAAATCAAATTTAATCACAAATTCAATAATTCTGAGAAAAACACTGAGATAATGTAGAATAAATATTATAGTGTGGACACAACTAATACACATTGGAATGGTATACACGACAGTCATTCCAGCTGAGCCACTACTAACTCACGGTAACAATAACTGTTATAGTCATTGCAGACTACAATACACATTGTACACACCAATATATACAACATGACAGCATGCAAGGTACAATGCAATGGATATAAGAAATGCAGTAGTCACGAAGTTTAATATACTAATATGACAATGCTAAACAACGTAGCTGTCATCCCTTGCGGCTAGAGTATTTGTGCCATCTTCTTCTTTTCTTATAGTCATATCTACAATATTAACTTTCATTATTTCATGTATACTGTGTATTTCGTTTTAATTAGTTTGTCGTTATCGTATGATATATTATTCGTTTTTTGATTGCCTTGTATATTGATGTCCTTTTGAAGCTTGATGGCGAGGTAAGCGGGAGGTTTGCCAAACAGTTCAGTTTCAACCATCCAAGTGTTCTGTTTTATGCACTGTCCTGTTACTTTACCAGTAGTTCATTGGGGAATAGTCGTTGTTGTGCTTGCTCTGCATTTGTTATACTGTTTATGTAGTGTATGCACAGTTGCTTTCGTTTTGTGACCGTACACCGCTGATCGTGGAGTGCATGTTTGTGCCGCGTTGAAGGTTCTGCGACCACCGAGGTGCGCATGTCATTTGCTTATTAGGAAGTATTTATTGCGTTGGTTTCTTATGGGTCTCATTTTTCTACTATGCTATCCATTTTACTAATCATTTCATTATTATGCGATCGTCATTGACATACATTTGTAAATTATTGCTATAGCAGTGTGCTCCCTATGGAGCTGGACTGAACTTAATTATATAACTTAATTATTAAACGATGATTGCTATAATTTATATTTGGCAGCCGTCTTGGACTTCTGCTATTGGAACACGTGTCTAATTACATAACAAGGTTACAAGAGAAAAAAAAAAAAACACAAGATTGACATAAATATGTGTTTTTTCTTTGTAATAGGTCAACGTGACATTTCATATTTTAATCATTACACATTATGATTGTCATTGCCAGGTAATTTATATCTGGCGGTCATCTAAGGCTTCTTCTTTCTATTGACACAATCGTATAATATTGCATTTGAAAGTTCAAAGTTACATACAACGTTCAATGTGTCAATAAACCTGAGATATGTATACTAATATGCTTAAACTAATCAATAGCCCCGGTAATTAGTATGCAATTTGCGCAGTATAAGGCAACGTGACTTTTTTGTTAAATATTTGGCGGCCATTTTTGACTTCTGCTATTGGCACAGTTATTTAATTATGTGTCGAAGTTACTGAAAACGTTCAGAGTATGCCTAAATCCAATACATCTATACCAATTTACTATGATATAGCGTTAATATGCAGTTATATACTTAATTATCAGTCCGTTTACATTATTGTTATATGATACTATAGCTATATGTGGCGGCCATCTTGGACTTCCCCTGTTCAACAACTTGTCTACGAACATATCGAACGTACCGAAAGCGTTTGTTGTGGCAATATATCCAATATCATTGTCATGTTTGCTTTGATATAGAGTGTGAGAGTAGATATATGTAAAATATGTTACATTTGACGGCCATTTTGGATTTTTTCCATGTCACAGTGAATTTAATTGAATATTAAAAATGTTGACCGCTTATCTGATAAGTCAAGTAAATCCACTTTACGCTCTTAAATTACTTCAATACCTCACACGGCATACTATAACTGTCTGGCGGCCATTTTTAATTTATGCAAATTTCTCAAAACGCTCAAAGATGACAGAGTGTCATTAGCGGATTCTGGATGTGGTTGGCATGGACAAGCAAAATCGCCAATAACAAAACTATGTTAATCAAAACAATGTTAAGCTACCGGCTGTCGGACTAAAATGGCGGTAATTAAGCTTCATTTTCATTGGCTACCTATCTCGAGGGTGCGAAGGACATAGCTAACTCGTGGTAACGAGATGCTATCTCGTGGGAACGAGATGCTATGTCGTGGTAACGAGATGCTATCTCGTGGGAACGACATAGCTAACTCGTGGTAACGAGATCCTATCTCGTGGGAACGAGATGCTATGTCGTGGTAACGACATAGCTAACTCGTGGTAACGAGATCCTATCTCGTGGGAACGAGATCCTATCTCGTGGGAACGAGATGCTATCTCGAGGGAACGAGATGCTATGTCGTGGGAACGACATAGCTAAGTCGTGGTAACGAGATGCTATCTCGTGGGAACGAGATGCTATGTCGTGGTAACGAGATGCTATGTCGTGGGAACGACATAGAAAAAAATTTGCGCATGTCCCTTTTAAGCTTCCGTAAGATACTGACATAGGCGGACACTGTTGATATGAACAAAATAAAAACATGGAGAAAGATGGACATAGTGCAATTTTCTACATGTGATAAAATTATAGCACGTGACTAATATTCGATAATATTTAAGAACGACACAGAATATAAACATATACTGACCACGACGAGACTCGAACTCGCAATCTTCTGATTCGAAGTCAGACGCCTTATTCATTAGGCCGCGCGGCGGGATAGCGATGTACAGGCAGAACATGTGTATAGGCTGAACATGTGGTTATGCGAAAATTGACATCATATGGAAATATGGACATAATAGTCAGGTTGCCAGCGGAGTATACCCTGCACTAATGTAAAAGTTTTTTTCTCACTGGATTCGATCTACTTAAACATTAAATAATACATATCAGGAGGATATCAAGCTTGATATCCTTGAACAAGTTAAAATATCCAAGATGGCCGCCAGGATGGCCACCAGTGACCATATAAATTATATATGTTCAACCTATATGCATATAATCACAAGTGATACAATAGTCCCAGAGCTGGATCAACTGTATTTAAACTTTTTAGCACACGGGTTCTGATGGTTGAAACCAATTTGAGAACTAATTAAGTGATCAATTATCAATTTAAGGAATATTAATCTTCAAAACATCAGTTGAATAATCAAGAAACCACAATAACATCAAGAAATCAATGATTCAAACAATTAAGATCAAAGTGACCGTAAAATATAGACATATATTTGACAAAGCGGGGGGGGATTATGTCCTACCTGAGTTTTTATATGGGGGGGATTTTGTCCTACCTTGAATCTGAATGGGGGGGGGGGATTATGTCCTACCTGGGTTTTTATATGGGGGGGGGGGTTATGTCCTACCTGTATTTTAGATGGGGGGAATTTTGTCCTACCTGTATTTTAGATGGGGGGGGGGGGGTTTGTCCACCTGTGTCAAAAAGCATGGGGGGATTATGTCCGGGGGGATTATGTCCGTATCCCGTTTAAGAGAGGTCGGTGACAATCAGTCTATCTGTAAAACTTGTTTTAACTGCGTTTTCATTGTTCACGTACATATTATGTGTCAGACAAGTTGGATTATCTTCAACAGATGTATACATACACGTTTTACAAGTAGTGTTCTCACTAATTTTAGATATGTTAACAAGCGTATCAATTGACAAAGGCCAATCTGTATTTATGTATTATCAATTACATCGTTTTATTGGCTGACTTAGTGCATATGTCAATGTTTCAATTGGACGTTATGTTCACAATTTAAAGTATAAACGTCAAACTCATTTGACAAAATTAACATGTTCGTTTTTATGTTGATTTTACGTATATTTTAGAGCTACTCTTATAATTATTTTCCGAAAGTCAATTGTGAATTGTATAAATAATAAACTATCTACAGTGAAACCTTTCTAAACCAGACACAATGAAAACATCTGTGATCTTATTTTTGATGGGTATCTCTGTCATTTATCTCAGGTGATAATGCCTGTTCATGATCGCATAGCACACAAAAATGGCTCAGAATTATGGAATGCCTGATTTGCAGTGAAACCTCTCCAAACCGGACACCCTGGATACCTCCAGGGTGTCCGGTTTGGACAGGTTCCACTGTATTAATAGTGTTTATAATATGACATATTAACTGGTATATTAACTCGAACGATGTTAGTAAAATGTGTGGTAAAGATATGATTCTAGCATTGGTAATCAGTGTCTGGTATGTACATGTACATGCAATTTGTTTTCATCAATACTATTCATGGAGAGGTTGCGATGAAACCGGTAATTGTGCAAAACAGGTAAGCGCGTGCAATTAAACCCACGGGGCGGAATGGTGTCAGGTGGAACGGCAGTTTAATTGTCTGCGAGTAAAGAAGCTCGATCGAACAAGTCTGATCAATGACGACAAAGCCGAACAATAAGCGCATTAGTAAACAGGCCATAGAACGGGCCGCGGATTGATCCCTCAGAAGATGTTTGCGAACTACGTCACAGTTAACCGTTTGAATGTGGTGAACAAATATTGTCGTGTGCTGTTTTTCTCTTTGATATTTCCTTATCGCGGAAAAACGTTTGTTTTGTTAGCAAGTGAGAATCATCTACATTGGAAATGATTCTAACTTGCTGACAAAACTTGTTTTATGGACAAAAATGAATAATTGGCATATCAGAGTTTCGTAAAAGAAACAATGGATCTTAGAATTAAGCGTCAAATACTCGCATGAATCATCAACCAAATCATTTCTGGCTCCACTTTATCTGTGCATTCTTTAATATTGATTTTCGAATTTTTATAACGACAAAGAAAGAACTCTACCAATTTCAGGAATGTTTTGGTCAGTTTGAGGAAGTGCAAATGCAATTCACGTTAAAGGTACATGCCCACTCAGTAGGCACGAACTGTTCTTTATATCAGAGATATCATCTGAGACATTTTCTGGCAAAATAAACATTCATTCACGATTAGCCCACGTATTGATTGGCATTATTATATATTTTATATCAGACGTAACTTTCCACACTGATATCCGGGCCGTGTTTCCTTAAAATGTTAACGGACATTACTATTTATTCTCTGTATTTAGTTTTGATGTGCAATGATCATACTTTATAAACTGTCAAAAATATTTATTTTCAGGTGACGCATTTAATTAGTAAAAATAATTAAACTAGAAATGTGGCCTGTCGGCACACGAATGCCCCCGCTGGCAGCCAAAGAAAACTAGGCATATTTGATTATAAGCCATTTACCCGAGCGTTAATGTTTTGAACGCACCTTGACCCTGGGCTTAGTGGGGGCGGGACGAATGTGGAGGACCATTGTAGCAATGCGTGTGTGAAATGTGAAGCAGATCCGAGCAAGGAAACACAAATTATAAGCTATTTAACTGAATGTTAAGGTTTCAAACGCACCAAGTCTGTGACCTTGACCATGTGCTTAGCGGGGGCAGGACGAATGTGGATTTGTCACAGGGCGGTAGAGGACCATTGGCAAAAGTATTGAGAAGTTATTGTAGGATTGAGAAACGTGCACGTAGATTTGTCCCAAAGTGCTAAGTAAACATTTAAAGTAGAAAAGGTGAAGGTCAAAGGTCAAGGTCGAAGTACTGGGTGGTGGAGTGTGTAGGGCATGTTAATATGTATCATGTGTATAAATATTTAAGCGATTGGCAAAAGTATTGAGAAGTTAGTGTAGGATTGAGAAACGTGCACGTAGATTTGTCCCAAAGTGCCAAGCAAACATTTAAAGTGGAAAAGGTCAAGGTCGAAGTACTGGGTGGTGGAGTGTGTAGGGCATGTTCATATGTATCATGTGTATAAATATTTAAGCGATTGGCAAAAGTATTGAGAAGTTAGTGTAGGATTGAGAAACGTGCACGTAGATTTGTCCCAAAGTGCCAAGCATTTAAAGTGGAAAAGGTCAAGGCCAAAGGTCAAGGTCGAAGTACTGGGGGGTGGAGTGTGTAAGGCATGTTCATATGTATCACGTGTATAACTATTGACATAATATATGAAGCCATGTAGAAGTTACTAAAGCATATGGTAATATCGGGACGTACGGACGGACGGACGGACGTACGGACGGGACGGACGTACGGACGGACGCCGGTAACACTATATGCCCCCGTACCTTTCGGTAGCGGGGGCATAAAAATATCATGCCTCATTTGCATATGAAAATAGCCTGATACCACCGCGCGTCACAATCAGTAAAATAAGTATTAATAAATGATTATACCTGTATAGCAGCCACTCAAAATTTATTTTTAGAACTGGTGAAATAGTGACACAATTATACACTTATTTAATTCCTATAAAGAACATTCTGTGTCTACTGACTGGGCATGTACCTTTAATAAAAGCAACAGCATGATGATAGAAAATAGAGTGTCTTCCGCTCTGGCTATCTGTCCACTCTAAGGCCAACTTTGTAGAGAATATGAGTTGAACTTCAAAATATGAGTTGAGCTAAATTTGTTGACAACTGGCGGTCATTGTACATATAAAACATAATATAATGCCTGTGTATTCTAGAATAGTGCTCACATGGGTCCCGTTTCACTAAACTTTGTACGACTAAAATGTTCGTAAGTGCAAATTTAGGATCGTCTGGCAATTTCAATTGATGGATTTACATGTATTGAGCATAGGCTGCATATGCAGCCTATGCTCAATAAATGTAAATCCAATAATTGTTTACCAGAAAACATTGTTAATATGATATTTACAGACTATCATAATTGTGCACTTATGAACATTTTGGTCGTACGAAGTTTTGTGAAACGGGCCCCTGATCTATATCATAACGGCGACAGCACATGACGACTCGCTCGAAACATGGAGCGTTAGGGAAAACACCGAGTTGTGGGTTATCTAAGAGCCATAAATGCCTGCTGAGCTGTTTGGTTCGTAGCTAGCCGGGAGCGCCTTTATAATTGGCATGTGATCAATACATTCCGACGGTGTTGTAAGAAGAAATGTATAGACAGCTTATCGATTGCAAATAAAAACGGAAGCCGGGTTCAGTGAGATTTTTTTGCGTTCGTTTTCGTTCACAGACTTCATAAGGTATTGGCAACAGACCGACGTATGAAATAACCAACTATGTGACATAAAACATTATGTGACACGCCATGTGATTTTGTACCTTCGGACATCTGCAATTTCATGAAATATGTTTACAAAATTTACAATATGTTCGTAAATGTCGTAAAAAGTCGTCAGAGTACTTGCGGAATTATATTGTTCGCATGTAGTCTGAAAATTTCGTCAACTTTTGACTTTATTTATAAAAAATAAAGCAACTTTTGTAAACGTATTTAATAAAGATGTCCGAAGGTACAACATCACATGGCGTGTCTCATATGTGACCAGTAAACATCATGTACAAGTGGATGTACGATTTTTGTCGCGCCCGCTTGCGGAAAGCGCGATATAGTCGGCACTTTGGCGTACGTACGTACGTACGTACGTACGTGTGTCCGGTTAAAGTTTTTGGTTAAGTTGTTTGGTTAAGTTTTTTGGTTAAAGTTTTTGGTTAAGTTTTTTGGTTAAGTTAAGTTTTTTGGTTAAACTTTTTCGTTATACTATATCTCTGCAACTGCTTTGCCCATTACCTTGAAACTTCACATGGATGGGTGTTTATCATCATCTATATTTTAATTCCACCCTCCTCCCGAGCGGCCCCTGTGCCCAATGTCAAGGTCAAATTACTTTGAAGTTTTTGGTTAAGTTTTTTGGTTAAAGTTTTTGGTTAAAGTTTTTTGATTAAGTTGTTTGGTTAAAGTTTTTCGTTATACTATATCTCTGCAACTGCTTTGCCCATTACCTTGAAACTTCACATGGGTGTTTATCATCATCTGTATTTTCATTCTACCCCACTCCCGTGCGGCCCCTGTGCCCAATGTCAAGGTCAAATTACTTTGAAGTTTTTGGTTAAGTTTTTTGGTTAAAGTTTTTGGTTAAGTTTTTTGGTTAAGTTTTTTGGTTAAGTTTTTCGTTATACTATATCTTTTTTGTTAGTGTCCATGCCTCGCCACAAGGCACGAAAAGCAGGCCGCGGCCATCTAGTATTACTCTGAAACCTCTCTAAACCGGAAACTTTGAGAGGTCTCCAGAGTGTCCGGCCTATATATGTCACTATGCTTCTGGTACACTTCAATACATGTAATTTAGGTTTCTGTAAATGTCAGGAAAATTTCACTCGAGAAAGTACACCTGTTATGTGTGGTACACACATATTAGAAATGTGAGCGGAAAATAGCGGACATACTAGTAACATTTAAACCAGAGGGCCGTTTCACTAAACTTCTTACAACTAAAATGTTCGTAATTGCAAATTTAGGATCGTCTGGAAATATCAATTGGTGGATTTACATGTATTGAGCATAGGCTGCATATGCAGCCTATGCTCAATAAATGTAAATCCAACAATTGTTTACAAGAAAACATTGTTCGTGTGAAATTTACAGACTATCATAATTTTACACTTACGAATATTTTAGTCGTAGGAAGTTGTTTAATGAAACGGCCTCCTGGATCACACATCCCAGGTAACATATAGACATATCTTTTTACCATTCTTTAGACATGCCATTTTTCAGACAAAATAAACATTAATTTACCATTACCGGACGTGCTAATTGGCATTATTACACCCTTTATTGTGTTGTGTTTTTTTTATCTCAAACGTCATTTACCTCTATTGATATCGGGGCGATAACCATGTTTCCTGAAAAGGTTAACGGGAACAGCTAGTTAATATCGTTATTTATTCATTGATGTGCAATGATCATACTTTATAATGTCGATAAAAAAATGTATTCAGGTGACGCATTTAATTGATATAAATAATTTAAAAATATAGCCGGACACAACAGCGCGTCTCTATCAGTAAATTAAATATTACTAACTTATTATATCTGCATAGTGGGTACTCGTAATGTTTAAAACTGGCGGAATAGTTACACAATTATACATTTATTTAATTCATATACAGATCAGTTTGTGACTAATAGATGGGACCCCATCTTTAATGCATTCCAGGTACCGGGACCATGACCTCGAACGAGTACGTCGACGCCGACAGCATTATCTTTGAGATCCTCGTTCACGCCGACGCCAACTACGCGACAGCAACGAACTCATTCGTCGTGACGTCATACTATGACACTGCGGAAACACCGGTTGCCGTAGATACCGTTGCTGTCGTCACAACCGCCGATATGTCGGGACTGAGCAACGTAAGGCCCCAATAATGCACAGGTGGTTAGATCGTGGCAGAGACGTTACAATGGCGACATATTTCATGAGTATGTTTAGAAACCAGCAGAAAATCAGAGAAATATAAATTGCCATGAAAACAAAATAAAATCGCCTCTAAAGACATATTATTAACCCTTTCACTCCTAAGTAACTGGAATGTTAATTTTTCAACCAATCCAATCGTCACAAAATGATTTTCAGATTAGTCCATTTATGAACAGGGGGTATTTTTTGTTCTCAAAAATATGAAAATTACTTTCGAAAAGTGCAGATCCTGATGAGACGGCTCGTTACGAGCCGGCTCATCTGGATCTGCACTTTTTGCATAAACCGCTATAGCGGGCTTTCGGGTTCAAAGGGTTAAGACCTGCCACGCTTTTCCCACCTGTGCAATAATGTATTTGGGTACATGCTCTGCCCAACGTTATAGAGGTACATGTACATTGGTTGCTGCAGACTCGGATTGGGATATAGACTTGCCACAAATTGCATAATCCCATTTATCCAATCACAACCCGGAGCATAGAGTAGACAGGGGAGACATGTCATAAACCCAATGTATCCAGTCACAGGCCACAAACACAGGTTGAAGTAACGGACCGAGGTCTATAAATAGATTAAATATGCCTAAAAGCATCAATAAATGAAGAAAAAAAAAATTTGTTTACCCCCTCCATATAATTCATTATAATGAATTATATGGAGGGGGTAAACAAATAAAAAAAAATTCTTCATTTATTGATGCTTTTAGGATATTTAATGTATTTATAGACCTCGGTCCGTTACTTCAACCTGTGGCCACAAATGGCATACGTTGTTTTCTCCGAACACGGATTCGGAGCTAATAATACACCGTGAAGAGAACACCCGTAATAGTGCAGCTGTTTTCATGGAAACCACGAGCTACCATGCAAAATGTTAATTTTTGTATTACAGTAAAAAAAAGTTATTTGAACATTTGGAAAGGGTCTCGACTAATCTAGAATGTTAATGTGATTGAACACATTCCAAACATGCACTCAAATATATCTGGCCTATAGAAACAGCTTAGTAATTTGGATTTCAAAAAGTTTACATGACGTCACATTTGACGTCACACAACGTAACGTCAAAACGCGGGAGTACACGGCATTGTATAACTATTCATGCGCAAATCACAATTCATTGATTATAATCTCAAAAATAGACTAAATGTGCATATATATCCGCCGTGGAAGTGTAATAAATAGGATATTCCATCGTCATGTTTGAATAGCCGAAATAATATACTCGTGTCCGTCGGCGTCCGTGCAAGCAACTCGTTCGCTACGCTCACTCGTTGCTTACGCGGAAGTCGACGCACACTCGTGTATTGTTTCACGCTATTCAAAATGTACGATGGAATATCATCTATGTAATCTGATAGAACAAATAATCCGGACGTGTTGAGGCCACAGATACAGCTTGCATGGTCCTGGGGCCCGTTTCACTAAGCTTCTTACGACTAAAATGTTCGTAAGTGCAAAATTATAATAGTCCGTGAATTTCATATTAACAATGTTTGCTTGTAAACAATGATTGTATTTACATTTATTGAGCATAGGCTGCATATGCAGCCTATGCTCAATAAATGTAAATCCATCAATTGAAATTTCCAGACGATCCTAAATTTGCACTTTTAGTCGTAGGAAGTTTAGTGAAACGGGCCCCTGATCCATTATAGCCCAATCCCATTTGAGAAACATTGTATAGCGTTTTGTATCACCAATTTTCAGCATATTTGTAGCATTTAAAAGAAACACAAGCGTAGATCCAGATCTAGGATCTGCACTGTTCGCCATCCCATCAATGAAACACCCGTCATGCTTTTAACGAGCTATATAGATCGTTATCAGGCTACAGAAGTGCGACATTTCTCCAGTCATAGCCACATATGAGACACGCCGTGTGATATTGTACCTTCGAACATCTGCGTAATTTCATGAAATACGTTTACAAAATTTTCCGTAAATGGCGTAAAAAGTTTACAAACTTTTCAGACTCGGTACCTATATTCGGCATGTAATCTAAAAATGTTGACAACTTTTGACTTTACTTATGAAAAATTATGTAAATTTTGTAAACGTATTTCATGAAATTACGCAAATGTCCGAATATAAAAAATCACATGGCGTGTCTCAACGGGCTCAACGTTGTCCGTGCTTTAATTTAATATTGATTGTATAATATTTACTATGTTATAGTAAAACGTTTGGTGTGTTATAACCTACAGGCGATTCCCACGGCGATCACGGCTGCAGTCTCGGTGGGCGAGATCGCGGGAGGCGACAACAGCACAGATGTGGCGAGCGGTGAGACGAAGAGGATCCTTCTGGCGGGCGTCGTACCGGAAGGCGAGATGTACGACATGGGGTACATGTTTACAGTGCCGGCGGAATTCATCGGCAAACTGGAGGTATACGACGCCGCTATCGTGTCCATCGGCGCCAACCTGCCGTGTGTAGACCCGCTCGTGCCGGCGGTATTCACGTGAGTAGATATGAAATTGGACCGGTCTTATAAATAGTGTAACGTTGTTGTTATCACCAAGTTGCACCTTCTGGAACCTTTTTAAGATGAACAACGCAGTAGTTCTGCAATCATACTTTTATTGGCACACAATCGATCGTTTTGTGGATTTGGCCTAAATCTCAGAGAACCGAGTTAACACCCGGGCACAGACTATAAAACTGCACCCCATTGCGATCCAGCGCGGGTCCAACCTTAACTCCAGCCCAACCTGAGTGTATACCGTTAAGTGAGTAAATAGAGAATAGTAGGTTAGTGCCGTGAATGGGAAAAAATATCTGGCAAGGCTCAGGAAACGGGATGGGCGAGCACATCCCGTTTCCGTGCCGCGCCAGATATTTTTTCACATTCACGGCACTAACCTACTATTCTATTCATCCAGTCAACACCTACAAATGGCTGTAAAATGCAAAAATTGTATTGACTGGATATCAAAAATGTTTCACGGCACATACGCACTGTGTTGACGGGATAATTTGTACACTGAACAGCCAACCCAAACGGACGGCCATATATATTCTATGCATGACATTTAGTGACATTGTATCATTAGTATATGGTTTCAGCCTGCTACAACGAATATTATTTACCAACATGTCTGCCACACCGATATGAACATTGAGGGGCAGGCCATATCGCTACAATAGGTTACCGAACTTGGTACATCGCGAGTAACTTGCTTTACAAGAACGTGCGATGACGTTACATTTGGAGTGATTTGTGGGTTTGACGTCAGGTCGTTTCTAAGGTTAGTGCAAGCAACGTGACGTCAAACCGAAAACTTCCTCCAATTTAATTTTGAATGATGTCCGCCAATGGATTCGTCTACTATGTTCATGGTTTTGCCTTTAGGCGGTCATATATATGTATCCCGTCAACAGAGTGCATATGTGCCGTGAAACACGGTGCCGTGAAACATTTTTGATACGACCTAATCACTGCGTATGTATATGTGTGGTTGTCATACTAGTCGAATCTTGACGATGCGGCTGGGGTTATTTTTTGCATTTTAAAGCTATGTGTAGGTGTTAACGGGTTAAATAGAATAGTAGGTTAGTGCCGTGAATGGGAAAAATATCTGGCGCGGCATTAACCCACTATTCTCTAAGTATGTGCATACCAGTGTGACTAGGATACGAAAATAATTTTCTTTTTCTGAAAGAACTTCTGCAAGTGACTTTCTTTCTGAAAATAAAACTTCTATAAAGAATTTACAGATTATGAACGGACTTATTTCTGAAAAGGAATTTATGTCTGAAAAGGACTTTTGAAAAAAAACATATTTCTGAAATGTACTTTTCAAAAGGACTTACGTCGGAAAAGGAATTTTGAAACTATGCCCTGGAAGTTGAAAAAAGTTACTCGAGATGTATACGTCTCGTCAACTGAATACACGGGTTTCATACCACTATGACCAATTCACAGCACATTGAATGATGTCAACTAATGATTTTTAGACGGAATCCAGTACTACTATTTTATTTGTTTTTGCTTCAGAATTTTTAAATGGGTTATGAAAAATACATCTGAAAATGACTTTATGACTGAAAATGACATGTTTTCTTAACAAGAACTTGTGAAAAGGACATTGGTCTTAAAAACACTTTCAGACATAATGGCCAGTTGTAAGAAGTAATGGTATTTGGTAAATAGTTTGAGATTCGCAAATATGTTCTGTATGTGGGCAAGAAAATGTGTCCATCCTATACAGTGGTGTTGGTCAAGGATATTCCACATATTCATGACAGACATATTCTGACACATGGATGGAACATCCTTGTCCCACAGCAATGCATATGATGGATATTTTTAATATTTTCGTTGTCTGTATCAGGTCAACGGGTGGCATATACCAGAACACGGCGACCTTTGACCTCGGCTACGTTTGTAGCGCCCCAGTGTTGCCCGGGGATACCGCCGCCAACACGGTAAGCATCACAATAGTCCAGGGGCCCGTTTCACTAAGCTTCTTACGATTAAAATGTTCGTAAGTGCAAAATTATAATAGTCTGTGAATTTCATATTAACAATGTTTTCTTGTAAACAATGATTGGATTTACATTTATTGAGCATAGGCTGCATATGCAGCCTATGCTCAATAAATGTAAATCCAATCAATTGAAATTTCCAGACGATCCTAAATTTGCACTTACGAAGATTTTAGTCGTAGGAAGTTTAGTGAAACGGGCCCCTGGCTCATAAATAGGAAACCGAATGACGAGTAATTTCCGTTATTATAACACTTGTTTCTCGTCGTTAATGTAGGAAGTTGTTGGTTTGGTGTCACGTTCCTTAGTTTACATCAAACCGACAAATTCCCCCAAGTTTAATGTCAAGGACGCCCAGCCGGATGATGTTCTAAACGAACTGTTGCTGGTGTGTGGTGTTTGAAGTTCTGGGGCCGTTTCACTAAACTTTGTACTACTAAAATGTTCGTAAGTGCAAAAATTCGCCCTTGGAGTATGCAGAAGTAGTCCGGTATAAAAACAATAGTGCGGACGTTTTGATGTCACAGACACAGTTTGCTTGCTTGCAAATATTGATCCATTACTACCCAGTTTCACTTGAGGAACATTTCGGGGTGCTTTTAACACCAGTTTTTAGGATATTTGTAGCATTTAAAAGAAAACACTAAACCTGTTGGTTTGGCCAAAAAAATGAAAACAATATTGGGGACGAGGTTGGATTTTTCTTTCTTAGGAGTAAGTGAACCTATTGTTTAATTCATGCAGAACCAGTACATACTGGCTGAAGGTCATGTACAAGTAGATCCCACAGCATCCATACGGATAGTGAAAGTAGGATAGATTGGCCTTATTGAATGGCATTCGGTTAAATTATATAGTAAAACTATTTGGTGTGGTCTAACCTATGGGATACAGTAATGAGCCAGTGTTCACATATGTTATACGTAATTATATTTTATACCATTTAGGAAGCAAGTATGTTTGAATCATATGATGATCAGGGGTCCCATATGTTCTTAATGGGCTTACGGGTATAGAGACCAGTGTAGATCCAGATCAGCCTTTGCATCCGTATTGTCTGATCAGGATCTGCACTGTCTACCATTCCATCAATAAAAGGTCGTCATACTTCTAACAAGCAATGCAGATCGTTATCAGGCTACATGGGCGTACTATGAGGGATCGTAGTCCAATTTAATTTATTTGTAGAAATCCGATCCAAATGGTATATTGTATCGCAATAATTCCAGCACAAAAATATTTACACAATTCCCTAACATTTGATTGGTCCATAGCAAGTCTCTGTCCAAAATTTATATCCCAGTAAACTCCCATGCCGAACTACTTTCCGTAACCGTCAGGCGCAGTTAAAATAATTCTTAAAATAACCGGAAAATAAACACATTTTCTTGATGAATTTATTTCAAATGCTGGAATTATAAGGAATGAATGGCCTTTTTGTTGAATTTATCGGGGATATAAACTTGGAAAAGTCGCGGGAATACTGGACGAGGCCTTCCGGCCTTCGTCCAGTATTCCCGCGACTTTTCCAAGTTTATACCCCGATAAATTCCACAAAACGGCCATTCATTCATATATTAATGTTTGTAAACAGAACGAATGTAACTTGAATCATTCTGAAAAGGAGCCACTGTAGTGTTGTCGACTAGCGTTGATCCAGATCATCATACATATCTGCACAATGTGATCCGGGACTGTTATTTGTCACATTAATATGTTCACACTTATAATATTTTTCATAAATAAAGTTAAAAGTTGACACAATGTTCAGAGTAAATGCGGAATATAATTCCGCATGTACTCAGAATATTTTGTCAACTTCTGACGTCATGTACGGAAAATATGTCATTTTTTTGTAAAAGTATTTCATGAAATTACGCAGATGTCCGAAGGTACAAAGTTACATGGCCTGTCTCATTTCAGATCGTGTTCGCCGTATACGTGCGACTGCAGCCTAACGGGCTGGCGGCGCTAGGGGAGACCGTGAACGTGGACGCCGTCATCAACGTGTTCGGCACCCAGGTGTCCGTGCTGTCCCAGGGTCTGACCGTCACGGACCCAACCACGTTTGTCGATAAAGTCATGGTGAGTTGTCCTGAGTAAATGAGATAAGCCGTGTGATTTTGTGCCTAACGGGGATCGCGATTGTTCGTGAAAAATACTTACAGAAAAAGTGACATTTTCTGCCAATGACGTCGTATGTGGATGAAATGTTCACAGCAAATGCGGAACAGGATGTCGCCAGATTTCGACGTCATAATATAATACGGAAAATATCGTAAATATTGTGATGAAAAATCGTACATCTTCTAAGTCACGTTTCTTGTCACAAACACAGTGTATTCACCGGTCAGTTACCATTACGTGGTACGATGGAACCTCTGTAAAACGGATACCCTGGGGACAACCCAGGGTGTCAGGTTTAGAGAGGTTCCACTGCGAAACTTGCATATAACTTCTTCAAGACACGCGCAGGTGCTTTGCGATCATGAACATACATTATCCTCGCATATAAATGGCAACGCATATCAAATTGAAACACAACTTACTTATCTCTCTGTCCAGTTTACAGGGGTTCGGCTTTATTTATGTCACATGGTTGTAAATGCGATACGAACGTATGCTGCATGTATTCACTTATAATCAATTGAAGATGACGACAAATACCAAGACGATGCTACAGAATGCCAATCCGATGTTTTGTTTTCAATATTATCTTTGCGTACAACAAAAATATCGTCAATTACAAATATCGACTTGAAAGACCCAACAAAGATACACAAACTAATGAGCTACAATGGAACCTCTCTAAACCGGACACCGTACTAATATATCTGACCTCATTTTGAGAGGTTTCTAGGTAACGCATTTCAGATAATAATGCATGTTCATGATTGCAAAATATATAAGTATACCCCAGAATGTCTGATTGACAGGGGAACATCTCTAACCGGACACCCTGGGGACCTCCCAGGGTGTCCGGTGTAGAGAGGTTTCACTATAGGAATGAATGGCCTTTTTTTGTGGAATTTATCAGGGTATAAACTTGGAAAAGTCGTGGGAATACTGGACGAGGCCTTCCGGCCATTTCAGATAATAATGCATGTTCATGATTGCAAAATATATAAGTATACCCCAGAATGTCTGATTGACAGGGGAACATCTCTAACCGGACACCCTGGGACCTCCCAGGGTGTCCGGTGTAGAGAGGTTTCACTATAGGAATGAATGGCCTTTTTTTGTGGAATTTATCAGGGTATAAACTTGGAAAAGTCGTGGGAATACTGGACGAAGGCCGGAAGGCCTCGTCCAGTATTCCCGTGACTTTTCCAAGTTTATATCCCCGATAAATTCCACAAAAAGACCATTCATTCCTTATAATTCCAGCATTTGAAATAAATTCATCAAGAAAATGTGTTTATTTTCCGTTTTCTTAAGAATTATTTTAACTGCGCCTCACGGTTACGGAAAGTAGTTCGGCGTGGGAGTTTACTGGGATATAAATTTTGGACAGAGACTTGCTACGGGCCAATCAAATGTTAGGGAATTGTGTAAATATTTTTGTGCTGGAATTATTGAATTATGGCTTTGATAGATTGCGCGTATTTGGTTGATTTCTGTGCGAGTGTATTCATTGTCTATGACAGAGCCTGGCTGGCGTGACCAACACAACCCTGATATCGCTGAATCAGTTGGATCCACAACCAATGGCGATCACCGAGAACCGGACATTCATCACGACGATCACAATCCCGGCAAACTCCGTGTCCCGCTTCCTCTTTGACGTCGACCTCGTGTATGACGACAGCGCCTGTATGACGGTACAGGAAATCCGAGTCAACGGTACGTGCACATGTGTTAAGCCTTTCAACACTAAGTAACTATAATGGACTGTGATATGCTAATTTTCCGACCAATCCAATCGTCACAACATGATTTTCAGATTAGTCCATTTATGAAAATGGGGTGTTTGTTCTAAAAAATATGTAAATTACTTGCAAAAAGTGCAGATCCTGATCTGAATCAGGGGGCCGTTTCACTAAACTTCGTACGACTAAAATGTTCGTAAGTGCAAAATTATGATATTCTGTAAATCTCACATTAACAATGTTTTTTTGTAAACAATTGTTGGATTTACATTTATTGAGCATAGGCTGCATATGCAGCCTATGCTCAATAAATGTAAATCCAGCAATTGAAATTTCCAGATGATCCTAAATTTGCACTTACGAACATTTTAGTCGTACACAGTTTAGTGAAACGGGCCCCTGCACTGTTTGGAAACCCCGCTCGGGTTCAAAACTTTGATGTTCGTGATATGAATGCCACAGAAATTTTGAAGAATACTAGTATACACTTTATTAATAGTTTTATTTTATTTTTACAAATGTTGACAATATGATAGCTAATGTTGGAAGTGTTAATTGTAGCACGAGCCCGGATCTGGAAATACTTCCATGGGGATCGTAGCTATTTGTTTCCCTTTGCAAATCTATGTATAGAGATCCGGTTCGTTGGTTTATTTTAACATTTGTTTCTTACTGAATAACTTGCAAAAATAAAGATTGCAAGCAGGGTAGACACCAGATCAGACTGCACATGTGTACAGTCTCATCTCGGTCTACACTGATTGCAATACAATTAATAAGTGTGTACATGTACATATGAATCTGGCAAAAAATGCAGTTCCGGATCAAATTTCGCAGATGTGTAGGACGATCTGGAGCAACACTAGTCGAAAACACTAAAATGGCTTCTTTACACAACAACTCGTGCTATAATTATTTGGTTTCATTACAAGCAATTAGGCCATACAATATACCAGTTGATGGGAAAGTCTAGCTACGATTGTCAGTGATAATATTCATAAATTACGTCAAACATTTACACAAAATACGGACCTCGAATCCCTCAATAAAATAAATTAAGTTGTCAGAAGAATTGCATCCGTTGACTGATGACATAAGAAACTCGCCATAACCTCGTTTCTCATGAAATAAGTAAACTCGGTTAATACATATCATATTAAATCATCACTCCTGTAGAGTCCTCGATCTCCATCCCTATATACTGCAGGGCTCCAGATAAGCTGCGTATTTGCTTAAACACCCAATTAAAATTGCCAAAAACCCAATTGAAATCAGCGAGTATCAAAAAGAAATACCAATTTTGTGGTACCTTTATCATGCTGCAGGAAACAATAAACAGACCACAAATATATCATATTTTGCTTATTTTCCATGAAAACCGATCTTGGTATTTCATTAGAATTGTCTCCTTGGAGACAATTCTAATGAAATGCCAAGATCTGTTTTCATTTCGAAGCAAACTATTCAATAATTGATGTGTGTTGATGTGTAAACAGTAGAGTGATTTTATTTTACCCAATTAAAATTTTGAAATACCCAATTGCTTCAGAAATGATGGAGTAACAATACTCAATTACTAGTTCCTTATCTGGAGCCCTGATACTCGTTGCAGGCAGTGTGGGTAGGAACGTGATTTGCCCGGCCCCGAATATCACTAAAGGCCTCGCGTATACGCCCACGTACAACAGCTCACTGGAAAACGGACAGAACGTCTACGGCTATCTGGATGTGGGCATCGTCACTAACACAGGTAACACGGGTCTCCCTTTAGTCCAGCCGCAACTCACTAATGGGCATATATGTATAGTAATTAGTAGTAAGTAGACATGTATACAGTATGTTTAATTGCTACAGCAAGACTCGTTCACATACTGAATGACTGTATGTTTTGATTTGTGGCTGTGACTGAAGATAAATGGCTTATGGGTTTTGCTCCAGTATATATATCAAGTTCAGCCTGTGCATCAACACAGTCTGATCAGGATCTGCACTGTTCGTCATTCTAGCAATGGCACGCCCACCATGTTTCTAACCAACGATATAGACCGTTAGCAGGCTGCACGGGTGTGATATCTGATCAGGAGTCACACTTGTCATAAATTATTTAAGCCTAATTTCTCGAGTCATAGCGACATATAACGGTGCTGATCATCGTCCATTGTACTATAATGTGGCCGGATTAGCTCAGTAGGTAGAGCCTCGGACTGCGGATCGGGAGACTCCGTGTTCGATTCCCGCCTCGACCTACTCCGAATGGCCGATTCGGCGTGTCCTTGGGCAAGACAACTTCGTGCTAGCCTAGTCCTATCGAATAGGGACTTAAATAGTCAGTCCCGACATGCAAAGTCATCGAGCCACTGGCTCGATGACGTTGCATGTCGGGACTGACTATTGTTACTATTTGACTACTGACTATTGTTGTTAAATCAAAGCATTTACATTTACATGGCAACCGTAGACGTCCGAGTGTCTGAGCGTTATACGGTTGTCATTTCCCTTTTTGTAGCCGATTTCGCCAAAATCGCTACAGCATACTAGCTATTAAGTATAGTTTGAGGAAGTAATAATTTATATTTCCCGAAATGCATTATTTCATATAGAACTAACAACTGCATATATTTGATGATTAAAACTATGCATAATTATTATACTGGATTTATTACATTATGACAGCCAAAATGGCTGTGATAATGTAATACATTTAGTATGATAAAAATTAATGAATTTATCTTTAAATTGAAATTTCTCCCTCAAAGTGTACATGAGAAGTATATGTATACTTTGCAATTTTGGTGCATATGCTATAGGAATGAATGGCCTTTTTGTGGAATTTATCGGGGTATAAACTTGGAAAAGTTGCGGGAATACTGGACGAAGCGATAAAAAATTACAATTTTCGAAAAAAGATCTAAACAAAAAAAAAAACTTTTTTTGTGATTTTTTTTCGAAAATTGTAATTTTTTAAGGCCTCGTCCAGTATTCCCGCGACTTTTCCAAGTTTATATCCCCGATAAATTCCACAGAAAGGCCATTCATTCCTTATAATTCCAGCATTTGAAATAAATTCATCAAGAAAATGTGTTTATTTTCCGTTTTCTTAAGAATTATTTTAACTGCGCCTGACGGTTACGGAAAGTAGTTCGGCATGGGAGTTTACTGGGATATAAATTTTGGACAGAGACTTGCTACGGACCAATCAAATGTTAGGGAATTGTGTAAATATTTTTGTGCTGGAATTATTACATAATATGCAGTCTTTGCAAATCATTTTCTCAGCCTGTTCACGTAGTGCTACAACTGCACTTCTCGTGGTGATATAGAGTGGTGACCCCATATAATGTCCATTCAAAAAGCATGATGATGTATAAATGAAAACAGTATACTATTAAACGAGGCTGGAAGATGAACTTCATAGCTAATGTAAGCGGTCGCAGTTATGCTTGACTCATCTGAGAAACTTTTTTTGTGTTATGATGCCGATAATATATTTTGACAGTTGTACATTTTGTCCGAAAAGCCATGCGACAGTTAAATGTACATGCCCACGCAGTAGGCACAACATGTTCTTTACATCAGAGACATCATCTGAGACATGTTCTGGCAAAATAAACATTCATTCAACATTACCCCACGTATGTATTGTCATTATCATACATTTTATATCAGACGTAAATTTCTACACTGATATCCGTGTTTCCTTAAAATGTTAACAGACATTACTATTGACTCTCTGTATTTAAGTTTTTATGTGCAATTATCATACTTTATAATCTGTCGAAAATTTTAATTTTTCATTTAATTAGTATACATAATTAAAACACAAATCATGCCTCATTTGCATATGAAAATAGCCTGATACCACCGCGAGTCACTATCAGTAAATTAAATATTACTAAATGATTATATCTTTATAATATTATATATTATATAATTTTCAGAACTGGTGGAATAGTGACACAATTATACACTTATTTAATTCCTATAAAGAACAGTTTGTGCCGACTGAGTGGACATGTACCTATAACAGAAAGCTTGCTAAAGACACTTTAATAGAAATTCTGCTAAAATGTATAAATGTCCACGGTGTGTCGTTCTAGGTCTATCGCACAGTTTGGACACGTTCAAAGCCGGTGACGATGACGTGATTATAGAGTTTGACGTCCAAATGGCCGACTGTACCGACTCAGCGAACGGTGTAATGAAAGTGGTCAGCATTGGAAATAAAGTGGCCAACTACATATTTATATATGACCACAATGTCCAGATTACCCGCGATGGCGCGGAGAAACCAGATATAGACTTCGTGACAACATTGGCTCCAGAAACGACAAGGTCAGCTATCCGTATAATTACAATATGTATATGTATACTATCGTATATTTCAGGAACAAACATTGTCATTTCAAGGAGAAGATGCATGTATAATACATATACTATAGGAATGAATGGCCTTTTTGTGGAATTTATCGGGGTATAAACTTGGAAAAGTCGCGGGAATACTGGACGAAGGCCGGAAGGCCTCGTCCAGTATTCCCGCGACTTTTCCAAGTTTATATCCCCGATAAATTCCATAAAAAGGCCATTCATTCCTATAATATTAAATTTAAGTTCATTCCTTATAATTCCAGCATTTGAAATAAATTCATTAAGAAAATGGGTTTATTTTCCGTTTTCTTAAGAATTATTTTAACTGCGCCTGACGGTTACGGAAAGTAGTTCGGCATGGAGTTTATTGGGATATAAATTTTGGACGGAGACTTGCAACGGACCAATCAAATGTTAGGGAATTGTGTAAATATTTTTGTGCTGGAATTATTTATTGTTTGCCCTAGTTTCCCGCGCGACGCTGTCTCCAATAGTTATTAAATTAATCATGAAATGTTGCAATACGTGCAAAGTTATATTTATTAGCAGAGATGCCGCCTTGTTGACGCAATTTCGAGGGATATGCACAATATTACCGCATGCGTGAAATCGATTCGGTATGAAACCACCAACCACGAATAGTATCATAATTTGAGAGCAGATTTAGGGCAGTGCTACATTCAAATTAGCATGTACACGCGACGTGGCGGGCCAAACAGTAAGCCATTTATAATTTGCATATGAACATTTAACCAGTTCAACACCACATACCTGTATAGTGGTAATGGCAAACAGTCTAGATCCAGATGAGCCGGCTCGTAACGAGCCGTCTCATCAGGATCTGCACTTTTTGCAAGTCATTTTCATATGTTTGACAACAACAACAAAAAATTCATAAATGGACTAGTCTGAAAATCATTTTATGACGATTGGATTTTGGTTGTAAAATGTACATATCAAAATTCATTCCAGTTACTTAGGTTTGAAAGGGTTAATAACTTATTTATTAAAAATTAAATATGTAAACTATAGTATAACTATATATATTACATATACACGCATGTTCAAGCCTGGCGTGTTTATCCCGTCCACACAGTGCGTATGTGCCGTGAAACACGGTGCCGTGAAACATTTTTGATATCCAGTCAATACAAGTTTTGCATTTTACAGCCATTTGTAGGTGTTGACGGGATAAATAGAAGAATAGTAGGTTAGTGCCGTGAATGGGAAAAAATATCTGGCGCGGCACGGAAACGGGATGTGCTCGGCAGAGCCTCGCCCATCCCGTTTCCTGAGCCTTGCCAGATATGTTTTCCCATTCACGGCACTAACCTACTATTCTCTATCTATTTTCCTTATTTCTGAACCAAAGTATATGTTGTGACCACTCATTTGAACCGTATTGGCGTATTTTACGCATTTATTTAGCAGAATACGCATTGATACGAATCAAATGTGGGAGTACAAAATACTCACAGCAATGTGAATATACACAATGATTTTCAAATTGAGTAGTTAATACAGTAATGCAGTTGAAAATTTACTTAGTTGAGCTGCAATAAACAGTGTTTGCATTTTGCAGCTCAAATAAGTGAATTTTAAGAAAAATCAATAATACATTTGTAAAAGTAAAATACGCTTTGAATTTGAAATCAGAAAGTTGTAGTGAACACGGTAGTTATAAGGTAGGCATTATGGTGACATGCGAAACTACTATATACCTGAGACCCACCTGGTCCATGTAACCTCTCTAACCCAAACAACGTAGTTTTGCAATCATACTTTTTTTGTCACGCAATCGATCGTATAGTGGATTTGTTCGAAACTAGTATAAATCTCAATGTCCGGGGTCGGCACGCGTGCTCAGACTATCAAACGGCGCCCAATGCGACTCAACGTGTGTTCGACCCTTCTAGCCAGCCAACATTGAGTGGGATGGCTCTGTGCCAAGCACATTGTACACTGACTACCCATCTCTGGGAAGCCCGTTATATACTATACTGTATTGTGACATTTCACGAGATTGCATCAGAACTGCACTCAATCACTCTGGCTACAGCTGGTTGGAGTAGTATTAGTTATTAACTATTTGAACCCGAAATCCCGCTATAGCGGTTTATGCAAAAAGTGCAGATCCAGATGAGCCGGCTCGTAACGAGCCGTCTCATCAGGATCTGCACTTTTTGAAAGTAATTTTAAAAACACCTCCTTTTCATAAATGGACAAACCTTAAAATCATTTTGTGACGATTGGATTGGTCGGAACATTATCATATCACAGTCCATTCCAGTTCCTTAGGGTTTAAAGGGTTAAACATGTCTGTTATACCAATTTGAACAGGCTATTTCGTTACATCAGACTAACGTTTCAGTACGGACGTGTATATACAAGGGACCGTGTCTCACTCGGCGCTGTCGACGGCGGAAGGACACAACACCAGCGTGTTTATATACCTGCCGGAGTACCAGGTTGCGCCGACGACTTTCACGTCCGTGTCGTTGTCGAAATGCACCATTACCACGGACGGCAGTGTCCCCGCTTCTGTGTTAGAGATTACTGTAAGTGTCACAATCTACAGCGGAACCTCTATAAAACGAGCACAATGTAAACATATTTTTGATGGGTTTCGTGGTCATTTATCTCGGATAAAAATGTATGTACGTTTTAGAATGGCCATATGCCTGATTTACAATGAAACATCTCTAAACCGGACACCCTGAGAAGTTTCACTATAGTGTGTTAACGAATCCTGCCCAAATTGTACGACTATATCAACAATTTAAAAACAACTGGTTTTTTTCTCGATACTAATTCCGGCACAAAAATATTTACACTATTCCCTAACATTTAATTGCCCAGTAGCAAGTCTCTGTCCAAAATTGATATCCCAGTAAACTCCCACGCCGAACTACTTTCCGTAACCGTGAGGCGCAGTTAAAATAATTCTTAAGAAAACGGAAAATAAACAAATTTTCTTGTTGAACTTATTTCAAATGCTGGAATTATAAGGAATGAATGGCCTTTTTGTTGAATTTATCGGGGATACTTGGAAAAGTCGCGGGAACACTGGACGAGGCCTTATTTCAAATGCTGGAATTATAAGGAATGTATGGCCTTTTTGTGGAATTTATCGGGGATATAAACTTGGAAAAGTCGCGGGAATACTAGACGAGGCCTTCCGGCCTTCGTCCAGTATTCCCGCGACTTTTCCAAGTTTATACCCCGATATGGAAGGCCTCGTCCAGTATTCCCGCGACTTTTCCAAGTTTATACCCCGATAAATTCCACAAAAAGGCCATTCATTCCTATAATATTAAATTTAAGTTGATTTGTTTACGGAAAATGATTTGTGTATGTGAATTTAACATGGGGGAAAGCGGGTTGGGGGAGCTGCAGGAGGAGTCGAACAACGAAACATTTTGAAAATTGACTTTGAAACATGCCTAGATAGCTTGGGAATCTGAGAAAACCAAAGTTAAATTTTGAAAATCAGTCCACTAGTTCCGACAACAAAAGACTGGAACGGATTGGAATACAAAGTAGTGTATGCCTCGTCATCCGCAAGCTTCAAGACCACGCCCCATAGTCACCTATGGCACGCTCTCCAGTAGCCTATTTCACCAACATTGCAAAGTATACTTTTCTAGCAAAGTATACTTTGAGGGAGAAATTTTCAATTTTAACATAAATGTATTAATTTTTATTATACTGAATTTATTACATTATCACAGCCATTGGCTGTGATAATGTAATACATTCATTATAATAATTATGCATACTTGTAATCATCATATATATGCAGTCGTTAGTTCTATATGAAATAATGCATTTCGGGTAAAATAAATGATTACTCCCTCAAAGTATACTTTGCTAGATAAGTATACTTTGCATTGTAGGTGAAATCGGCTACAGAGCTGCAGATAAGGGGCGTATTGGCGTATTTTACGCACTTATTTTAGCAGAATACACATTGATTATCAAAAAATTGAGTAGTGAAAATACTGTAATGAGGCTGAAACTTTACTTACACGAAGCTTATCTGGAGCCCTGCGCTCTCTCCCAGAATCCCTACGTCGTGTGCATACACATTCCAATTCAGAGTTTATCCTTCTCTTCAGTGTCCAACATTCTTCTTCGTGGACATACTGACCTTCACCGTGGAGATCCTAGTAGACGACAGTGTTGTCCTTCCCGCCGGATTCTCCGCAGACGACAGCGAGGCCATCTGCCAGGTCGGCACCGATTACGTAATCAGGTCCACCAACTACAACACGGATGACTGGTTCCCGTATGTTACCTCGGGAGAGAATGTACTTGCATATACTGTGGATGCAGGAACCGGGGCAAGTAAGTAGGCCATGACGAATGAGTAGTTAATGCAGCACTCCAGATAATATTTGTGTCTAAAGAGTATTGTACCCCCAGATTTCAAATTAAATGCGTATTTTATTTTTACAAATAGATTATTGATTTTCTTCATTATTAAATAGGGAACAAATGATCAAAACACATTTAAACATTCATTTATTTGAGCGTATTATTACTCGTTCACTTATTTATTTGTACTGTAATGCAGTCGAAATTTACGCCAGTACGCCCCTTATCTGGATCTCTGGTTAATGTAATTCAGCCTACACAGCAAACTGTGTGTAAAACAAAATGTGCCACATATGCAATTCATTATGCAAGAAATTCATATGATGTTCATATGTAAAACATATGATGAAAAATATATGAATTGCATATGAAATCCATATGAAAAGAGGCGATATGAAATTAATATGAAGACTTTTCATATGCATTTCATATGAATAATTTGCATGTGAATTTCATATGAAAGTCACATGAAATTTGTATATGAACTTCATATGTTACACATGCGATTCATATGAAACGTTTTAATATGAATTGGATATGAAATTTTCATATGCAATTCATATGTTACATATGCAATTCATATGAAAAGGGCACATACTAATTTCATATGAACTCTTCATATGAAATACATATGAAATTCATATGCCACACATTTTGTAGTGTAAAACACCAATGTGGTGACTCACTAATAATGTGTAGATGAGGCGTATCGTGATCCTCGCCCGAGTTGTAATCCTGGGGGCGGTTTCACTAAACTTCGTACGACTAAAATGTTCGTAAGTGCAAAATTGTGATAGTCAGTAAATGTCGCATTAACCGTGAATGTTTTCTTGTAAACAATTATTAGATTTACATTTATTGAGCATAAATTTGCACTTACGAACATTTTAGTCGCAAGAAGTTAGTTGAAACGGCCCCCAGATCCGTTGCTGATTCGAAACGCTGCTCACGTGTACTGGGTGGAAAACTAGAATCTGAGCAATGAACTTATCACAGGCACTATCAAAATAATACATGTAACTAGAACATAAAGAAGATGTGATGTAATATGTAAAATCGTGCATAATCAGGCCAGTTACAGCGGTAAACACAGTATCTGTAGCCTATTTCACCAAAATTGCGAAATATATTTTGAGGCAGAATTTTTCAATTTAAGGATAAATTTATTAATGTTTATTATACTGAATTTATTACATTATCACAGCCATTTTGGCTGTGATAATGTAATACATTCAGTATAATAATTCTGCATACATTTAATCATCAAATATATGCAGTCGTTAATTCTATATGAAATAATGCATTTCGGGAAAAATAAATTATTACTCCCTCAAAGTATACTTTGCTAGATAAGTATACTTTGCAATGTTGGTGAAATAGGCCACGGATCGAGATGATCTAAGTACTGTGTTTGAAAGTACATGTATCACCCTTACATACTCTCAAGTACTTCACTTTCACGACTGAACTCACATACCTGACTGTGCCGATTCATTCATTCCAATCATTTCGGCATTCAAACAATGTTGAAGGGGTGTCATGTATAATAAATGAACACGTTGTTTACCTAATATCTAAATGTGGGAATCATGTTCGTGCAAAACCGACCTATCGGTGACCAGACAAAATCAGTCGATGGACCACTCCTTCAGGGTCCATATATGCTGGCACTGTCTGTCCGTCTGATGGTAGGTCTGGTTTGCAAGGACATGATACATACATCACACCTAAGTTCATTTACCCAGGTTATATTGCTTCTAGAAAACCTTCCATATTGCTGATGACTTTCACTCACCACTCCAGGAAATTGTGTTCTCACTACCATTACATTTTTGGATTATGTAGGCTATAAACATTGTTTATTTTTCATGCTGAATAAAACTATTTGTATTAACAGGTCCGTGTGCTTTTAACGTCTTATTATTTTAACGTTATTTATTGTTTGTACAGTATATACAGTTTTGTACAAACAATAATTAACCATCCAAGACTTAAAGATGGCAATAGGCGGACAATGGAATTAAACAGTGTTCGTGTGTTATTATGAAAAATATATATTATTTGAGTGGAATCTACATTTCAAGTATTTATTCCATTACCGGCCAATAACCCTCGTTAAAAGCACATGCAGGTTCGTTGATCGTTTTCCACGTAGTTTTAAGTTCTATGATAAATATGGACTAGTAGGTTAGTGCTGTGAATGGGGAAACTATCTGGCAAGGCTTAGGAAACGGGATGGGTGAGGCTCTGCCGAGCCCATCCCGTTTCCGTGCCGCGCCAGATATGTTTTCCATTCACGGCGCTAACCTACTATTCTAATTATCCAGTCAACACTACAAATAGCTTTAAAATACAAACGATAATCCCCGCCACATCCTCAAAATCGAAGAATCGAACCGCACATATTCATACGCAGTGATTAGGTCGTATTGACAGGATATAAAAAATGTTTCACGGCACCGTGTTTCACTGCACATACACACTGTGTTGACGAGATAATATACTTTTCGTGTTCTGCAGGTTGTGTTGGTGCCTTGGGGATGGCGGACGGGAGTATACAAGACTGCCAGATATCTGGATCACACGGCTGGGTGGCGGCCGGCTCACCACAGATGGCGCGTCTGAACGGAGCTGGCGGTCAGTATCGGGCGGGCGGTGTCGTTTATGTGTGTGCCAGACTAATAAGTGGCTGTGTCTTGATACATGGGGCTTATGGGATTGGCGGCCAGTGTATATCCAGATCAGACTGTGCCTCCGCCTCCGCACAGTCTGATCAGGATCTGCCCTGTTCGCAATTTCATCAATGAAACACCCGTCATGCTTCTAACAAGCAATATAGATCACCATCAGGCTACATGAGTGTGCTGTTTTACAGGAGTTACATTGGTCACAAATCCCATAAGCCCCATTTCTCCAGTCACAGCCACATATAACATCTTCCAGCTATCATAAGTAAAGGGGTCAGTATAAGACCATTTCTTCCACCAATCCCTTCAATTACAAAAGAACATATAGATATAAATTATAATCACCGAACACGACTATGTACAGGTACAAGGCAAATGCCGTGTTATTGTATCTATTTATTTGGGTCAAAGACTGTCAATGTCATTTACGGTGTACACTACAGTATTAGATGGAAAGTCACCAATCCACGCAAGGGCGGATCTGGAGGGGGTTCCGGTGTTGCAACCCCCCCCCCCCCCCCCTTCAGCCACGGAGTTTACATAGATCACAGTTTACCACCAGTCTGAATTTAAATGCCGTACAACATAGGAAAGTTCATTTCTGGATATCTAGATTTCAAAATTTGTCCTTGGGGGCATGTCCCCGGACCCCCTTGTATACGCGCTTCACTCCGTGGAGCTCGAACATAGGACAACTCCCCCCCCCCCCCCCCCACGTTCCCCAAATTCTGGATCCGCCCTTTGACCCACAGAGAATGGAAATGTCCTAGAAGTGGGTTAAGGAACTTGGACAAACACAAGTAACTTCCTTTTCTTCATGTGCCTCCTTGATGTGATAATTGACGGGAGTTGTCAGTCTATTGTAATGTGAATCTGACAAAACCCGGCAATTATAAAACCGGTGATGCCCTGGAAGTAGTTAAGGGAGGTCAAACATGGTCTTCAGTAACAGAGTTATAACATTGGACTATTGTCAAAAATGTATGCCGACTTGTACAACAATGTTGTAACAACAATGCCACAACGGGTGAGCGGAAGATGGTGTCGTTGACTCGTATTCCGTTGTTGCTTTGTAGAATGGATTCCATTTGTGAGAAGCAAAAAGTTCGCTGAAAACAGATATCTCCAAGTATATTTCGGTAACGTTACAAGAGTAACAAAGTTTGGCGTCCAGCACCATGCGTCATATCCCAACCGTGTGACGGATATCCTGGTGGAGTATAGCAACGATGGAGGCGCCTGGTTCGCACCAGAATATGTACGTGAACAACGTCGGAAAGTCTAGTCTTTTAATTTCTAATTAATAGTAACCCTTTCACCCTTAAGTAACTGGAATGGATTTTGCTATGTTCATTTTGTAACCAATTTAACCGTTACAAAATGGTTGTCAGACTGGTCCATTTATTATAAGGAGGTCTTATTGTTCTGACAAATATGAATTTTCTTTTGCAAAAGTGCAGATCCTGATGAGACGGCTCGTCACGAGCCGGCTCATCTGGATCTACACGTTTTGCCAATACCACTATACAGGCCTGTGGTTTTGACAGGGTTAAGTACAAATGTATTTTGACTAGCTGCGTGTAGCCAGAGCCGGGCATATGGCAATACTTCATACATGCATACACTTCAGAACTGTTGAAAGTGTGTATAGATTTGAAATTTCAAATACAACAACACTATATTAAATAAATTTCGTTTACTTTCTATTTGTCCTGAAAGACTTTCTGCTTTCCATCACATTTGATTTGATTTGACGTTATATCAATGATTGAATTTGACATGTCAACAAAGGAATGGCCGTGAGATTTGTTGGAATCTGAAAAAGTATGACCAATACGTACAACATCACATGGCTTGTCTCACACATAGGTATACCTTGGCGCGAGTCCCGCAGAATTAGAGACTGTGACCCTAGACAGTCCACAAGAGGCGAGATATATCCGGCTCAATCTGGTCAACGATACCACGTTACTCGTGAAGCCGATTGTACATCTGAGGGTCGAGTTCTACGGCTGTCACATCAGCAGCGACGTCAGCCCAACTGGTAAGTCTGTTAGCAATATGTCCAACTCTAAATGAGTTAAACGATCAAAATCAATATGCAGTGGAACCTCTCTAAACGACACACCAAGAAAACACATGTGATCTTATTTTTATTAGCCGATCTATTTATAGATCGGCTAATATGTTGGTTATCCATCGAATTCTGAAAAAGTTTGTAGCAACCCTTTTCTCCGCTATTCGGTAATCTACGAACGCGAATTTTTCTGTATCACTTCCAAATTGCATCAACCGATAAAGTTTGCATTTTTTGGCAATTATCTCCGTTTAAAACTTTACTTATAGCCAAATAACACAATTTTGAATACTTAATGAGCTGAACGCCTGAAGAGATTTAACCCGGAAGTTATTGTTGTTGAAGTCCATAGTTGGCTCTAATGGCCATATACGCCAACATACGCCGATTATTGGGCTAATTTAAAGCTTTTATTTATTAAACAGAACAAGTTTCAGCCACGTATAATCGCGTAAAATGTGTTTATTCGGCTAATTTATAATCGACCTCTGCTCAAAATCTCCTTACTAGTAACCCCAGCATTTTCGGGTTTATCCCAGCATCTCGGGTTTATCCCATTTGATCGCGTATGCGCGTCATTTGACGCTAGTTAATATTCACAAAATGTTCCACCAATCAAAACGAAGAATTGCCCTTCATAGCCAACTTTGATTTGTTTACGTATCATGCAGGGATGGCAGGGATGCATCCAGCACGCGCGATTGCGGCAATCCCCCTTAATTATTGTCAATGCCGCAAATTATTGATTGTCTTGCGCCCGACATCGCGCAAAAAATCACGGATGGGGCACATTAGGCCAATCTGGGCATGTGCCTGAATACGCAGGAGCTTGCGTCTATTTTTAGATGACACTGTAACCGCTAGATATATATAGCCCTGGTAGCTCCGCCCACTCGCATGCTGCCACAGAATTCGGACAAACACACACACAGTGACTACAACTTTGTGTATTGCGGAGTGTAATTTGTAGATAAATAGAGCATACAGTACAGGTGTTACGCTGGAATATTTCACAACATAATGGTGACCACAAAACATTGCTGCTATGGCATTGCTGCTATTGGATGGATTTGGGAACGGGTTTCCAAAACCTGCACAAAATCGAGAAAAATGTCAACGCTGGGTACAGAACTGTGGTCGAAAATAGTTTACCATTGACAATGTTACCAGAGACACCTACATATGTTCGATGCACTTTACCCTGATTTGATCGGCTAATAACATCATGCTCTGCATGACTTTTCATTAAAGAGTTGATTGGTCATTTATCTCACTACAGGTGCTCAAATGTCTGTTCCTGATCGCATATATAGCACACACATATTGCTCAGAATGATGAAATGCCTGATTTACAGTGAAACCTCTCTAAGCCGGACACCCTCATTTCTGATCTCTATAGACACGAATATTGGCTTCTGTGATAAACTATTTATCTAACTAGTATCAATCTCACTTTCGTTCATGAGAAAAAATATGTTATTGATTGCTAATGCTCTTTCGTGTGTTTTCCCAACTTTTAAACGTCCAAAAATATTGGCTAAATGCCCTCTGTGCTTCACCCAGTATAGTTTCTGTCCCGATAAATTCTAAAAAATGTCCGTTATTCCTACTTAATGTTATAACTGTGTCGACCGTGTAAAATAATCATTACGGGAATGACAATATAAATGCAATAAGAATGCTTCAGATACGCACTACACTGGTATGTTTATGGTGGTATCTCTTCTTGGGCTCGTTTCAATAAACTTCGTACGACTAAAATGTTCGTAAGTGCAACAATATAATAGTATGTGAATTTCACATTAAGAATGCGTTCTTGTAAACAATTATTGGATTTCCATTTATTGAGCATAGGCTGCATATGCAGCCTATGCTCAATAAATGGAAATCCATCAATTGAAATTTCCAGACTATCCTCAATTTGCACTTACAAACAGTTTAGTCGTACGAAGTTTAATGAAAAGGCCCCGTGGATAGGTTAATCGGGAAATATACCGGACTGTGCAGCTTCATAGGCCCTTAAAGTGTTCGCGATTGTGATAACAACTAAACGTGACTGACCCCATATGGACAAATTGTGATCGCTCTTGTCCTTTATCCTTGATGAATCCGTGTACTGTACCAAGGACTGTAACTACAATGTGGTTAGAAACAAAATTGCTACCCCGCTCCATACCTCTCGCGAAGATAGCAATTTAACCCCATATATTAATGTAACGCGTGGAAGAGTGATTTTTGCAATCGGTTATCTGGCGTGTTTGGTATGAAACTGTTAAAGCTGTATCGATAAATTATTAATTACGAAAATACACATGCATAAATTGGTTATTTTACCGTGTCAAGGTGTTTATCTGACATTTACATGCATGTATATCATGTAAATTTGAAAGCTTCATTTCGTTATGTTGAATGTTGAAAAACAAATAGAGAAAAGATGGTTTCCATGGGAAAATGATTTCCGTTATTTTTATTATTACATATTATTAGTTATATATTAGTTCTACATCAAATATTATTTGTTTAAAGGTATAAACTATACAGTTTACTAAATTTCGACTTACATGCAACAGATTTGTGTATGCACTTCCGTTGCTCACATATTTGTGAATTATTGGAGGTACAATTTGGTATGCAATACCATATTACATACATATTATTTTAGGAGCATGCCTGAATGCTGCTGTAGAATCGGACGCCACTCCCACAGGTAACTAGTCCACAAACCATTGCCCTCTTCCGCAACAACTAATTAACCGCCTACGTTAATCTTGCCCAGACCAATCGGGCTGAAATGCTCGAACATGCAAATACACAACAACCATGCTATTCATACACTGTTGGTGTCACCATACAGCAGCCTATTTCACCAAAATAGCTAAGCATACTTATCTAGCTAAGTATACTTATTATACTGAATTTATTACATTATCACAAAATTGCTGTGATAATGTAATAAATTCAGTATGATAATTTCATTAGAACACATTTTATTTCATTAATTAAAAATTAATAAATCTATCCTTAAATTGAAAAAAATGTCTCCCTCAAAGTATACTTTGGAATTTTGGGGAAATCGGCTACAGGTGTACATATGGTTAGACAGGTCTTCAGACATATATCAGCCTACACTCAGTTCGGACTCATTACAAGGAATACACTGTCATAGTATTTCCAACATTTCAATAGTGACATTTATAAGGTTTGACCATGTCCAGCCGTGGGTAAATGTTTGCCGTGACACGAGGGAACTGTTTGAACCCCAAGGTCATATACCGCGGGTTCAAACAGTTCCCGAGTGCCACGGCAAACGGTTACCCACGGCTGGACATGGTCAAACCTTATAAATGTTATATTTCCGTCGGAAATATTATACAATTTGAGCATATATGCAGTACTTTCGATACCGATTCCATTCAATCAGCTGATTTACACATACATATTCCGGGGCCGCACTACACTTCGCGTGATGCAGCCGCATCGATTTCAAAATGTCAGTGCAACCGTTGTCAACTGGCTGGTGACGTAATGACGCGTTCTAGTAACGTCATGAGTCACATGCATTGCGTAGGTGATGGCTTGGCCCCGAAATGAGCATTGTATACACCCGCACGCGCTGTACGTTTGAAAGCGGCTGTGAGCGGTGTCGAACAACAGAAGTCATGTGACAATAATTCCAGCACAAAAATATTTACACAATTCCCTAACATTTGATTGGCCCTAGCAAGTCTCTGTCCAAAATTTATATCCCAGTAAACTCCCATATGCCGAACTACTTTCCGTAACCGTGAGGCGCAGTTAAAATAATTCTTAAGAAAACGGAAAATAAACACATTTTCTTGATGAATTTATTTCAAATGCTGGAATTATAAGGAATGAATGGCCTTTTTTGTTGAATTTATCGGGGATATAAACTTGGAAAAGTCGCGGGAATACTGGACGAGGCCTTCCGGCCTTCGTCCAGTATTCCCGCGACTTTTCCAAGTTTATACCCCGATAAATTCCATAAAAATGTCATTCATTCCTATAATATACGTGTATCTATAGTGTTCAGGGTTATACTGAGATTTCAAAGTTCCATTAAAAGTGCCTCAACTATTAATCTTGCCATATAAAGAGCAGTATGGCGATGTAAGCCAGTCAGTGCGACAAAACCAAGACATAGCGTGTTCAATCATACTGTAAGTTAGTTACAATTGCTGTAGTTACAACTACAGTGAATACGTATTTGAAAAAAATAAAATGTAACATTGGACTCACTTTAAGCATATTTTGTTTCAGATTTTTATTATCGGAGTTTTGTGGTGACCGACACATCGATGGTATATGTATGCGACAGGGATATAAGCAAGTATGTTTGTTCGATGTGTATAAGACATGTAATACTCATGACACAAACGCGACATTAAAATATAGTCTGAATTTCAATAATAATACACATAATAGTAACCCTTTGAACCCGAAACCTCGCTATAGCGCTTTATGCAAACTGTGCATATCCACATGAGCCGGCTCGTAAAGATCAGGGGCCCGTTTCACTAACGAACTAAGCAAGTACTTTTGTCATAAGTTATAACTTAAGTCCGGAGTACGTGCTTAGTCCGTTTCACAAAACATCTTAGCAAGAACGACAATCGAAATTTACGATGGAAAACTAAGACAGGTAGCTAGCAGTCTTAAGTTATAACTTAAATATTTAAGTCGGAACTTATGAAATAAACAAAGATGGATGCCCCCATGTGAGCCGAGGTGGAGAAAACAATTCACTGACAGCAGGTAAATGTTCACTTCATACGTACTATTTTAGCAAGTATCTGCCATATAAACCATATATGCTTACATATAGATAGCCACACCTGTGCTAGTTACCCGTGTATTGCTATTTGTAATGTAGGTCATGTCGTTACCAGTATTAATTATGCCCAGTTATCGACAACATTTACAACCACTGTAGATCCAGATGAGCCGGCTCGTAACGAACCGTCTGTATGCTGTTCATGTATGTCTGTTTGTCGGTTGGTATCAGTCAGTTGGTCGGTGTCAGTTGGTCAGTGTCGGTCGGTGTCGGTTGGTGTCGGTCAGTGTTGGTCGATCAGTCGGTATCGGTCGATCAGTCGGTATCGGTCGATCAGTCGGTGTCGGTCGGTCGGTCAGTGTCGGTCTCTTGGTTTCGCACGGTCGGTGTCAGTCGGTCGGTGTTGGTCGGTCGGTGTCAGTCTGTCGGTTGGTGTCGGTCAGTCGGTGTCCGTCGGTGTATGTTTGTCAGTGTCGGTCGGTCGGTCGGGGTCGTTATGTCTGTATTTCGGTGTTGGTCAGTTGGTTTCGCACGGTCGGTGTCAGTCGGTCTGTCGGTGTCGGTCGGTCGGTGTCAATCGGTGTCGGTCGGTGTCGGTCGGTCGGTCGGTCGGTCGGTCGGTCGGTGTCGGTGTCGGTGTCGGTGTCGGTGTCGGTGTCGGTGTCGGTGTCGGTGTCGGTGTCTATCAGTGTATATCAGTGTCAATCGGTGTCGGTCAGTGTCAATCGGTGTCGGTCGGTGTCGGTGTCAGTTGGTCGGTCGGTGTCTGTCGGTCTCTCGGTGTCGGTTTGTGTCGGTCGGTGTAGGAAGGTGTCGGTCTGCCCTGCCCTGCCCTACCCTCGTCCGGGCACATGTTTGGGATCTTAGGTGGTTGGAGGTGTCGCCTATGACAAACGAAAACAATGCAACATATTCCGTAACCGAAGCCTATTGTGTCTTAAGTGGTCATTCTTTTCTTTAAAAACGATGAATATACAACCTAATGGTGTATCATGTATGAACGTCCGTCCGTCCATCAGTCTGATTGACTATCCGACTGTTGTTTGTTCTTTCTTTACAGAACATACAAACGATGGCAGCTGCATTTGCTATAATCCAGGCGCGCAATTTACCATGGGAACGAGTCTTTAGGACCGAACCAATCCCCTAGACTTCATGGATAACGAGGACCAAATATCGAAATGCAGGCTGTCTCGTGATTTTTTTTCTACATGTATGCAACATTTCACATGCTGACATTATACGGTCAACCCTGAGATCACACAGTCTGTCAGTGTCATTGCAAGTGTTGACTGCATTGCGATTTTACGCAACTGGTAGTTTCCTGGCTGTTACTGGAGAGATATACAACATTAGCAAATCAAGTGGTTCTAGAAAGTGGAGTATAACTTTTGCGGACAGTGTTAGCCTGTGTTTCGTTTCTGATAAGGAGATACCTGGTTTTCAGACTAGATGGAGAAACAGTCCTGACGCATTTAACAAAAATGTCAGACCCGTCCGCTGAACGCACGTGCGCATTAATCCAGTCCTATACTGGTAAACATGTTCAGGGGCAATCCTATATGTGTGACACTGACTCACACAGTGCATGCATTTCTACATGTAATCAACAAATTACCCGTGTCCAGTTCAAATAAATATAATATGTCATTCGGTAGTTGTATCAGATACATCCATATCTGACCGGGCTACCATTAATAATCGACAGTACATGTGTTCTGCTGACTCTGAAACGTGATTTCTGAGTTAATGAGGTAATCTAAGTAAAATTTAAAAAAATGGTCGAACTACAATTTTATTGGAATGTAAAAATAAAAACATTGTTAATTGCTTATTTTGTTGCTGTTTCATGTCATATGCCAGTTTATATTACAGTATAAGGTTCACTAGTTGGCAATAAATATATCCACATGTATTCAATGGCGTCGGAATATTGAGATAAAATTTATATTCTACATGAGATTATTTTTAAAAATTAATAATATTCAACATTAGGCTTGCAAATCCGTTATTTTAGATGTCAAAACACAAGGGAAAATAAAGTCATCATAAAAATATAAGCCCCGAGCGGGATTCAAACCCGCGCGGCACATACCAAAGCTGTAAACAATAACTAAGTTGTAACTTATGACGGACTTGTTATGACCGTCTTAAGTTTGTGTTGTGAAACCAAATAAGCAATGACTTAAGTCGGTCATAACTTTTATCATAAGTTATAACTTAAGTTCGAACTTATGAACAAACTAAGATTTGTTAGTGAAACGGGCCCCTGCACTTTTTGAAAGTATTTTTTATATTTTTGAGAACAGAAAGTACCCCCTTTTCATAAATGGACTAGTCTGAAAACCGTTTTGTGACGGTTGGATTAGTTGCAAAATTAACATATCAAAATCCATTCCAGTTTCTTAGGGGTGAAAGGGTTAACGCTATATATCATTACAGGGATTGTTTAGTTCTTACTGACAGGGTTTCCTCAATATGGATGCGGGCTGACATGTTTATGTACATACAGTATCAATGTGCATGATCACGTGGTTACAACAACAACATCAATGGCTCAAAGTGTTGAAAGCACTGCCACTCCAAAGTAAGTATTATTGATATGTTCCTTAATATGCAACGGATTTTTATGAAATATGGCGCAGCTAACGCGTCTTCATGAGCTGCATTTGGTGGTCCTGCGAGTTCGGCACATACTTATGTCGTGTTTGCGAAGAATCGATTTCCGTGTCAGTAGACACGGAAATCGATTCTTCGCAAAAACAACAGAAGTTTGGGCCAAAGTACTGAGACCACCAAATGCAGCTTAACAAGACGCGTTTGATGCGCCATATTTAATCAAAATCCGTTACATAATAGGACAAAATAAAAGAATATTTACTTTGAATCGGATGGCTTCTGGACGATTCAATACTTGCTGTTGTTGTTGTAACCACGCGATCGTACACCACCTTGGCTATGGGTTACATGTTGTTTTATGGGGGAAAACGTGGACCACAATTGAAATACATGTATATTTCTTGGATATTGATAAAATATAAGATATAACATGATAATCCCCGAAAACGATTACTAGAAAACGATATACATTGCAGGTGCAGTTTTATTGTACTTGTTCATGTTGGTGTCACAGGTTGTACTGCCCTTGGGTTCATTTCACTAAACTTCGTAAGACTAAGAAGTTCGTACGTGCAAAATTTAATTTGTGAATGACATATACACTGACAGTCGATGTTGGAAAATCTTTGATGGACGTGTTCACATATAATAATGTGTGCATGTAGGTGCAAGATGGTAACGTTAGATAACAACGTTAATGTGAGAAGCAAATTAAGAAAAACATCTTCTACGAACATTTGTATCGTAGGATGTTTAGTGAAACGGGCCCCAGTCGTATTTTATAAAGGGTTTCTATAATCACTCAGTATTCAAAATGGCAAAACTGGCGCATTGACCACTGTGGTCAACTATTACAGTTTGTACGATATTCATGAAATACTGTGATATTTTCTGTAAATGACGTCGAAAGATGACGAAATTTTCATTGAAAATGCGGAATTAAATGCCGAATTTGCTATAGAGTTTGTGTCAACTTCCAGCGTCATTTACGAAATCTATCGTAAATGTTGTCAATATTTTTAAGGAAATATCGCCCATGTTCTTAGGTACAAAATACCATACCGTGTCTCATTTCTATGTTTTGTTGAAAGATGTAACGCCACATTCAATCAATCAATCAATCAGCCACTCATGTTATCATTGGTGCTGCACTTAGCGCCAGCGTAAAATATTTCACGTCGAAATAAGCACCGGATTCATGACGAATTCCCATTCAGCTACATGCAAAAGATACTGCCTAAACGCATTATAGTCTGTTTCACGAAAGCTGCCCAAATTTTACGGCCATATAAACAATTCAAAAACAATATTTTTTTCGATAGTTTTAAATTAAAGGAAAATTTAAGAATGAACCTTCTTTTTATTTTGTGAAATTTTGTCAAATATTGATTTTATTGCGAAAACAAAATTTCCCCATGTTAAATCCCCATAGACATCTTCACGGAGTGAAGATGTCTATGGGGATTTAACATGGGGACATTTTTTAGAATTTCAGTAATCCTGGACCGATTTTCAAAATTTAACTTTTGTTTTCTTAGTTAGAACATTTCCAAGCTATCTAGCTAGGTTTCGGAGTCAATTTCCAAAAAAAATAGTTTTTTGACTCCTCCCACAAGTCCTCTACCTCTTTTCCCCCCATGTTAAATTCCCATAGAGAAATCAATTTTTCGTAATAAAATCAATATTTGACCGAATTTCACGAAATAAAAAGAAGGCATTCTTAAATTTTCCTTTAATTTAATATTATCGAAAATAATATTGTTTTTGAATTGTCTATATAGCCGTAAAATTTGGGCAGCTTTCGTGAAACAGACAGTAGTTATGAAAACGCGAGTATGCGATAGCTCTAAGTTGAACTGAGTGTCATCTCGTCAGCAAACCGGTGCATTTTTCGACATGAAACATTTTACGCCGTCGCGGAGTACAGCACCAGCCGGTATGCGTGTCTCCGAACATACCATGTGGAAGAAACACGATGGTTTCTCACTGCACGTCACGATCACAGGCATTCGGCGTATTTCCGCTTTCATCGGTATGATTATATATGAACAACAAGGCTTCTAGCTTTGGTCGGACACGACCTCTTATCATAACAAAACAACATGTTTAACAGTGTAATTTTCTATGCATTCTATATATTTCTGCAGGATAACGATAATTCTCAAATGAACATATGAACTTGCCACTACAATATTGACGTTAGAGCATTAAGCACATTATTCCATTTGTTATGATATGACGTCGTGTCCAGCCTGGGACAACCAGCTGTAATTCGATATTCTTTGAAGAACTATGTTCTAACTGTGCTATTTCAGCAAGATAACAATACTTTTCAAATCCGCCAAACTATTTACATTAGCGTTAATAAAATCGCGGAATGTGTTATGATACGAGGTCGTGTGCGAACAAAGCTAGAAGCCTTGTTGTTCATACATAGTTATACCGATGAAAGCCGAAACACGCCGAATGCGTGTGGTCACGATGTATGTACGTAAGTAGGTAAGTAAGTAAGTAATTTATTTATTATAGTGACATGTGTAAACAATATATATATATATATCGCAATGTTTAAGAGGGCCTATATGTCAATTTTACCACAATTCATGAATATGTACATATATATAAATAAATACGCCACATGCATTGTCACAGTTATACCTTATAGGAATGCATGGCCTTTTTGTGGAATTTATCGGGGTATAAACTTGGAAAAGTCGCGGGAATACTGGATGAAGGCCGGAAGGCCTCGTCCAGTATTCCCGCGACTTTTCCAAGTTTATATCCCCGATATATTCAACAAAAAGGCCATTCATTCCTTATAATTCCAGCATTTGAAATAAATTCATCAAGAAAATGTGTTTATTTTCCGTTTTCTTAAGAATTACTTTAACTGCGCCTGACGGTTACGGAAAGTAGTTCGGCATGGGAGTTTACTGGGATATAAAATTTGGACAGAGACTTGCTACGGACCAATCAAATGTTAGGGAATTGTGTAAATATGTTTGTGCAGGAATTATTACTGTGTATATGTCTCCATGTATGTTTGATTGCAGAAAACCATACAGAGGACGTTGTTTTTCAAGTGCTGTCGGGAATATATGGTCACGTGAGTCTCACTACAATCTTAATACGATATACAATGGAACCTCTCTAAACCGGACACCAAGAAAGCAGCGGTGATCTTATTTTTATGAGTTTCTTGGGACATTTATCTCCGGTGATAATGTCTGTTCGTGATCGCATAGCACACAACTATGGTTCAGAATGATCAAATGCCTGAGTTACAGTGAAACCTCTCTAAGCCGGACACCCTGGGGACCTCACAGGGTGTCCAGTTTAGAGAGGTTTCACTGTAATTGTTTTGTCACAATCTTAACGTTATAAACCGCCTACTGCATTTTTGCACGTGCGATGGTTACAAACATGCTCTATTTACAGCAGTTGTATACATATAACCCGTCGATCGCGGTAATTTCTTTTAGTCAAAATGTTTTAACATGGAATAGACTAAGTTAATTACAGTGGAACCTCTCTAAACCGGACACCAAAAAAATATATGTGTGAGGTTTCTGGGTAATGCATCTTAGATAATGCATGTTCATGATTGACAAATTTAGAAGTATGTCAGAGAATGGGCATATGCCTAATTTACAGTGGAACATCTCTAAACTGGACACCCTGTGGACCTCCCAGGGTGTCAGGTTTAGAGAGGTTTCACTGTACCAAGTTTATGATTGAAATGGTTAATAATGCATATTCAAATTGATGATTACCTATCTTGTCGACAAGGAAATAAACAGGGGGCCGTTTCACTAAACTTCGAAAGGGCAAAATTATTATAGTCTGTAAATTTCACATTAACACTGTCTTCTTTTAAACAATTATTTGATTTACATTTATGGCTGCATGTGCATATGCTCAATAAAAGTAAATCCAGCAATTGAAATTTCCAGACGATCCTAAATTGGCACTTTTTAGTCGTAGGAAGTTTAGTGAAACGGTCCCCAGGTGATTTTGTCCTTCTTCCAGCGTTAGATGCACACTTGGCCAGCATTATCGGATACGAACAGAGCCAGCTAAGAATATATGCATATGCCCAGAATAAGGAGTGCATTCTCATGTCGATCGATGGCGTCACGTGGAATGCCGTAGCCCCTGAGGTGATGGCGGCGGACAAGGAGCTATTGACGTGGAGCAACGCAATCAGTGTGCCGGAGACGGTGTCCTCTGAGCTGGATCGACCATTTCCCCACGCTAGTTTTACCAGCGGCCCATGGGGAGGTAGGTTGGCCAGGCCAGGGTTATTTAATTCCATTGTTAACTTTCCATTTGCTGTGAACAACGTTCACATTCTGGTGTTTCACAAAGAACTGACAATGCGAAGTAGAACATATGATATAGAAAATCCAGGACAACGGACTCCTATGACTCTAAAATGTACTTCAAGTCAGATATTGGTGTACTTTTGCCAACATTCTCAAATGTCCGTACGCTATGGCTGACGTGTCCACGTGTCCTAGATATTGTACTATGCCATATGTAAATACATATGGGCCATATATACTCACTCAAGCATCACTGTACTATTGCAATGCTAGTGCCTAGTAATAGAGAATAGTAGGTTAGTGCCGTGAATGGGAAAAATATCTGGCAAGGCTCAGGAAACGGGATGGGCGAGGCTCTGCCGAGCACATCCCGTTTCCGTGCCGCGCCAGATATTTTTTTCCCATTCACGGCACTAACCTACTATTCTATTTATCCCATCAACACCTACAAATGGCTATAAAATGCAAAAATAGTATTGACTGGATATCAAAAATGTTTCACGGCACCGTGTTTCATGGCACATACGCACTGTGTTGACGGGATAAATAGAGTACATGAGTGGGTATATGTGGTAGGTGTAGTTAGCCACTTTGCCAGTTTTTGTGTATGAGGCTATTTACAATAGAGATTTTTATTGTCAAAAAACAGGCACAAATCTCTCCAGACATATCGTACAGTTTGGGGCAATATAATTGATAGGAGTCCGTTGTCCTAACTTTTTCTTTGTATGATTAGCTACATTATATCATATGTTCTACTTGGCAGTGTCAGTTCTTTGTCAAACGCCGGAAGAGCTGAAACTGGATGATGACTTGAATACACAAAGACGGCTGACTTGGCCACTACATGAGCCGTATATGCTACTGTAACGAGGCAGTCTTCACAAATATGTTATACCACAGACATAGAATACAATCAATGAATATGGTTATTATAGGAATGAATGGCATTTTTGTGGAATTTATCGGGGTATCCGGAAGGCCTCGTCCAGTATTTCCGCGACTTTTCCAAGTTTATATCCCCGATAAATTCCACAAAAAGGCCATCCATTCCTTATAATTCCAGCATTTGAAATAAATTCATCAAGAAAATGTGTTTATTTTCCGTTTTGTTAATAATTATTTTAACTGCGCCTGACGGTTACGGAAAGTAGTTCGGCATGGAGTTTACTGGGATATAAATTTTGGACAGAGACTTGCAACGGACCAATCAAATGTTAGGGAATTGTGCAAATATTTTTGTGCTGGAATTATACATATATATACCATCCGAAACAGGTACAGAGCGGGTCCTCAAACTATTGGCACAGTTATTCATGTTGCCATTGAAGTAAAACAAAATCGACACAGGAGAAAAGGAAAACGGATGACAATATAACGAATCTTACTTTTTTTATAACATTTGAGTGAATTTAATTGTTAATAAAGTGTTTCAAATCACATTATATTATAAACATTACATTGATCAGGTATATAACGGTTCCTTAACCGTTACTACGCTGAATTCAAGTTGTCTGCTGAAAATGTTCTATTTTCAATATTTCTCGACAAAAACCTGGTTTTGACAGCACATGAGAATCGTCTCCACTGGAGACGATTCTCATGTGCTGTCAAAACCAGTTTTTAGTTAAGAATTAAAGGAAAAATGAAAAACAGCAGATGGCAATTTGTGTCAACAGCGTAGGAAGGGTTAATATCATTCTCAGAAAGTCACACATTAACAATTCTACTGCTTCTAATTGTAGCTACATACGCCGGCATGAGATACAACAGTGTACAGACGTTTAGCTGGGAGTGATTGCAGTGGTACACGTGTATAGATGAACTAGCAGACATTTATATCTAGATGATGCCCCATACACCTTATATTTATCCCGTCAACACAGTGCGTATGTGCCGTGAAACACGGTGCCGTGATACATTTTTGATATCCTGTCAATACGACCTAATCACCGCGTATGAATATATGCGGTGACTGGGGTTACTTGTTTGCATTTTAAAGCCATTTGTAGGTGTTAACGGGATAAATAGAATAGTAGGCTAGTGCCGTGAATGGGAAAAATATCTGGCGCGGCTCGGAAACGGGATGTGCTCGGCAGAGCCTCGCCCATCCCGTTTCCTAAGCCTTGCCAGATATTTTTTCCCATTCACGGCACTAACCTACTATTCTCTATATACATGTACAGGTGAACAACGCGTACACAACCGCCTGCGTTAATCTTGCAAATATTATCAACATTTTTGAACATGTATTGGCAATGTCAACTTGCAATCAAGCAATTTGATTGTCTGAGCCTGCGCTGTGCTACAGCTCAGGCTCAGCCAATCAATATGCTTGATTTCAATGATAGAATTGAAGTATTTTGAAATGTACGAATATTGGCAAGATTAGCGCAGGCGGCAGTGTAGCAGCGATGGTAAATGGTCAGAATATTCCTAGTTATTTTTAAGAACCAAAGGGCCGTTTCACTAAACTTCGTATGACTAAAATGTTCGTAAGTGCAACATTATAATAGTCTGTAAATTTCACATTAACAATGTTTTCTTGTAAACAATTATTGGATTTACATTTATTGAGCACTATGCTCAATAAATGTAAATCCATCAATTGAAATTTCCAGACGATCCTAAATTTGCACTTACGAACATTTTAGTCGTACGAAGTTTAGTGAAACGGGCCCCTGGGGAATATAAATTTCCACGAAAGCCACAATGAAACGCCGTTAAACGCCTATTATTAGACGCCTTTAGTGGCGGTATTTCGGTTTTGACCACAATTTTTACTTCACTGACTTCTTCCAGTTTCTAAAGATAATGTACATGTATATCACTTCTACGCGTTAATGACCTACTGTCTGTTTCGCGCAAACTTGTCCACTTCTTTTTGTTATATAAACATTAAAAAAATAAATATTTTAAAACTATGTTTTGTGAAACAGATAGTTCGTACATACAATATAACCGTATGTACTAACTATCTGTTTCACAAGACATGCCCGAACTATACGGTTATATCCACATGTAAGCCCAATCTGATACACATAATTTATATGGTTATTTATTATAGGAATGAATGGCCTTTTTGTGGAATTTATCGGGGTATAAACTTGGAAAAGTCGCGGGAATACTGGACGAAGGCCGGGAGGCCTCGTCCAGTATTCCCGCGACTTTTCCAAGTTTATACCCCCGATAAATTCCACAAAAAGGCCATTCATTCCTTATAATTCCAGCATTTGAAATAAATTCATCAAGAAAATGTGTTTATTTTCCGTTTTCTTAAGAATTATTTTAACTGCGCATGACGGTTACGGAAAGTAGTTCGGCATGGAGTTTACTGGGATATAAATTTTGGACGGAGACTTGCAACGGACCAATCAAATTTTAGGGAATTGTGTAAATATTTTTGTGCTGGAATTATATGTCCGCAGGGGACATGGATTTGTTTTATTAATTCGAGGTTAAATTGAGGGAACGAATTGTTATTTCATGAGAACGAATTGCTATTTCGTGGGAACGAATTAATAAAAAAAGAAGTATACGTCCCCTGCGGGGCTCCGTACTATTGCAATACATGCGTGTGTTATTTACCTGCATGGACATGAATTATCATGGACGATAGTTGACAATTAATACTTTCAACCCCACATACCATATTAGAAGTTTACTACATGGAGCCAACTGGGGGCCGTTTCACTAAACTTCGTACGACTAAAATGTTCGTAAGTGCAAAATGATGATAGTCTGTAAATTTCACATTAACATTGTTTTCTTGTAAATAATTATTGGATTTACATTTATTGAGCATAGGCTGCATATGCAGCCTATGCTCAATAAATGTAAATCTATAAATTGAAATTAACAGACGATCTTAAATTTGCACTTACGAACATTTTAGTCGCAAGAAGTTTAGTGAAAAGGGCCCCTGGCCCCTAAGCAAACATACGCTGCTACCATGCTATACAAACTATTGTCATAACAATACTTACTAAGACTGCATACTGAGCCGTCCCATCTGGATCTGCATTGTTTGTCAGAACTTGTATGTCCCATCACGATAGTGGAGGGTCATTCAGTGTTACTCTTGTCCTTCCTTCCCGTCCGTCCGTCCGTCCGTCCGTCCGTGTCCAACCTTGTAACTCGTAAAACATTTAAACCGTACTAGCTACATACCTGAAACTTGGTATGTAGCTTCCTTATGATGAGTAGATGCGCAAAGTTCACTTCTATGTTTGATTCCACCCCGGAAAATGGAGTATCTGCCCCTTTTCGACTTATAATTTGGCAATGTTGCCTTCTAACTAGTAAAACTTTGTTTAAACCCTAATCGCTACACACCTGAAACGTGGTATGTAGCTTCCTTATGATGAGTAGATGCGCAAAGTTTATTTCGATTTTTGATTCCACCTCCGGGCATTGCATTATGTGCCCCTTTTTTACTTTATAATTTTTAAATTTTTGCTGGTAACTCGTAAAACTTTTAAACACTAATAGCTACACACCTGAAACGTGGTATGTAGCTTCCTTATGATGAGCAAATGCTCAAAGTTTATTTCGATATTTGATTCCACCCGCGGGCATTGGATTATTTGCCCCTTTTTTACTTTAGAATTTTCCAATTTTGGCTTGTAGCTCATAAACGTTTAAACCATAATAGCTACACACCTAAAACCTGGTATGTAGCTTCCTTATGATGTGTAGATGCGCAACGTATCTTTCGATTTTTGATTCGACCCCATTTACGACTTATCCGTGTTCTATGAACACATTTTCTAGTTCAATTCTATTCCTTAAAAAAAATCTCATTCTTTTTCTCATTAATTGGAATCATTTAGGCATGAAAAGGTTAAACCCATCAAAATATAGACCTACAAATAAAACATGTTCTATATGTCTGGCCATGGTTTAGTGAGTGTATACTATTTGTCCATGTGTGTCTCATTCGTTTTATGTCTACATGTATTTTACAACGACACTGTGTCTCAGATATGCACATAAAGTGATGAAACAGATTAGTAAAAACTAATTGAAAAATGGGATGGTAAAAGATAATATAATAATAAATATCGTTGCGAATTGTAGATTTACGGCATTTGATGATTACTAATGTACTTGTTTAACCAGTGTGTTAATTGAAAGGTCTGTGGCATAGTATACTAATTTCACAACATGAAATAAATATAATTAATAGATTTTCCTTGCTGATATGTGTATAGCAAAAATTCATAAGTATCCCCTGTTTATAACAATTTATGGTAGTACAGTGAGACCTTTCTAAACCGGACACCCTGGGGACCTCCCAGGGTGTCCGGTTTAGATAGGTCCCACTGTATATACAGGTATATAGAGGTTCCACAGTAAAACCAAACAGATGACTATAGTCTGTTTCACGAAAGCTACCCAAATTTTACGGCTATATAGACAATTCAAAAACAATATTATTTTCGATAATATTAAATTAAAGGAAAATTTAAGAATGAGCCTTCTTTTTATTTCGTGAAATTCGGTCAAATATTGATTTTATTACGAAAAATTGATTTGTCTATTGGAATTTAACATGGGGGGAAAAGAGGTAAGGAAGTGTGGGAGGAGGCAAAAAACGAAAATTTTTGGAAATTGACTCCGAAACCTGACTAGATAGCTTGGATATGATCTAACTAAGAAAACAAGTTAAATTTTATAAAATCGGTCCAGTATTTCTAAAAATTCAAAAAAATAAAAAATTTCCCATGTTAAATCCCCATAGACATCTTCACTCCGTGAAGATGTCTATGGGGATTTAACATGGGGAAATTGTTTTTTCGCAATAAAATCAATATTTGACCAAATTTCACGAAATAAAAAGAAGGCTCATTCTTAATTTTTCCTTTAATTTAATATTATCAAAAGAAATCTTGTTTTTGAATTGTTTATATAGCCGTAAAATTTGGGCAGCTTTCGTGAAACGGACAGTAGTTCTAGATACGCATGGGTGCGTTGCGTTCATGAACATACATTACTATGAGAGGTTCGACTGTACACATGCACTTGAATATAACGCAAACGTTTTGGCTTTTGATCAAATGGAATATTTCGATTGGTTGATATACATGTAGGTCATCTGTTGATATAGGTCATCTGTTGATATGCATGCAGGTCATCTGCAGTGCACGGAGTAAAAACAACAACTTGAATGTCTGAGACATCATCTGAGACTCAATGTCTGCAATGTTATGTTTAGAAGTGTAGTGTATCATTCAAGTCGCCAGGAAATGTTCCACCAGTTCAAATCATTTAACGGTTCGTTTGCCATCACCCAGTGTGTTTATTGACATTAAAGGTGCATGCCCACTCAGTAGGCACAAACTATTCTTTATAGGAATTACATAAGTGTATAATTGTGTCACTATTTCACCAGTTCTAAAAATTATGAGTGGCCGCTATACATGTATAATCCTTTAGTAATATGTAGTTTACTGATAGTGACGCGCGTTGGTATCAGGCTATTTTCATATGCAAATGAGGAATGATATTTTTTAATTATTTATACTAATTAAATGAGTCACATGAACAAATTAATATTTTCGACAGATTACAAAGTATGATAATTGCACATCAAAAAATAAATACAGAGTATAAATAGTAAAATCTGTTAACATTTTAAGGAAACACGGTTATCGCCCCTGATATCAGTGTGGAAAGTTACGTCTGATATAAAATGTATAATAATGTCAATCAATACGTGGGATAATGGTGAATGGGTGTTTATTTTACCAGAAAATATCTCAGATGACGTATCTGATATAAAGAACAATGTGTGCCTACTGAGTGAACATGCACCTTTAAATCGAATTATATATAAAGAGTGAATTCACTTTTCTGAGATCCGGTATGGTGAGCGGTATGATGAGCGTGTTTCCTTAAAACTAACTCGAATTTTCTGGCTGTAACGCAGGGCAAGTCGCCCTGTGTTATTACAGACAGAAAATTCGGGTTACCTTAAAGTGGCCGTGTCTCAGATGTTTTCTACTAAGTACTAGCGCATCAGCTGGAAATGTGAATGTTGTATTTAGTAGCACTAGCATTGTATTGTCATTGAATACTAATAACACAATACACATAGAATGACCAGTTACACTGCATTTTGGTTAATTTTTTTAACATCCAAACCTCATAATTATAGTAATCGTTATAGAGAATAGTAGGTTACTGCCGTGAATGGGAACAAATATCTGGCAAGGCTTAGGAAACGGGATGGGTGAGGCTCTCGTTTCCGTGCAGCGCCAGATATTTTTCCCATTCACGGCACTAATCTACTATTCTATTTATCCCGTCAACACCTACAAATGGCTAGAGCCGCAACCTCAAAATCAGTGAATCTACTAGTATGACAACCGCACATATTCATACGCATTGATTAGGTCGTATTGACAGGATATCAAAAATGTGTCACGGCACCGTATTTCACGGCACATATACGCACTGGTTAAACCCATCAAAATATAGACCTACAAATAAACATGTTCTATATGTCTGGTCATGCTTTAGTGAGTGTATGCTGCGTACTATTTGTCCAATTGTGTCTCATACGTTTTATGTCTACATGTATTTTACAACGACACTGTGTCTCAGATATGCACATAAAGTGATGAAACAGATTAGTAAAAACTAATTGAAATCTGTATTCGATATGTATCCCTAAACGCAGGTGTACCTATGATCGAAACGCCCGAAAAAATATATGGGATGGTAAAAGATAATATAATCGTTGCGACCAGTTCTAAAAATTATGAGTGGCCGCTATACATGTATAATCATTTAGTAATATGTATTTTACTGATAGTGACGCGCGTTGTTATCAGGCTATTTTCATATGCAAATGAGGCATACTATTTTTTAATTATTTATACTAATTAAATGCGTCACCTGAAAAAAATAATATTTTCGATAGATTATAAAGTATGATAATTGCACATCAAAACATAAATACAGAGTATAAATAGTAATGACCGTTAACATTTTAAGGAAACACGGTTATCGCCTCTGATATCAGTGTGGAAAGTTACTTCTGATATAAAATGTATAATAATGCCAATCAATACGTGGGGTAATGGTGAATGAATGTTTGTTTTGCCAGAAAATATCTCAGATGATGTATCTGGTATAAAGAACAATGTGTGCCTACTGAGTGAGCATGCACCTTTAATCGAATTATATATAAAGAGTGAATTCACTTTCCTGAGATCCGGTATGATGAGTGTGTTTCCTTAAAACTAACTCGAATTTTCTGGCTGTAACGTAGGGCAAGTCGCCCTGTGTTATTACAGACAGAACATTCGGGTTACCTTAAAGTGGCCGTGTCTCAGATGTTTTCTACTAAGTACTAGCGCATCAGCTGGAAATGTGAATGCTGTATTTAGTAAAACTAGCATTGTATTGTCATTGAATACTAATAACACAATACACATATAATGATCAGTTACACTGCATTTGGTTAATTTTGTTAACATCCAAGCCTTAAGTATAGTAATCGTTATAGAGAATAGTAGGTTAGTGCCGTGAATGGGAAACAATATCTGGCAAGGCTTAGGAAACGGAATGGCGAGGCTCTGCCGAGCACATCCCGTTTCCGTGCTGCGCCAGATATTTATCCCATTCGCGGCACTCACCTACTGTCCTATCATCCCGTCAACACCAACAAATGGCTTTAAAATGCAAAAGGTAACCCCAGCCGCAACCTCAAAATCGGTGAATCGACTAGTATGACAACCGCACATATTCATACGCAGTGATTAGGTCGTATTGTCAGGATATCAAAAATGTTTCACGGCACCGTGTTTCACGGCACATACGCACTGTGTTGACGGGATAAATCACAGCCCTGGGGCACGTTTCACTAAACGTCTTACGACTAAAATGTTCGTAAGTGCAAGGATCGTCTGGACATTTAAATTTAGGGGATAGCCATGCTTTGTTTTTCGATTTGGAGCGGTATGTGGGAGGTTTTATGGTCTGTCAATCAGTTTTACGGCGATGTATTTTACCTTTTGGGCGGGTGGATTACTAATATTTTTGGGAATTTGTTGGAGACACCCTGAAGTCATGTTTGTCAGTCATTGGTTGATTCTCTTTTCCGCTTTGGGTTGTACAGGTCAATATGGCAGAATGATAAACCGAATATGTACAATAATTTGGGAAATATGTTGATTCCCCGCCGCTGGCCATTGTTTACAAAATCTCGTAAGGTTACATAACTCTGTCAAGTTGTGAATCACAGACTGGTAAAACGGAAATTGTATATGCTGTGATTTTTATTATATTGCAATTGACCAATCAGATGCATGCTTTCTAATTTCGGTGCATTAGAATGACGGATTTACATTTATGGAACATAGGCTGCATATTATGGTCAATACGGCTGTGTGAAGTTAGCACTGCAATCGCAGATCCACAATCAACATTCAAATCGAATGTCGAGTTTAATGTAGAGCTGTAAAGTTAGGATATGTAGACAACTTGAATGAACAACTGGCTAGTTCCAATGCGCTGCTGGCTCTGCAATGGACATTTGTACTTACAGTACAAGGTGAATGTACAGCTGGTTATTGCCAATGTACAGCTGGCTCTGCAATCGACATTCAAACTCGTATTTTCCGTTCAATCTGAATGTAGAGCTGGGTATTCTCAATGTAGACATGGCTCTGCAATCGACATTCAAACATATATTTGAATATGTATGTAGAGCTGAGTACTTCCAATGTACAGCTGGCTCTGCAATCGACATTCAAACTCGTATTGTCGGTTGATTCTCAATGTAGCGCTGGGTATTTCCAATGTATGGTCGAGGCACCAGTTTTCGGGGTAGTCGGAGTTTTCGGGGTATTCAAATATTTTGTAATTTATAGACATGTGTGCAGCCGCGATGTGCTTTACGTCAGGTGATTAAAATAAGCGTGACTTGACGTACATTATGTCCTTAAAAATGCCACCAAATCCAGTGTTTGAACTAAATACTGGTATTTTTTGTAATTTTAGGCATTTAGGTAATTGTATTCACGAACCTACCTTGATTTTCTACGTCCGCCATTAATCTGCTCTTTAATATTGTTAAAATCATAAACAATAGAAAAGTTTCAAGTTTTCCTTCACTGTGCCTCATTCATCTGCGAGACATCAACAGCCAATGAAAACTCGGGACAAATTAGCAGATTTATTCACACTTTCGGAACATACCCCGAAAACACCAACCATAAGTCAAGATTCAAGATGGCCGACTCCTGTGTTGCTAAACGCGCTAACGCGGATTTTAATCTAACAACAATCTTATTTTGAAGGCAATAAACATTGAAAGAAATGTTTAGCATTGGATTGAACTGACAAGTTAGCTCATATGGTATGTTTCATAAAAATCGCTAGTTGATGAACTTGTTAATAACCCGAAAACTAGACCCACCATCATACAGCTGGCTCTGAAATCGACATTCAAACATGTATTGTCAGTTCAATCTGAATGTAGAGCTGGGTACTTCCAATGTACAGCTGACTCTGTAATCGACATTCAAACTTGTATTTTCCGATCAATCTGAATGTAGAGCTGGGTATTCCCAATGTACAGCTGGCTCTGCAATCGCCATTCAAACTCGTAATGTCGGTTTATTCTGAATGCAGAGCTGGGTATTTCCAATAGACAGCTGGCTCTGCAATCGACATTCAAACCTGTATTTTAGGTAGAATCTGAATGTAGAGCTGGGTACTTCCAATGTACAGCTGGCTCTGCAATCGACATTCAAACATGTATTTTCCGTTGATTCAGAATCTGGAGCTGGGTACTTCCGATGTACAGCTGGCTCTGCAATCGACATTCAAACATGTATTGTCCGTTCAATCTGAATGTAGAGCTGGGTACTTCCAATGTACAGCTGGCTCTGCAATCGACATTCAAACTTGTATTTTCCGATTAATCTGAATGTAGAGCTGGGTATTCCCAATGTACAGCTGGCTTTGCAATCGCCATTCAAACTCGTACTGACGGTTTATTCTGAATGTAGAGCTGGGTATTTCCAATGTACAGCTTGCTCTGCAATCGACATTCAAATATGTATTTTCCGTTGATTCCGAATGTGGAGCTGGGTATTTCCAATGCGCAGCTGGCTCTGTAATCGACATTCAAACTCTCATTTTCTGTTCAATCCGAATGTAGAGCTGAGTACTTCCAATGTACAGCTGGCTCTGTAATCGACGTTCAAACTCGTATTTTATGTTGAATATGAATGTAGTGCTGGATAGTTCCTATGTACAACTGGCCCTGCAATCGACATTCAAACATATATTTGCCAGTGAATCTGAATGTAGAGCTAGGTACTTCGAATGCAAAGATGGCTCTGAAATCGACATCCAAACTCGTATTTTCTGTTCAATCTGAATGTAGAGATGGGTACTTCGAATGTACAGCTGGCTCTTCAATCGACATTCAAACTCGCAATTTCTGTACAATCTGAATGTAGAGCTGGGTACTTCGAATGTACAGATGGCTCTGCAATCGACATTCATACTGGTATTTTCTGTTCAATCTGAATGTAGAGCTGGGTACTTCGAATGTACAGATGGCTCTGCAATCGACATTCATACTGGTATTTTCTGTTCAATCTGAATGTAGAGCTGGGTACTCCCAATGTACAGCTGGCTCTGCAATCGACATTCAAACTCTCATTTCATTATGAATATGAATGTAGTGCTGTGTAGTTCCTATGTACAGCTGGCTCTGCAATCGACATACTTTCGATTGAATCTGAATGTAGAGCTGGGTACTTCGAATGAACAGATGGCTGTGCAATCGACATTCAAACTACTATTTTCTGTTCAATCTGAATGTACAGCTGGGTACTTCGAATGTACAGCTGGCTCTGCAATCGACATTCAAAATCGCATTTTATGTTGAATATGAATGTAGTGCTCGATAGTTCCTATGTACAGCTGGCTCTGCAATCGACATTCAAACTCGAATGTTCTGTTCAATGTGAATGTAGAGCTGGGTACTTCCAATGTACAGCTGGCTCTGTAATCGACATTCAAACTTGTATTTTCCGATCAATCTGAATGTAGTGCTGGGTATTCCAATGTACAGCTGGCTCTTCAATCGACATTCAAACATGCATTTTCGAGTGACTCTGAATGTAGAGCTGGGTACTTAGAATGCACAGCTGGCTTTGCAATCAACATTCAAACTCGTATTTTATGTTGAATATGAATGTAGTGCTGGATAGTTCCTATGTACAGCTGGCTCTGCAATCGACATTCAAACAAATATTTTCCAGTGAATCTGAATGTAGAGCTGGGTACTTCGAATGTACAGCTGGCTGTGCAATCGACATTCAAAATCGCATTTTATGTTGAATATGAATTTAGTACTGGATAGTTCCTATGTACAACTGGCTCTGCAATCGACATTCAAACTCGAATATTCTGTTCAATGTGAATGTAGAGCTGGGTACTACCAATGTACAGCTGGCTCTGCAATCGACATTCAAACTCGAATGTTCTGTGCAATGTGAATGTAGAGCTGGGTACTTCCAATGTACAGCTGGCTCTGCAATCGACATTCAATCTCGCATTTTATGATGAATATGAATGTAGTGCTGGGTAGATCCTATGTACAGCTGGCTCTGCAATCGACATTCAAACTTGTATTTTCGAGTGAATCTGAATGTAGATCTGGGTACATCCAACGTACAGCTGGCTCTTCAATCGACATTCAAACATGTATTTTCGAGTGATTCTGAATGTAGAGATGGGTACTTCCAATGTAAAGCTGGCTCTGCAATCGACATTCAAACTCGCATTTTCTGTTCAATCTGAATGTAGAGCTGGGTACTTCGAATGTACAGCTGGCTGTGTAATCGACATTCAAAGACGTATTATCGGGTGAATCTGAATGTAGAGCTGGGTACATCGAATGTACAGCTGGCTCTGTAATCGACATTCAAACATGTATTTTCGAGTGCTTCTGAATGTAGAGCTGGGTACTTCCAATGTAAAGCTGGCTCTGCAATCGACATTCAAACTCGCATTTTCTGTTCAATCTGAATGTAGAGCTGGGCACTTCGAATGTACAGCTGGCTGTGCAATCGACATTCAAACATATATTTTCGGGTGAATCTGAATGTAGAGCTGAGTACTTCCAATGTACAGCTGGCTCTGCAATAGACATTCAAACATGTATTTTCGAGTGACTCTGAATGTAGAGCTGGGTACTTCGAATACACAGCTGGTTGTGCAATCGACATTCAACCTCGTATTTTATGTGGAATATGAATGTAGTGCTAGTTAGTTCCTATGTACAGCTGGCTCTGCAATCGACATTCAAACATGTATTTTCTAGTGAATCTTAATGTAGAGCTGGTTATTTCGAATGTACAGCTGGCTCTGCAATCGACATTCAAACATATATTTTCTGTTCAATCTGAATGTAGAGCTGGGTTCTTCGAATGTACAGATGGCTGTGTAAACGACATTCAAACTCTTATTTTCTGTTCAATCTGAATGGAGAGCTGGGTACTTGCAATGTACAGATGGCTCTGCAATCGACATTCAAACTCGTATTTGCTGTTCAATCTGAATGTAGAGCTGGGTACTTCCAATGAAGAGCTTGCTCTGCAATCGACATTCAAACATGTTTTTTCGGGAGAATCTGAATGTAGAGCTGGTACATTCAATGTACAGCTGGCTCCGCAAGCCATACTCGAACCTATATGTATTGAATCTGAATTTAGAAATATATATTTGGCGTCAATGATAAGTGTTTTGTTTGAGTGATTTGATACCATATGTGAATATTCTCTTGTTACTGTAATGTATACTATATGGTACATTGAGTTGCCATCTCCGCTATCTTTGTATGTACAGGTCATCGTACAGTTCCACCCCTTGGAGCGGTTGACACATACAGCAAATCATATTACAGAAACACTAATCAAATTGAGTGCAATACATAACAGACATATTAACACGTTGTAGTTTGAGTAAATCTTGTTCCTCAAAATAACGATCCCATATGCATGCTGAGGTTATGAAAACATACAGACTGCACTAACCTATGCAAAAGTTCATAAAAATAATTTGAACAGCCGCCAGGGCAACTACCGTTGTGACTTACATAATGCAGTCACTATGAAAATGTTCATGAAATGTACTTATCATATTCCATTTCTCAAACAAATATTACTTACTATGACAAGTGTCATAAAAGGTTCTATCCCTGTCATATAGTGTAGTCACTATGAAAATGTTCATAACATTCCCGTTCTCCAACAGACATTATTGATGAAATTTTTAATGTACCATCAATCTAGAGCATAGTGTAGTCACTATGAAATTTTCATAAAACGTCCTAACAGTCTGACATTAGTCGCTATGAAAATTTTCACAAAAAGTACCATCCTCTCGCATAGTGTAGTCGCTATGAAAATTGGCAGCATAACATTCCAGTTCTCAGATAAACACTAGTCGCTATTAACATATTCATAGATTCATTGCATGAACTAAAATGATCTACCACCTTTGTCGCCTCTAAAAGCTATAAACATTTTCATAAGAACCAATTAGCAACAATCACCGGTGCAACTACCGTTGCTTTTCACATATTGCAGTCAGTATTAAAAGTTGCATAACATGTTCGTTGTGAAACAAACATTATGTGTCAATATCGTGCAATAAATAGTATTCCGGCAAACTATACAATCGGATAGATATCTCAGCATTTCTCCAATCAATCTGAGAATAAATTTCAAAATGTAAACTTTTAAATCTGATTAACAGTAAATGGTTCCTGTACATGTTACCACCTATAATGTTCACATAGATGTTATACATACATTCAAACATGCTGATATCCCATCACATTTAACAACCAATTATGTTTGAATCGAATGTGATCAGGTGTCATACGGGTCCTTAAGCAGTCGTTGGCGTATTATTTTGAATTCAAAATTGAGCGTCGATTCAAATTTCCTTCGCGATGTATAATCTCAGCCAAACCAAGAATAAAACGTATCAACGGTGTATGAATGTCTGTGTCCCACACTTATATTAGGTCATATATCATCATAAAACCATGCCATTTGTACTACGAGAGAGATGTGTACAGCCATCCAGTGTGCTTAGTCTCAGAAGGGTGTTAGTAGATCACTACATGTTATATCTAGGGTGTACACAATGATCAGTTGTGAGCCCGCCACTAACTACCGCATACACAAAATGGTTTTTACAAGTCCAGAGAAACAGTCACCTCGAACCGACAGAAAACACACAGAATGATTGCACGGACAATATGTCGATACCACTTATATGAGTAATAATATTATTCCTAATAGAGGAAGGGGCCAAGAGACTTTGGTGTGGAATGGATCTGGCACAATGATTTCAAGACTGAATATATATATACATATCACACTCTCACCCCACCCCCCCCCACCAATGCAGCTGGTTAAATGCGGATCGAAGTCGTAAATGACTTAAGCTGTTGATAGGCCGTTAAACGATCAATCAACCAATCAACCAATCGAAGTACCCAGCTCTACATTCACATTGACTAGAAAATGCGAGTTTGAATGTGGATTGCAGAGCAAGCGGTACATGGGAACTATCCAGCACTACATTAACATTGGTGTACCCAGATCTACATTCAGACTCACCCGAAAATATATGTTTGAATGTCGATTGCAGAGCCAGCTGTACATTGGAAGTACCCAGCTCTACATTCAGAATCAACGGAAAATACATGTTTGAATGTCGATTGCAGAGTCAGATGTACATTGGAAGTACCCAGCGCTACATTCAGATTCAACCGAAAATACATGTTTGAATGTCGATTGCAGAGCGAGCTGTACATTGGAAATATCCAGCTCTTCTTTCAGAATAAATCGACATTACGAGTGTGACTGGCGATTGCAGAGCCAGCTGTACATTGGAAATACCCAGCTCTACATTCAGATTGATCGGAAAATACAAGTTTGAATGTCGATTGCAGACCCATCTGTCCATTGGAAGTACCCAGCTCTACATACAGATTGAACGGAAAATACATGTGTGAATGTCGATTGCAGAGCCAGCTGTAACTTGGAAGCACCCAGCTCTACATTCAGAATCAACGGAAAATACATATTTGAATGTCGATTGCAGAGCCAGCTGTACATTGGAAATACCCAGCTCCACATTCAGAATAAACCGACAGTAAAAGTTTGAATGGCGATTGCAGAGCCAGCTATACATTGGGAATACCCAGCTCTACATTCAGATTGATCGGAAAATACAAGTTTGAATGTCGATTGCAGAGCCAGCTGTATATTGGAAGTACCCAGCTCTACATTCAGATTGAACGGACAATACATGTTTGAATGTCGATTACAGAGCCAGCTGTACATTGGAAGTACCCAGCTCCACATTCAGAATCAACGGAAATTACATGTTTGAATGTCGATTGCAGAGCCAGCTGTACATTGGAAGTACCCAGCTCCACATTCAGAATCAACGGAAAATACATATTTAAATGTCGATTGCAGAGCCAGCTGTACATTGGAAATACCCAGCTCCACATTCAGAATAAACGGACAGTAAAAGTTTGAGTGGCGATTGCAGAGCCAGCTGTACATTGGGAATACCCAGCTCTACATTCAGATTGATCGGAAAATACAAGTTTGAATGTCGATTGCAGAGCCAGCTGTACATTGGAAGTACCCAGCTCTACATTCAGAATCAACGGAAAATACATGTTTGAATGTCGATTGCAGAGTCAGATGTACATTGGAAGTACCCAGTGCTACATTCAGATTCAACCGAAAATACATGTTTGAATGTCGATTGCAGAGCGAGCTGTACATTGGAAATATCCAGCTCTTATTTCAGAATAAATCGACATTACGAGTGTGACTGGCGATTGCAGAGCCAGCTGTACATTGGAAATACCCAGCTCTACATTCAGATTGATCGGAAAATACAAGTTTGAATGTCGATTGCAGACCCATCTGTCCATTGGAAGTACCCAGCTCTATATACAGATTGAACGGAAAATACATGTGTGAATGTCGATTGCAGAGCCAGCTGTAACTTGGAAGCACCCAACTCTACATTCAGAATCAACGGAAAATACATATTTGAATGTCGATTGCAGAGCCAGCTGTACATTGGAAATACCCAGCTCCACATTCAGAATAAACCGACAGTAAAAGTTTGAATGGCGATTGCAGAGCCAGCTATACATTGGGAATACCCAGCTCTACATTCAGATTGATCGGAAAACACAAGTTTGAATGTCGATTGCAGAGCCAGATGTATATTGGAAGTACCCAGCTCTACATTCAAATTGAACGGACAATACATGTTTGAATGTCGATTGCAGAGCCAGCTGTACATTGGAAGTACCCAGCTCCACATTCAGAATCAACGGAAATTACACGTTTGAATGTCGATTGCAGAGCCAGCTGTACATTGGAAGTACCCAGCACTACATTCAGATTCATACGAAAATACATGTTTGAATGTCGATTGCAGAGCCAGCTGTACATTGGAAATACCCAGCTCCACATTCAGAAAAAACGGACAGTAAAAGTTTGAGTGGCGATTGCAGAGCCAGCTGTACATTGGGAATACCCAGCTCTACATTCAGATTGATCGGAAAATACAAGTTTGAATGTCGATTGCAGAGCCAGCTGTACATTGGAAGTACCCAGCTCTACATTGAGAATCAACGGAAAATACATGTTTGAATGTCGATTGCAGCGTCAGATGTACATTGGAAGTACCCAGCGCTACATTCAGATTCAACCGAAAATACATGTTTGAATGCCGATTGCAGAGCGAGCTGTACATTGGAAGTACCCAGCTCCACATTCAGAATCAACGGAAATTACATGTTTGAATGTCGATTGCAGAGCCGGCTGTACATTGGAAGTACCCAGCTCCACATTCAGAATCAACGGAAATTACATGTTTGAATGTCGATTGCAGAGCCAGCTGTTCATTGGAAGTACCCAGCACTACATTCAGATTCATACGAAAATACATGTTTGAATGTCGATTGCAGAGGCAGCTGTACATTGGGAATACCCAGCTCTACGTTCAGATTCATCCGAAAATACATGTTTGAATGTCGATTGCAGAGCCAGCTGTACATTGGGAATACCCAGATCTACATTCAGATTGAACGGACAATACATGTTTGAATGTCGATTGCAGACCCAGCTGTACATTGGAAATACCCAGCTCTACATTCAGAATCAACGGAAAATACATGTGTGAATGTCGATTGCAGAGCCAGCTGTACATTGGAAGTATCCAGCTCCACATTCAGAATCAACCGAAAATACATGTTTGAATGTCGATTGCAGAGCGAGCTGTACATTGGAAATACCCAGCTCTTCTTTCAGAGTAAACCGACATTACGAGTGTGACTGGCGATTGCAGATCCAGCTGTACATTGGAAATACCCAGCTCTACATTCAGATTGATCGGAAAATACAAGTTTGAATGTCGATTGCAGACCCAGCTGTCCATTGGAAGTACCCAGCTCTACATTCACATTGAACATACATACATGTGTGAATGTCGATTGCAGAGCCAGCTGTACATTGGAAGTACCCAGCTCTACATTCAGAATCAACGGAAAATACATGTTTGAATGTCGATTGCAGAGCCAGCTGTACATGGGAAATACCCAGCTCTACATTCAGAATAAACCGACATTACGAGTTTGAATGGCGATTGCAGAGCCAGCTGTACATTGGAAGTACCCAGCTCCACATTCAGAATCAACGGAAAATACATATTTGAATGTCGATTGCAGAGCCAGCTGTACATTGGAAATACCCAGCTCCACATTCAGAATAAACCGACAGTAAAAGTTTGAATGGCGATTGCAAAGTCAGCTGTACATTGGAAGTACCCAGCTCCACATTCAGAATCAACGGAAAATACATGTTTGAATGTCAATTGCAAAGCCAGCTATACATTGGAAGTACCCAGCTCTACATTCAGATATAACCGAAAATACATGTTTGAATGTCGATTGCATAGTCAGCTGTACATTGGGAATACCCAGCTCTACATTCAGATTGAACGTACAATACATGTGTGAATGTCTATTGCAGAGCCAGCTGTACATGGGAAATACCCAGCCCTACATTCATAAAAATGTAAACATTACGAGTTTGAACGGCGACTGCAGAGCCAGCTGTACATTGGGAATATCCAGCTCTACATTCAGATTGATCGGAAAATACAAGTTTGAATGTCGATTGCAGAGCCAGCTGTATATTGGCAGTACCCAGCTCTACATTCACATTGAACTGACAATACGAGTTTTAATGTCGATTGCAGAGCCAGTTGTACATTGGAAGTAGTCAGCTCTACATTCAGATTGAACTGACAATACATGTTTGAATGTCGATTGCAGAGCCAGCTGTACATTTGAAGTTCTCAGCTCTACATACATATTCATCGGAAAATATATCTTTGAATGTCGATTGCAGAGCCAGGTCTACATTGAAAATACCCAGCTCTGCATTCAGATTGAACGGAAAATATGAGTTTGAATGTCGATTGCAGAGCCAGCTGTACATTGGAAGTACTCAGCTCTACATACATATTCATCGGAAAAGATATGTTTGAATGTCGATTGCAGAGCCAGGTGTAAATTTAAAACACCCAGCTCTACATTCAGATTGAACTGAAAATATGAGTTTGAATGTCGATTGCAGAGCCAGCTGTACATTGGCACTATCAAGCTGTACATTCACTTTGTACTGCAAGTACAAATGTCCATTGCAGAGCCAGCAGCGCATTGGAACTAGCCAGTTGTTCATTCAAGTTGTCTACATATCCTAACTTTACAGCTCTACTTTCAACTCGACATTCGATTTGAATGTTGATTGTCGATCTGTGCTTGCAGTGCTAACTTCACACAGCCGGTCAATACATGTAATTCCAATAATTGTTTACAAGAAAATATTGTTAATGTGAAATTTACAGATTATAATAATTTTGTACTTACGCACATTTTAGCCGTACGAAGTTTAGTGAAACGGCCCCCTGGTGTCATAACGCATATGGGTTCACTTCAAAGGGTATGCCGGCACAGTCTCGTGATCTCATATAAAGGCTACTACATGTGCAATACAGTCTGTGACTTACCAATATTTGTCAATTTCTTTACATTGTATTTCCAAGTACTTGAATAGTGACTTGCATTGTACTACTTCATTCCAGAGCTTTAATTTGATACCAAACAATCCATAAAAATCTATTTTTTTTAAAAACTCCGATATCCCTATTAGTGTGCTTGAAATCAATCATCTCGATTGGCTTAGCCAGAGCTGTGCTACAGCTCAGGCTCAGACAATCAATTTGCTTGTATATATGTTCAGAAACGTTGAAAGGCTGGGTAAGATTAACGCAGGCGGTTGTGTGGGATATCACGTACACAAGGTTAACTCGTAGGAATTCCTACGCTCGCCAATGACGTCATATCACCAGCCGGCGGCCACATTGGAAAAAAAATGACCCACAGTATATAAGTTCAGCCAAATTTCAATAAAAATAATGATTTACATTTTCGCTGTTATATACAAGGTTCTAAGGGTCATGGAGGAATGAATATTTAATATGGAAGTTGTTTGTCAAATTCAAGATGGCCGCCGATATCCATATTGGTAAAATATTGCTGACAGCTATATTGGAAAAAGTGGCCGACAATACATGTATATAAGTGTAGCTAAATAGCAATAAAAGCATTTTTTTTAATTTCTTCCGTTATATTCAAGTTTTTTATCTGAAATTCAAGATGGCCGCCGGTTGCCATATTGGTAAACTTTGCTGACAATTGTATGTATTTAATGAATTAAGTGTTGTAATGTGACTCTCCTCTTTGATACATATCTACATATGTGTCAAAGAAGGGGACCTTTGCATCATGACTTGAAGTCAATAGTCACTTAACAAGCCTGGTAGAATACAGGGAGCCGTTTCATTAATTAAAACTTCTTACGACTAAAATGTTCGTAAGTACAAATTTAGGATCGTCTGGAAATATCAATTGATGGATTTACATTTATTGAGCATAGGCTGCATATGCAGCCTATGCTCAATACATGTAAATCCAATAATTGTTTACAAGAAAACAGTGTTGTTGTGAAATTTGCAGACTATCATAATGTTGCACTTACGAACATTTTAGTCGTACGAAGTTTAGTGAAACGGCCCCCAGGATGCAACAATCTGTCCGTGTGTATTACACAACGTCTGCGTTAATCTTGCCCACGTTATCAATGCTTCTGAACATTTATTGGTACTGTCTATTCGCAATAAGCAACTTGATTGTCTGAGCCTGAGCTGTAGCACAGCTCATGCTCAACCAATCAATCTGCCTGATTTCAAGCCAAATATTGCAGTATTTTGAAATAAATAATTGAGAAATATTGGCAAGATTAGCGCAGGCGGTAGTGTAGGCCAATGCGAAGGCCGCTGCATGCACAGGTGGAAGACTCGGGCCTGCGACACAAAAACATGCCAATTAAAAAAATCCCATTACCCCACCCACTTGTACTACATGTATCCATGTAGTACCAAGTGGGTGTGGTTGTGTCACAGGTCCGAGTCTTCCACCACCTGTGATTGCATTATGAAATATACGTCCCTTCCGTTGACGCTAACACCTAACATTTCATTGTGGCTGTTACTATGAAAAATGGGGCTTATGGGTTTTGCGACCTGTGTATAACCAGATCAGCCTGTGTATATATGATATAAAGTGAAACTTCAGGCATGGTTGCAAATGTATATTTTATCCCGTCAACACAGTGCGTACGTGCCGTGAAACACGGTGCCGTGAAACATGTTTGATATCCTGCCAATACGACCTAATCACTGCGTATGAATATGTGCGGTGGCTGGGGCTATTCTTTTGCATTTTAAAGCCATTTGTATTTGTTGACGGGATAAATAGAATAGTAGGTTAGTGCCGTGAATAGAAAAGATATCTGGCGCGGCACGGAAACGGGATGTGCTCGTCAGAGCCTCGCCCATCTCGTTTCCTAAGCCTTGCCAGATATGTTTTCCCATTCACGGCACTAACCTACTATTCTCTATAATAAAATAGGAGAAAAAAATGAAGAATACTACACTACCACCTGCGCTAATCTTTACTTTCAATTATTTGAATATTCTGCCGGAAATCAAGCAACTTGATTTACTGAGCATGAGCTGTGCTACAGCTCATGCTCGGCCAATCAAGCTGCTTGATTTCAAGCACACTATTCAAGTATTTTGAAATAAAGAGATTGACAGCTATTAGCAAGATTGACACCGGCGATATTGTAGTAGTCGCACACGCACGCCCTCCTACAACCTACTTCTCCGAGTAAAGATTTTTTACAAGTTACAAGGCACGTTTCATGCCAAGTGCCATGTATTCCATGCATTTTTCGGTCGTTGTCTTATTGTTTAAAAATTTAAACGTTTTCAATAAAAAATCATGTCTAAACATACTGTGACAGTGTCAATATTTTTGCTCCAAAATGCGCCAGAACGCAGGAAATGCGATGCTCGGTCGATTATTTTGCAATACTTGACTATATTATCGAACGAGTTTAGCTCGTTCGATAATATAGTCAAGTATTGCAAAATAGTTACGCCCCCCCCCCCCCCCCTAACACGAAATCCTGGATCCGCGCCTGTATATGGTATCATGAGACTGTGCTACAGACCAAATTGCTAGATTGCGAGTTGGCATTGCCAATAGATGGGCAAGATTAACGCAGGCGGTTGTGTAGAAAGGAATTATCAGACCCTAAGTGACTATTCAATATCATACGTGGCAGATCATGTAAATAATGTGAATTGAACTTACACTTGGGCACAGGTATACAATCTCTTGATGTCACTGGTGAACAATTGCCCGTGCAAGCTTCGGAATGCACGTGCAAATCACGTGTCATATTGTTATTTACTTCACTATTTGCGATTCTAAGAAAGGCCACATATATTTTACTCACAAGCGTACACGAGACGTTTATCCGTCTCGTCACAAATAGGTTTTATTGAACTTGTGACCAGCGTAACACCAGATCAGCCTGCGCATACAAGCAGTCTGATCAGTAGCCTATTTCACCAACATTGCAAAGTATACTTTTCTAGCAAAGTATACTTTGAGGGAGAACTTTTCAATTTAAGGATAAATTTATTATTTTTTATTATACTGAATTTATTACATTATCACAGCCATTTTGGCTGTGATAATGTAGTAAATTCAGTATAATAATTCTGCATAATTTTAATCATCAAATATATGCAGTCGTTAGTTCTATATGAAATAATGCATTTCAGGAAATATAAATGATTACTCCCTCAAAGTATACTTTGCTAGAAAAGTATACTTTGCCATTTTGATGAAATAGACTACAGGGCCTACATTGTTCACTACGGAGTTGCGGAAAAAGACACGACACTGATAAAGCATTTCGAGTGGCATTGCATTGCATGCATTTGTATCTCAAAGTCTACACTGGGCGAAACTTCAATACATTTCTTTTTGTCAAGACAGCTTACAGTTGCGGTGATGAAACGAATTTGAACTTCTGGTGTCATTTCATTCCACACGTTGACCAATAGAGGCAGTGACCAAAGGTATTTTCGATTTACTCTAACATATAGCATAGAGACAAATACAGCTGTATACAAGCATGGATGTTCACATATAGTGCATATAGACATAGAAACACGTTTCTGTCTGTCTATATACACTATATGCAAAAGGGAGTAATCACCATATGTTCATGTTCACACTCTGTATGTATGCACAATGTGTTGAGTAAATATTTGGATCTGTCTATATTCATTATGTGAAGTAAGTGAAAATACCCGTGCATGACAATGGGAAATAAACATTCGGCGGCGATGGAGAAGATTCTAGACTCGGACAGTAAAGATGAAGCGGGAGACACACCGGCCATTAAACTGTTTGAGAAAATCGAGGTCCCGCTGGAAAACTACGCGGAATTCATGCTGAGGAGGATGAAATCGTTCGGCGACAGCATCGCACTCGTGAGTATCATTCATTATAGGAATGAATGGCCTTTTTGTTGAATTTATCGGGGTATAAACTTGGAAAATTCGCGGGAATACTGGACGAAGGCCGGAAGGCCTTCGTCCAGTATTCCCGCGACTTTTCCAAGCTAATATTCCCGATAAATTCCACAAAAAGGCCATTCATTCCTTATAATTCCAGCATTTGAAATAAATTCATGAAGAAAATGTGTTTATTTTGACAGACGGCAGCCATTTGTTTACATTGACAGCATTGACAACGCACCTGTAGAAAGTAGTTCGGCGTGGGAGTTTACTGGGATATAAATATTGGACACAGACTTGCTACGGGCCAATAAAATGTTAGGGAATTGTGTAAATATTTTTGTGCTGGAATTATTGTAACGTGGGTGGGTTGGTGGGATCACGCGATGGGTAAGTTAACGATCGGGGTTCATCCTGACCGGAGATTGGCCCGCAAGTACGTTTTTGGCTTTCTTGTATTTGAGATTTGAATCTGGTTATATCCCTTATAATAGTAATCATACCGGTATTACTTTTAGGGAAGGGGCCAAGTGACTCTGGTGTTGTATGGACCTGGCACCCGGTCAGGTTATTCTAATTTCGGGGCTGAATATATCTTTATCTCGATGTAAATATTACGTTCTGATTTTTGGATTTTTCCCCAATGCAGCAGGTTACATGCGGAATCGAATGTTGGCATGGTGATGCCCTGCGTGACAGCCAGGAAATTCGGGTTACATTCATTGCTGACGGTTTAAGGACCCATACTGTACCTAATCGTTTGATTCAAAGATAATTAATTCGTAAATGTGATAGAATACATTTGTATATGTATAACGTATATGTGAATACTGCCGCGTTACTGTATCCTATACGGCACATGAAGTGGCCAAGACAGCCATCTTTGTGTGTTCCACCCATCAGCCAGTTTCACCTGTTCTGCCGTTTGACAAAGAACTCAAAATGTGAAGTAGAACATATATATAATGTAGCTAATCATATATAGAGTAGTCGTGACTTCATTATTGTCTTGATACAGTCATGATGGATTACTCTTGTAAAGTGGCATTTTCCTGTGGATTTTCAAAAACTGTGATAAAGTATCAAATTTACATATTTTTAAATTAAATAACTTTTTGGTTTATTTCAATGTGCATGTAACTAGTGGTAGTGAATATTTTAAGCTTTTATTGTTTATAGAAATAAAAATAATTCATTTTTATTAACAAAATTCATGAATATCTGAGAAAAAACATGTGTTTTTGGTAAAACAATTGTATTGAAATCAACAATATAATGCTGGTGTATGTTTGTAAATGTAAACTAGGGTTCAATCCAAGTGTGTATACAGTTAGATGCTGTATATGTTCAGTCTTATTGAAAAATATAAAATGCCAATAAACAAATAGCAGCCATCACGACCCAACTTGATTGGGTCGGTGATGTTCTCGACAACATATAGAGAAGCCAGGAGAACGGACACCTATCAAATATATTACACGAAACTGTAAAATATGTTGGTTTTCGGGACAGGTTTCTGCCTGTGTTTTTAACATGAACCACCATTATAGATAGCCGCATACACAGAAAATCGCACAGTGTATCACGTTTACCTAGAAAACCTGCACAACACATACCATATATACCCACTACTGTCCTCTGTTATTAGCTATCAAATCCAGTGACATGTAAGCAGTTACCTGAGTGTATTTTCCCTGGTGTCTACTATGCGAGTAAATATGGCTTTACCTATAGGTAACGTGTACACAAAGGGCTGTGCATCAGATTGACAAGTTTACACATCAAAATTTATGAGATTGATGGGAGAAATGCTCAGATATCTCGTCTTTTTGTATAGTTTGCAGGCATAATATTTATAGCTTGCCGTTGGTCATATCTGTCTATTATGTTTTGCACCAATATATTTTGGTTTACTGTCATATTATTTGCTGTATGTGTCAAACGCACGAAGTGGTGAAACTGTACGATGGCTTGTACATACAAGGACGGCGGAGATGGCAACTCAATGTACCATATAATAATACAGTAACAAGACGATATTCACATATATAAAATTCATGTATCACATCACTCTTATGAAGCAATTATCATTGAAGCCAAGTGTATCTATCTCTGACCTAATACCTTAAATTGACGGACCTACCAATTGGCGCCTAATGGAAAGAAATCCTTCCTAGATTTTGAGTGGCTGATTCCGTCGTTCCAGGAGCCTTGTATGTCAACACCATGCCCATGTATGTGTATAACAGGGTCAAACTGTATTTAGGGACATATATACCTATTGGAGCATTGTGGAAGGAAATAATTCCAGCACAAAAATATTTACACAATTCCCTAACATTTGATTGGCCCGTAGCAAGTCTCTGTCCAAAATTTATATCCCAGTAAACTCCCACGCCGAACTACTTTCTGTAACCGTGGGGCACTGTTAAAATAATTCGTAAGAAAACGGAAAATAAACACATTTTCTTGATGAATTTATTTAAAATGCTGGAATTATAAGGAATGAATGGCCTTTTTGTGGAATTTATCGGGGATATAAACTTGGAAAAGTCGCGGGAATACTGGACGAGGCCTTTCGGCCTTCGTCCAGTATTCCGGCGACTTTTCCAAGTTTATATCCCGATAAATTCCACAAAAAGGCCATTCATTCCTATAATGTATCCTGTTTGATTGTGTTCATCATAGAGGCGTCATTACTGTCTGTTCCACGGTTTGCTGCCGACGAACTTTTGGCTATTAAACACATTAATTCTAAAAACTATTTAAAAGTAAGTACTTTTTTATCAATAACAAAAAAGTCACCCTTCCCAAAAAACATTATTTGATGAAATTCCATCAAATATTGATTTTATTGCGAAAAAACGATTTTCCTATGGGAATTTAACATGGGGGCTAAAAATAGATTTAACATTTTTTTATTTTTTTGTGGACCGATTTTCAAAATGTGACTTGCTTTCTTAGTTAAATCATTTTCAAGCTATCTCGCCAGGTTTCGGAGTCAATTTCCAAAAGTTTTGGAAATTGACTCCCCATGTTAAATTCCCATAGGAAAATATTTGTTTCGCAATACAATTAGTATTTGATGGAATTTATCAAATAATTACTTTCTTGTGATAGATGAAAAAGTACTTACTTTTAAATATTTTTTAGATTTAATGCTTTTAATGGCCAAATTTTCGTCGGCAGCAAAACGTGGAACAGACAGTAGGTATGTTTATTCAAAGACACTATCACCATACTGTAATTGTGTCTTCACTATTGGCTCCTCTCGCAAGGAGGGATTTCCTCGAATTTGACTGGTATGGTTGGCGTATGCTGTTATGGCGTCTTCCGTCCTTCTGGCGTTCGCTTTGCGTTACACTCGGGTTCAAACTCGGGGTCAACATGTTAATACTAGCAATGACACAATTTCCCAAATTAAATAGCGTGCTTAAAACTAGAGCAAGGTATTCCACATGGTTTCAGTCCTCTTACTGTACATCGTACCAGAGACAAATTAGACATACTAAACAAGAGGGTCATGATGGCCCTATATCACTCACCTGTGCAATGTCATAAAATTCAAGCAATTACTAGAATGTAAAGTTGGTCCCTACATAAACATGATAAGCCCAAGACACGCACATAGTGTCAATGTTACAAACCGTTTGAAATCTGTAATACAAGGATGACCTTATGACAATTCGGAGGCCATCTTGGATGACGTAATCATCCGATTTTGACAGGAAATGCATCACATCAATCGTCTCGTCAATACCTTCGATTTGGTATACGACATGACCATATTCGGTCAAATGAAATTTAACTCCCTTTTGACCCCATGGGCCACGCCCATTTTTGACCCTGGGGTCACCATTTTAACAACTTTGAAATGGTATTGTACATCGATCATTTCTCCCAAGTTTCGTCGAAATCCGTCCGTTTGTTCGTGAAAATATTGTTGGATTAGCGACGACCTCCATTTTAACAAATCTGAAAATACTTCACCCAATGACCATCTTGGATGAAGTAATCATCCAATTTCGATGAAAACTGCACCAGAGCGATGGTATTGTCGATATCTTCGAATTAAACAACTTTGATTTGTCACGATTTTAACAACTTTGAAAGACCATTGTACATCGATCAGTCCTGCAAACTTCGTCGGAATCCGTCTGGCGGTTCGTGAGAAGATTTTTGAAGAATTTGTGCCATTTTTATATGGCGACCATCTTGGATTTGAGACGACCCCCCATTTTAACAAATTCGTAATACCCATACCTATGTAACATGTGTGTGAAGTTTGACCAACATTGGCCCAGCGGTTCCGGAGAAGACGTTTGAAATTGTGGAATTTACCTTCAAATTTTTTGTGGAAACACGTAGTCATTTTTTTCGTCATCATTGTATAACTTTACTATTACTTGACGGATTGCTGCAATAGTTGGACATGTGATACATGTGAACATTAGAAACACATTCATGCCCCCATTAACATGACCTTCACAGTTTTTACCTTCACATTTTTGTGGAAACACTTAGCCATTTGTTTCGTCATCATGGTATAACTTTAATAGTATTTGACGGATTGTTTCAATACTTGGACACTTGATACATGTAAGCATTTCACATTTTTGCGGAAACACTTAGCTATTTGTTTGTGCCAAAACCGTTGTACACGCTTCGTTATCGTGGTATAACTTTAATATTAATTGACGGATTGCTTCATAATTTTGACACTTGATACATGTGAGCATTTGGAAGACGCTCATGTCGCCATTAACATGACCTTTGCCTTTTTTACCTTCACATTTTTGCGGAAACACTTAGCCATTTTCTTGCGTCAAAAGTTTGTACAAGTTTCTTCATCATGATATAACTTTAACATTACTTGACAGATTGATTCAATATTTGACACTTGATACGTGTGTGCATTTGGAACACATTCATGCCCCCATTAACATGACCTTGACCTTTTGTACCTTCATATATTTGTGGAAACACGTAGCCAGTTTTTGCGTCAAAATGTGTACAAGTTTCTTCATCATCGTATAGCATTACTATTACTTGATGGATTGCTTCAATGTTTGAACACTTGTGTGAATTTAAACATACATGTACGTATGCCGCCATTAGCATGACCTTGAACTTTTTGACCATCACATGGTTGTGAAACACTTTGCCATTGTTTTATGTCAAAAAGTTTCTTCAACCTTGATCGTTTCCATGTTTTAAGCATGCACTTCTCTGAAGGTTTTTGTGATGCTTACTTTATTACATGCTCATGATCATGTTACGGTAAACTGCCTCGGCAGGCGCGACACCGCTTCCGTGGCGGACTTCTTGTTTATGTCGAACAGAAATGTATTCAACCTTGACCTTTTTCATGTTTTAAGCATGCACGTCTGTGACGGTTTTTGTGGCATGCATATGCCCATGATCATGTTACGGTCAAATGCCTCGGCAGGCGCGACACCGCTTCCGTGGCGGATCTTGTTCGACTCATCCCCCACGTCCGTTTCTGAAATGTTAAATTCCCATAGACAAATCAATTTACAAATGGAATCAAGGTCATAAATAAACAAGGCCAACGTGCAGAAAATGGGGAAATTATTCGTTGACATACGATAAAGTATCCATTACACTAATGTATTGTGAATTTTAAACAACACAGTTTGTTATTAATCACTGGTCAATGCTTTTATCATAACTCGACTTCTGGAAGTAGGCCACCATCAGCCTATGACTCCACTTCTTCGTTTTGTCTGAATTCATGTATGAAACATGTCCGGTTGCTACACACTCAGCAGTATAATTGTATAACACGAATTCCGCCACAGAAGAAGTGTCCCGCCTGCCGAGGTATTTGACCGTAACATAAGTTATATGATGATGAAGAAACGTGTACAAACTTTTTGACGCAAAAGAAATGGCTGGCTAAGTGTTTCCACAAACATGTGAAGGTAAAAAGTGTCAGGGTCATGTTAATGGCGGTAAAAGTGTATTCTATATGTTCGCATGTATAAAGTGTCGAAATATTTAAGCAATCCGTAAAGTAATGTTCAAGTTATATGATGAAAACTTGTACAAACTGTTTGACGCAAAAAAAATGTTTCAGCAAATATGTGAATGTGGAAAATATCAAGGTCATGTAAATGGCTGTATGAGTGTGTTCCATATACTCATGTATCAAGTGTCCAAATAGTGACATTGTGGACGACGACGCGGACGACGACGACGAAGACGACGAAGATGTAAAAAGCGACGACTATAGTCGCGCCTTCTGCTAAAGCAGCCGCGACAACATATTGATATTTCCAGAATGTATCGATACATCATTCAAAAGAGGCAGTTCGCCTTCGCATTTACAACACTATCGGGAAGTGAGTTCCAAAAGTCCACAGGGATGGGTTATGACCTAGGAGTTAGAACACCCGACTTACAATATGGAGATTGTGGGTTCAAACCTCGCATTGGGCGTCAAATTATACTTTCATAAGTAAAAAAGGCGGTCATTTTGAAACGTGCATCAATAAATTGTGCATATCCTGATAAGACGGCTCGTTACGAGCCGGCTCGTCGTGATCTACACTGCTTGTAAATACTAGGCAAGAGGTATCTAGTGTTTAGTGTTTTCTCAATTCACGGACGATCGTGTAAATTCATAGGTGAACGGAACGACTGACGAGACGCTCTCGTACTCGGCCCTGATCGCCAGAGCGGAAAAGCTGGCGGGCGGGCTGCGGCATGTGGGTGTGGGCCCGGGCAACGTGATCTGCATCCTCACACCCAACCGCCTCGACTTCCCCGTCATGTACCTAGCCGTCACGCTGCTCGGGGCCATCTTCCAGCCCCTCAGCCCCGTCTATACTGTCGGTACGTATCAGGCTCGTTATCAAGCTATAGGAGTGTGCTAGTTGATCAGGAACTACACTGGTCATAAATACATACCATAACACCCATCTCTCCAGTCACGGCCACATATGTGACTGTGACTGGAAACATTGGGCTGACGGTTGCTCATGATCAAATAACACGCTCCAGTAGCCTGGGGGGCCATTTCACTAAACGTCGTACGACTAAAATGTTCGTAAGTGCAAAATTATGATAGTCTGTAAATTTCACATTAACAATGTTTTCTTGTAAATAATTATTGGATTTACATTTATTGAGCATAGGCTGCATATGCAGCCTATGCTCAATAAATGTAAATCCATAAATTAACATTTACAGACGATCTTAAATTTGAACTTACGAACATTTTAGTCGTAAGAAGTTTAGTGAAACGGGCCCCTGATAACGATATGTATCGTAGGCATTCGGCGTGTTTCGGCTTTCATCGGTATAACTATATGAACAAGACTGATAACTTTGGTCGGACACGACCTCGTATCACAACAAATTCCGCGATTTTATTAAATGTAAATATTTTGGTGGAATGTGCACATGTTCATATTCATGAGAATTATTGGTATCTTGCTGAAATAGCATAATTAGAACATAATTATGCAAAGAATATCGAATTACAACTGGTTTTCCTAGGTTGGACACGACCTCGCATCATAACAAATGAAATAATGTGTTTAATGCTCTAACGTCAATATTGTAGTGGCAAGTTCATATGTTCAATTGAGAATTATAGTTATCCTGCAGAAATACAATTAATACAGAGAAAATTAAAATGTTAAACTGTTTTTGTTACAATACAAGCTTGTGTCAGATCAAAAGTTGCATATCTTATAAGAAATAGCAAAACAACGGGACGTTCATTCCTTTGCTTGTAATATTTAATCGGCATTCCAATGATAAGCAATATGTGTGTTGCAGATGAACTGACGAAGATGTTCAGCCAGTGCGGTACCAAGATGGTGTTCACTGACCTTCCACTGGTCGACAAGGTCAAGGACGCGGACCCGGACATGGTATTGTGTGAGGCTTATCAGCTTAGTAACAAGTGTAGCTTCTGATCAAATAACAACCTCGTGTAACCTGATAGCCTGATCAAATAGCACACTCGTGTAACCCGCAGGCATTCAGCATGTTTCGACTTTCATCGGCATAACTATAATATATATATGAACAAGGCTTCTAACTTTGGTCGAACACGACCTCGTATCATATCACATTCCGCGATTTTATTAACGCCAAATATTTTGGCGGAAAGTGCACATGTTCATTTGAGAATTATGTTTACCTTGCTAAAATAACAGAACATATTTATGCAAATAATATCGAATTACAGCTCCTTTTCCTAGGTCGGACACAACCTCGTATTATATATAACAAGTGAAATACATGTAATGTGTTTAAGGCCCTAACGTCAATAATGTAGTGGCAAGTTCACATGATCATTTGCAAATTATTGATATCCTGCAGAAATACATAGAATGCATAGAAAATTACAATTATAAACACGTTATTATTTTATGATACGAGGTCGTGTCCGACCAAAGTTAGAAACCTTGTTCATATATATATAGAGTTATACCGATGAAAGCCGAAACACGCCAAATGCCTGTGGTATAACCTGCACACGCATGTAACCTGAAAAGTGTGGGAGATTCACCAGGTAAGCTTTTATTAAAAGTATTTCAACAATTATAGTTTAGACATTTCTCCCGCCCGTCTGTATATATATATTTTTTTGTATACGTCTGTCCACGGCATTGACACGATTTGTGATTACAAATGCGTCACTGGCACGGAGAAGGACCTTGATACGGAAGCCTATTAGGGCCACTTCACTTTGTTTTAATTTCCATTTATTCAAGATCTTTTCTTGAATTTTCAAGTTCTTTTCTTGAATTTTCAAGATCTTTTCTTGAATTTTCAAGAAAGATCTTGAAAATTCAAGAAAGGAACTTGAAAATTCAAGTAAAGATCTCTAAAATTCAAGAAAAGATAAAAAAAGTGAAGTGGCCCTAATGGGCTTCCGTACCTTAAAGCATTTGTAAGGCGAATATGTGTACATTTGTCATCATTCACCATCCAAATTAACGTTTTATGTTATACATGTAATCATCCCGCTGATCGCAACACATCAACAACTGCTACATTGGTGACATGTAGTAAAGATAGGAAATGGTATTGATCGAATGGCGACCAACACATGCAATGATCAAACTGCGCGGATGCGCAGACTGATCAGGGCTATGCTAGCCATCTTAAGACCGCTTTTCTTAGCCGGTGTCCCTTGTGTCAAGTTATCACTACATGACCATAGGCACACAACATTTGTGGTTTGCCGTGAGGCACGACTTTTTCGTGCCCAGGTTTGCATAGAGATGCAAACTTTTCTTTTGTCTACAGGGGTGTTCAAATTGCTTACCAACCTCTGACAATGTGTAACGATCTATATTGCTTGTTAGAACCACGACGGGTGGTTCATTGATGGAATGGAATTTACAAAATTTACAATATTTTCGGTCAAATGGCGTCAAAACTTGTCAAACATTTCAGAGTGCACGCGGAATTATATTCCGCATGCACTATGAATTGAATATTTTGTTAACTTTTGACTTAATTTATGAAAATTGTAAATTTTGTAAACGTATTTCATGAAATTATGCAGATGTCGGAAGGTACAAAATCACATGGCGTGTCTCATATGTGAATAGTCAAAACAGGTCAATTTTGGCTCGACTCGGGTATTACTTTTATTATTACTTTCTTATTATTCCACCGAATTTGACGAAATAAAGCGCACGGAATGCGGGTAATCGTGTAGAACCCGCGACTGCTGACAGTTTGCTGATCTTTCCAGCAAGTTCCCCGAAACAGTGCGTTGTAAGCATGCCGTATAACTTGCTGGCTGAGGGGAATATATATTTCAAGAGTTCGAACGATTAAATCGTCTTTATTCAACTTTTCTAAATTTCACCACGTGTTGCGCACAGTTTCCATGATGTGCTCCCTAGTTCTCCCCTGACTGCATCCCAGCATCTCCATGCATCTGCCAAGAGCTGGGACCCAGTCAGAGTGGGAGATAACTCATGTTAGCTAAATAGTTTGTGTAAGGGAAACAACTGCAGCCAATAATATTGTAAGCATGGACAGGAGTTGCTACACATGTTTGATATTTCCACTAGCACTCCATAAAAAGCCAAAATATAACAGCGGAACGGTTTGACGAAAATGTCAGAAATTGGCGTGATAAAGTTGTCAAAACTGTTCCAATGTGCTTGAGAAACTGGCTGACAAGATCAGTGAAACTACCAGTAGCCTATTTCACCAAAATTGCAAAGTATGCTTATCTTGTACAATTTGAGAGAGAAATTTTAAATTTAAGGATACATTTATTAATTTTGTATTATACTGAATTCATTACATTATCACAGCCATTTTTGGCTGTGGTACTGTAATAAATCAGTATAATAATTCTGCATATGTTCAATCATCAAATATATAGTCGTTAATTCTATATGAACTAATGCATTTCGGGAAATATAAATGATTACTCCCTCAAAGTAACCTTAGCTAGATTAGGATGCTTAGCAATGTTGGTGAAATCGGCTACAGCAGTCGCGGATTCAATAGGAATTTCCACCTTCCGTGCGGGTTATTTACTTTCCGTGATCCCGCCTTTTCGGACCGACAATAACGTCTGCTTATTATATCGATGGTCTAGTAACATAAGGACCTTATGTTACTGGACCATCGATAGGCATAGAAGCTTCTCTTAGTCACTCACAGCTATCCTGAACAAACAGATAACTATACCAAGGTGCATGATCACGTGGTAACAACAACAACAACCATGGCTGAAAGTGTTGAAAGCGCACCCACTCCAAAGTAAGTATTATATGATATTTTCGTTAATAGGCAACGCATTTTGATAAAACATGGCGCAGCAAACTCGTCTCCATGAGCTGAATTTGGTGGTCCCGTGAGTTCGGCACAAACTTATGTCGTTTTTGCGAAGAATCGATTCCCGACACAATAAAAGAATACGTACTTTGAATCGGAGGGCTTCTGGAAGTTTCAGTACTTGTTGTTGTTGTTATAACCACGTGATCATACACCTTGTATACTGAACATTACATATAACTATACTGAACATTACAGATTGTCTACACGTTCGACACTACCTCCCACGGGTCCTACAAATCCCTGATCGACGTGGGTAAGGTGGTGACGAAGGGGCCCACGATGGTATCCAGCTCGGCCCCCGCCGTCCTACTCTCGACGTCGGGAACCACCGGCTTCCCTAAGGCGGCCGTTCTCTCGCATCTCAATGCGTTGTCCGCCTCCATCCATGCTACAGAGTAAGCCGCTTAACTTGAATGGATTTTGATATGATAAAAGTTTGCAACCAATCTAATCGTAACAAAATGATTTCAGACTATGATGTGATAATTACAAAGAGTGCAGATCCTGATCGTGAAGAGCCGTCTCATCTGGATCTACACTGTTTGCGAATACCACTATACAGGTCTGTCTTGTTGAAAGAGCTAACAAATTATTGTTTCAGCAGCTTGAATGTATTCCTTATATAGCTTGTAATATTAGCGGCCTTTCTCTCGCATCTCACCGCGTTGCCCCCTGCCTCCATTCACACTACTGATTATGTCATTGAGGCGTTGTTCCATTATCATTATATATGGCCGTCGTAATTATCGCTATCGGGCAGCACGATATTGTGATACTGCAGTGACGATATTACGACACTACGGTCACGATTCTGATAGAACGATGACAATAGAATAGTACGATACGAGGATAATGCTACTGCGATATCACGATATAATGATGACTATCGTACGATATCAAGATGGCGATGTCACGACACCAGGGGGCCGTTTCACTAAACTTCGTACGACTAAAATGTTCGTAAGTGCAAATTAAGGATCGTCTGTAAATTTCAAGTGATGGATTTACATGTATTGAGCATGCATATGCAGCCTATGCTCCATAAATATAAATCCAATACTTGAAAAGATTGTTAATGTGAACTATACATCATAAGTTTGCACTGACGAACATTTTGGTAGTACGAAGTTTAATGAAACGGCCCCCTGGGGCGTAACTGCATTTATTTCAAAAGGCCCAGGTCTGCACATCATTTTGACAAAAACGCTTACTCGTGTAGAACTAATGTACTCCTAGATAAAAATATCTTAACAAATTGGCGAAAACTTCTTGTTAATGCCACAGAACGTATGGCTTTGCATCTCCATTAACAACATCTGTAGAGGCTGTGTCCCGGGACCCCATAGCGAACGGTCGCTTCGCTCTGTCGAAAATAATTTGTGCCTGCACATAAATTATGCCTGGCTTTGCACCTGGACAGACACTATACCATCGTATAACATCATCGTGGTATCATGGTATCGCGTTATCAGACTATCGTACTATCACTATCGTGGTATCGTTGTAGTCGTTTTAATATCGTACGTATAGTGTAGTGTAGTGTCGCCATCGTGTTATCGATGTATCGCGTTATTGTGCTATCGTACTAATGCCGTCATGGTATCGTCATCGTTATGTCGTCACCGTGGCATCGTTGCATCGCGTTATTGTACTATCGCTAGTATGACCTCGTCATATCACAATCGTAGTATCGTACTATCGTGTTGTCGTAGTATCGACCCGATATCGATATTACGATGGCGTTAACGATACACTGCACTGTACCAAGGTACATGATCACGTGGTTAAAACAACAACAACGCCTTCCACTCCAAAGTAAGTATTATTTGATATTTTCCTTAATATGCAACGGATTTTGATGAAATATGGCGCAGCAAACGCGTCTTATGAGCTGCATTTGGTGGTCCAGGGAGTTCGTCAGACTTTTGTGACAAGTTTTTTTGTGACAAGTTTGGCCAAAAATACAGAGACCACCAAATGCAGCTTAACATTGATGGACAATTAAGAAGTTCGGGAAAGTGGCGCGACATCGCGACGTTGTTCCAAAATTTGCCAAAATTAGGCGTAAGTGGATAGTTTTCGCATATCGGTATAGTACCAATACACTAGTACTCAGAAAACACTGTTTTTCCTTTCCTCCTGTATCATAAAGCACATTTCTTGACTGACCGTTCCAAGCCAGTACCCTTTTGTCTGTCGACGATTCCAGAGTGCCATACATGTTGGTATAGTTTGAGTGATGAGTCTTTATATGTAGAATGGTTAGCTATAACACTACTGAGGGTAATGTTATGTGATTTTATGGACTTTTGTGCTGTTAATTCATTATATATTACAATTCTCCATTGTTATGTAGTAGCTCAATTTAAGGCAGAATGTGGACAGTCACATGGTGGAGTTACACAGCTGCTGTGTGACAACCATTTGAGATATTTGCTCCAAACTTGGCACTGTATCAAGGAATAGAAGCTAGTTTTGAATAGTGAATATTGTAGAATGATTTGTAGTGGGACTGGTACACGTATAGGTTAGAGGATACCAAATCGCCCAAGGGTAAGCAATAATAGTCCGGTATATAGAGAATAGTAGGTTAGTGCCGTGAATGGGAAAAAATATCCGGCAAGGCTGAAGAATTTCTTTATTTCTCATCAGAAGTATATGTTGTGACCACTCATTTGAACCGTCTCGCCGAGACGGTTCAAATGAGTGGTCACAACATATACTTTGGTTCAGAAATAAGGAAAATAGATAGAGAATAGTAGGTTAGTGCCGTGAATGGGTAAAAGTATCTGGAAAGGCTTAGGAAACAGGATGGGCGAGGCTCTGCCGAGCACATCCCGTTTCCGTGCCGCGCCAGATATGTGTTCCCATTCACGGCACTAACCTACTATTCTATTTATCCCGTCAACACCTACAAATGGCTGTAAAATGCAGAAATAGTATTGACTGGATATCAAAAATGTTTCAAGGCACCGTGTTTCACAGCACATACGCACTGTGTTGACAGGATAAAAAAAATAGTGAGGGTGTTTTGAGGTCACAAGACACCGTTTGCTTGCAAATCATGAACCATTCCTACTCAGTCTCACTTGAGGAACATTTTGGGGTGCTTTTAACTCCAGTGTTCAGCATATTTGTAGCATTTAAAGAAAACTCTGAACCTGTTGGTCACGTGATGTAAACAGAGTTTCCGTGGCCAAATAATGTAAAATATATTTGAGGATATGACAAGGTTGGATTTTTCTTTCTTAGGAGTAAGTGAACCTATTGTTTAGTTCATGCAGAACCAGTACAGACTGGCTGCAGGTCATGTACAAGTGGGTCCCACAGCATCCATACGAATAGTGAAAGTAGGAGAGACTGGCCTTATTGGATGGCATTCGGATAAATTATATAGTAAAACTATTTGGAGGTGTCTAACCTATATTATTTCAGCAGCGGCGTAAGTCACTGGTGCTGTACTGCGCACCGGCTTTATGTTTCACGTAGAAAATCGAACCCGTTTCCTGATGAGATGTCACTTAGCTCTGCGTAGAGCTGTCGCATGACCGCATTTTTCGTCTAGTAACCGACGAAATATGTTTAAGCAGTATCTTCTGTATGTACGTTATATCTGAATGGGAACTCGTCTGGCATCCGGTGCCTATTTCGAAGTGAAACATTTTAAGCTGGTGCAACAATGACAATGTTACAAAACCATAGGTTGTAGGGAGTGTGTCTAAATGACTGGTGTGGTGAGCACCTGGCATCAGATCAGATTATTCTAATTTCAGGGCTGAATAATATATTTTCTGTATTCAGTTCTGGTTTTGGGATCCCGCCCCGATCCATACAAGTGAACTATTGGATTCGTGATATTGGATTCGACCCCGTTAACCCCGCCTAAAATTACATTAGCTGTAGACAGTTAAATAAATACATAAATAAAGTGTGTAAATGTACTGACCAATCGTTCCGTTGTATTTCAGGGTATACGTAGCTGCGGACGGGTAAGCTCGAAAACATTTAATCCTTTCACCCCTAGGTACCTAGAATGGATTTTGATATGTTAATATTGCAACTAAGCCAATTATCACAAGATGCTTTTCAGACTAGTCCATTTATGAAAAAGGGGTGTTTTTGTTCTCCAAAATATGAAAACTACTTTAAAAAAGGCCAGGTTCTAATGAGACGGCTCATCTGGAATTGCGCTGTTTGCAAACACCGCTATAGCAGGCTTTCGGGTTCAAAGCTTTAACACTTTTGTGTCCGATACCTAGTAGCTGGCAGTAACTCTGCAAAACTCCTGTACCGTCCATACTAGACATATTCCTATACCAGCCGGTAAATGTAAATTAAATGCTTTGATTTAACGACGGCACTGGCTCGATGACCTTGCATGTCGTCACCGACTATTTAAGACCCCATCCGATAGGACCAGGCTAGCACGAATTTGTCTTGAACAAGGACACGCCGAAACTCCCGATATATCAGCCGGCAACTCTTCCAAACCTTTATATTCAGCAGTTGAAATTGCGTCACAAATAATAATGCCAGTGCTATACATAGGTAATTGAACTTGCAAAATCGCGAGATGCTTCCCTTAGAACAACTGGGCATCCGTAAAAAAAACATAGCTATAATATAAAACAAATTTCGCATAATATAATTAGCAGACGATTTGGTTGTTGCGAACGGTAACTCATGCAATTTACTCCCGTACCGTCCTACGGACAGTACGGGAGTAGATTGCAAGAGTTACCGTTTGCAACTAACGATTTGGACACATATTAGTATTTGCTCGTAAATGCTGGCATTCGTGAGCCACGTTTATGCGTCAACAGAGTTTTAAATAGCCTCCAGAATTCAAAGCTAAAATGGCCAATCAAAAGTAAATTTAATTGTAACATACACATTTGGTATGTTTTGACCACGGTGCTGCAAGTTTTGAGTCCAAATCAAATTACCACGGTCAAAATGATCCAAAATTGTCAATATTTAAAATCCTTTGGGAAGTACATGTAATTTTTAATTATGAAAATCGTCATGCGAACATTTTGTATCGAACGAAGTTGAGCGACGTCGCGGGCCCTGGTGCCCGCTTTACTAAACTTCGTACGACTAAGACGTTCGTTTGTGCAAAATTTAAATGTATAATTACACTTACAGTCGATGCTGGCAAATCGTTTGTGGATTTCCCCATGTTAAATCCCCATAGACATCTTCACTCCGTGAAGATGTCTATGGGGATTTAACATGGGGAATGTGTTCACATTTAATTATGTGTACATGTGGGTGGAACATGGTTGCATTAGTGATTCACGTTAATGTGATAAATCGTGAGAAACGGGTCTGTATTTGTCAGCCGGGAGATGGCGATGAAGGAAGGGGACGCCTCATTGCAGTTTATCCCCATGTGTCACGTGTTTGGTCTACACATCATTCTGTCGGCTGGGCTGATCCTGGGGCTAAAGAACATCATCATGGCGCAGTTCAACCCGAAACAGTTCCTGTCGCTCATCCAAACACATAAGGTGCGTCCCAACTGTTGCTTTAACACTTTCACCCCTGCAACTGGAATGGATTGTGATATGTTAATTTTCAGACCAATCAAATCGTCACAAAATGATTTTAAGACTAGTAGATTTATAAAATGGAGGGTTTTTTTTCTAAGCAAAAATATGAAAATACATGTAGGTTGCAAAAAGTGTAGAATGGATTTGATACATTAATTTTGCCACCAATCCAATTTTCACAAATTTATTTTGAGAATAGTCCATTTATGACAAAGGAGTGTTTTTTCTCTCAAAAAATATGAAAATTAGTTATGCTGGGCACGAAAATTGCCGTCTGTTATTTCTTTCTATTTTGCCTTATTTCTCAATGAAACATGGTTTGACAGCACTTCAGAATCATTTCCATCCATCTAAAGTGCTGTCAACTATGTTTTTGATGAAAAAAATGGAAACTAGAAAATAAACAGCAGCCGACAAAATGTGCAGTGTGATGGTTAACTGTTGCAGTCACGTGTCATATGTGCGAACGGAGAAACGCCACAAATAACGTTAGCTGTTGACAAGCTGGTAAACACCACAGGTGGAATACTCTGATCAGGACCCAATAGATGGCTCATGTGTAAAACGTTACTCCACCCACCCATTTTCGTACACTGTATAGGATATACAGTAAAGTGTACGGAAATGGGTAGGCGGGGTAACGTTTTACAAATGAGCCATTGTTGAGTGCTAGGTCCGAGTCTTCCACCTGTGGTAAACACCATTAACCCTTAGACTGCTGCACACGACCATTGTCGTCTACTGTTGTTTTATATTTGTCTTCTTCCTCAGTAACATGGATTGACAGCACGCATGCTTTTTTTGTGAGAAAAACGGAAAATAGTAAATAAACAGCAGCCGAAAAACATTAATTCAGCATTGTACGGGTTAAATGAATCGCCCTGCAGGTGAGGTTGACCCAGATCGTGCCGCCCGTCGCCCTCCTATTGGCCCACCACGCGATGGTGGACGACTATGATCTGTCCAGTCTGGGCCTGGTGCTGTGTGGGGCCGCCTCCCTACAGGAGGGCCTGGAGAAACAGCTAACCGCCCGCCTCGCCCCAGCCCACATTATCCAGGGTACGCCCATAAAATAACTAGACAAATATAACTCGGACCTCTGGCTCAGTAACTGAAATAGGCTACCCCACCAACCTAGTTATGTAGACATATACGGTATCGATGTAGGGTATCTACATCGATACCGTACAGGTTGTCCCAAAAAACGGGACATAATTCAAATATGTTGTGCATGCACAATTGCACAATGTTTAAATGTTTTATAAAATAATTTGAATACAGTAGTGGAACCTCTCCAAACCGGACACCCTGCGAGGTTCCACTCTAGATCAGACATGTTAGCGATTGACGACACATTCTGTTGTTTTTCAATCATGAAAAGTCATTGAAATCAGAGATACATAACAATAGAACATCCATATTTTTCTCAGTGTCCGGTTACTGGACGAAAATGTGTTATGCTTATCTTTTGCATGTATCTCCTTATGGTGCAGCACTACGTTAAGATACGTATAAGTTGAATATTGAATAATGTCCATATGTATACAACACGTATCCATGTCTTGGAATTGTAACTGATACGAGACTTTACAAAACGTTAATCGGACGTGTTTCCTGCTATTTACAAAATACACATCGACCTACTGTACAACATGTTCTATGTATTTACAATGTACGAACATACATGTGTTACCTGCATGATGCCAACTGATTTTCATTGGAACCAATGGCCTAAACGACAATGCCCATGTACTGACCCCACCTTCACCCCCAGGGTACGGAATGACGGAGATGACCGTGAGTCACGCCAACACGCCGGCCTGTCACCGTCTCGGCTCCTGTGGCAAACCGCTGACGGGCGTCAATGTCAAGGTCAGTCCACACAGGTCGATGTCAAGGTCAGTCCACACACGTCGATGTCAAGGTCAGTCCACACACGTCGATGTCAAGGTCGGTCCACACACGTCGATGTCAAGGTCGGTCCACACACATTGATGTCAACGTCAGCCCACATACGTTGATGTCAGTGTCAGTGCACACACGTCAATGTCAAGGTCAGTCCACACACGTCGATGTCAAGGTCAGTTCACACACGTCAATGTAAAGGTCGGTCCACACACGTCCATGTCAAGGTCAGTCCACACCCGTCAATGTCAAGGTTAGTCCACACACGTCAATGCCAAGGTCAGTCCAGACACGTCAATGTCAAGGTTGGTCCACACATGTCAATGGCAAGGTCAGTGCACACACGTCAATGACAAGGTCAATCCACACACGTCAATGCCAAGATCGGTCCACACACTCAATATCGAGGTCAGTTCACACACGTCAATGTCACGATCAGTACACACACGTCAATTTCGAGGGCAGTCCACACACGTCAATGTCCAGGTCAGTCCACGCACATAAATTTAAAGGTCCGTACACGCACGTCAATTTCATGGACCGTCCACACATGTCAAATTCAAGGTCACTCCACACGTTTAAATTACAACATCAGTCCACCCACACACGTAAAATGCAAGGTCAGTCCACACACGTCTGTCTATGTCGGTCCACACACGTCAATGTCAAGGTCCGTCTACAAACGTCGATGTCAAGGTCAGTCCACACCGTCTATGTCAATGTCGGTCCACAAACTCCAATATCAAGGTCAGTCCACACACGTCTATGCCAAGGTCGGTCCACACATGTGTATGCCAAGGTCGGTCCACAAACTCCAATATCAAGGTCAGTCCACATACGTCTATGCCAAGGTCGTCCACACACGTATATGCCAAGGTCGGTCCACACACGTCAATGTCAAGGTCGGTCCACACACGCCAATGTCAAGGTCAGTCCACATACGTCTATACCAAGGTCGGTCAACACGCGTCAACCTCACGGTCATCCCACACATGTCAATGTCAAATTCAGTCCACACACGTCTATGCCAAGGTCGGTCCACATACGAAAATGTCAAGGTCAGTTCACACGCGCCAATGTCAAGGTCCGTCCGCACAGGTATATATCAAGGTCAGTCCACACACGTCTATGCCAAGGTCGGTCCACACACGTCAATGTCGATGTCAGCCCACACACGCCAATGCCAAGGTCTGTCCACAGTCGTCTATGCCAAGGTCGGTCCACACACGTCAATGACAATGTCAGTCCACACACTTCAATGTCAAGGTCGATCCACACACGACACTGTCAGTGTAAGTCCACACACGTCAATGTCAAGGTCAGTCCACACACGTATATGCCAAGGTCGGTCCACACACGCCAATGTCAAGGTCAGTCCACACACGCCAATGTCAAGGTCAGTCCACACACGTCAATACCAAGGTCGGTCCACACAGTCCAACGTCAGTCCACACACGTCAAATTCAAGGTCGGTCCACACACGTCAATTTCACGGTCGGTCCACACATGTCGATGTTAAGGTCAGTCCACACACGCCAATGGCAAGGTCAGTACACACACATCTATACCAAGGTCGGTCCAGACACGCCAATGTCGAGGTTGGTCCTCACACGTAAATGTCAAAAAGGTCGGTCCACACACGTCAAGATCAGTTCGCACAGTCCAACTTCAGTCCACACACGTCAATTTCAAGGTCGGTCCACACACGTCAATTTCAAGGTCGGTACACACGTGCCAATGTCAATGTCAGTCCACACACGCCAATATCCAGGTCAGTCCACACACGTATATGCCAAGGTCAGTCCATACACGTCAATGGCAAGGTCAGTCCACACACGTCAATGTCAAGGTCAGTCCACACGCGCCAATGACAAGGTCAGTCCACGCACTTCAATGTCAGGTCAGTCCACACGTGTCGATACACACACTTCAGTCCAACTTCAGTCCACACGTGTCGATACACACACTTCAGTCCAACTTCAGTCCACACATGTCAATTTAAGGTCGGTACACACATATTAATTTCAAGGTCGGTCTTTAACTTTAACTGTATAGCCATAACTGTAAGTGTGATAGGCGTATGGTGTCAATATGCGATATATGCTCTGTCCCGACAGCTCTTGTTTTTAAAATGATCCTTCTCGACTATTCCATGTGCATGTACCGCGGTCATGACCGCGCATGGATCCATCAGCTTAATTGTTGATATTATGGCTCCTATCCCTTCTGGGCAAATGCGTCATGCAAACATGTTAACTGAAAATTTATCAATTAGTATATCAATATAGTATATAATTCTTAGTGTCAGAAATAGCGCACACGTTCTATCACAATTGAAATTACTAGTATCTATACAGACATGCAATAAACTAGTGTATCACATGAAAACCTTGTTATGTCGTGTTACGTGTTAAGGTGCATGATCACGTGGTTACAACAACAACAACAATTACTGAAACTTCCAGAAGCGCCTCCGATTCAAAGTACATATTCTGTTATGTTGTCCTTATTATGTAACGGATTGTAATGAAACACGTCTTGTTAAGTTGCATTCGGTGGTCTCGATTTCTTTGGCACAAACTTCTGTCGTTTTTGCGAAGAATCGATTTCCGTGTTTACTGACACGGAAATCGATTCTTCGCAAAACCGACACAAGTATGTGCCGAAGTCCCGAGACCATCAAATGCAGGTCATGAAGACGCGTTTGCTGCGCCATATTTCATCAAAATCCGTTGCATATTAAGGAAAATATCAAATAATACTTACTTTGGAGTGGTTGCGCTTTCGACACTTTCAGACATTGTTGTTCTTGTTGTAACCACGTGATCATGCACCTTGGTGTTGTAACCCATTTAATAAATGTGATCTGACCCGCGAGTAATAAAACCGGTAGCGAATTTGATTGGTTGGCCGCATCACTCTAATTACATATTCGCATTATGCGCTAACGTAATGTCAAAGGAACAAAACGAAGACATTCTAAATGACTTCCCTAATGGCGCGACAAATCAACGTTGTTTTGACGTTGACGTTATCATGTTTCAAACGTCATTATAGGCGTTTCAGTGACTCTGTAAAAGTGTTACCATACAATTGTCAAAATGCGCTCGCGTTGGTAATACGAAGTGTTTACAAAGAACTGGGGCCGTTTCTTGCTTTCTTGTAAACAATTAGTGGATTTACATTTATTGTACAATAAATGTAAATCCACTAATTGTTTACAAGAAAGCACTGTTAATGCGAAATTTCCAGACGATCATAAATTTGCACTTACGAAAAGTCGTACGAAAGTTAGTGAAACGGCCCCCGGGAACGTATACTATGGAATATTTATAATATATGTGTTGCTAGTTAGGACCCCGCCAAGATGCCCCGTCTGTTTGTCTGTGTCCGCCCGTCCGTCCGTCCGTCCGTCCGTTTCTTTTGTTTTGGAAGATTTTGTAAGTTTCTCAAATCACATATAGGGCCTCTAAGTGCGTGGCCAAACCACATTTTCTAGTATTAAAACTATTTTTCTCGGTGGAGCTTTTCAACTTGAGGGAAAATTAGTCAATGGCGTCTTCGCACTGAAACGTATTGGATATCTCCAAAGTGTTCTGTTCTTTTGGGTGTGAAGTCATGTGATAAACAGAGTCTCAGACTCGTTTCCATTTAAGATATGCGATTTATGAAACTCATCAGCAATTGTATGCACCTCGCCAGATTGGTTCCATAAAATGGAAACACGTTTGAGATCCCCTATATGCAATTAAGGAATAAAACCATGGGCTGTTGCGTTTACTGTAGTATGAAAAGCAGTTGGTATGTTTAAAGTGCGTGGAGTCCAAAGGACTCCTCGCAAACTTTAAACAGACCAACTGTTTTTCATACTACAGAGGACTTCACGCACTTTAAATATACCAACTGTTTTTCATACTACCGTGAATAAACGCAACTGCCCATGGTGTTATTACTTATATTTACTCTGCATTTTCGGATAGTTTCAAAGATGTAAATAACCAAATACGGCGTTGAAATTATGAATCTTATTGGTTAACGTCATTTTGTCGCAATTCACGGAACAGCGACGTTGCCGGTCAATAGCGTGACGTTATTGACATCGACGATGAAGTTCATGTATTTTAATTACGTCAAACAAACTATAACGAATCAACAACGTCGCGCGACGTCACGTGGGGCTAATGTAATGTACTGGGATATAAACACAATACGTTGAATGGGCGTTTCCATTATGAATTTAAGGACAGTGTAAATAGTGTATGATGTATCATCTGTACGGCTATTTTATCCAGATTGCCGATTTGAAAACTCGTGAGTCATTAGCAACCAATCAGGAAGGTGAACTCTGCATTAAAAGTGACCACGTTATGATGGGATATCTCAACCAATGGGAGGCGACACAGAACGCGTTTGATGAGGATGGATGGTTGCTAACGGGTATGCAGATATTCACCTAATGCCGTCTCGTCGGAATTGTCCAGTTGTTGCATTTGTGGGGACGGGGGCGGGGGGATTTGAATGCTCAAAACAGATATTTGACAAAATAATCACTCGCACAGGGATTTGTAAAATTGGTCACATGGTACAATTTGACTTACTGAAAATAAATACTGACCAAATTCACGTCTTCCGGGGATGTTCACGTTGGTACAATTTGACATTGACGTAATTCACGTCTCCCGGGGATGTTCACGTTGGTACAATTTGACATTCTCAAAATAAATATTGACCAAATTCACTGGTATAATTTGACATACTCAAAATAAACATTGACCAAATTAACATACAGTCGAACCTCCCCGAACAGTCACCTCTCTAGAACAACACCCTCTCTGTAACAGCCGCTACTTTAAATCCCAAAAGGAAGATTTCCTCTATAACTAACCCTTAGACTGCTGAGCACGAACATTGTCGTCTGATGTTGCTTTTGCATTCTTTCTCAATAAAAAACATGTTTTACAGCACTTTATAATCATTTCCATTGGAAATTATTATGAAATGTTGTCAAAGCATGTATTTGATGATAATTATCGAAGAAAATAAATAAACAGCAGCGGATAAAATTTAATTCAGCATTAACCTCCATACAACAGCCACCTCTCTACAACAGCAAGTTTTGCCTCTTCCCATGGGTGGCTGTTGTGGAGAGGTTGCACTTCATCACACAGGTTGAAGTAACGGACCGAGGTCTATAAATACATTAAATATGCCTAAAAGCATCAATAAATGAAGAAACAAAATATTTTGTTTTACCCCCTCCATCTAATCATTATAATGATTAGATGGAGGGGTAAACAAAAGTATTTTGTTTTCTTCATTTATTGATGCTTTTAGGCATATTTAATGTATTTATAGACCTCGGTCCGTTACTTCAACCTGTGCTTCATCACGGGAGTGTCAAGTTGGAGAACATAGTGCAATATGACATGTAAATCGCAACTTGTGCTCTAATTTAACAATCCAAGCCACAGTTAGATCACCGTTCGTCCGCATGTACGAGGAGATAATCCGCGAGCTTTAGCGAGTGGAATATCGATCATACATGCGGACGAACGTGATCTGTGTTATCACATCCGCATGCCCATACATTGTCCATGTGCTGTGTAAATGCAGAAACAAAACCTATCGAAAATCTATCAAAAATGTACTCTTACCGGATAGCATGGAAACGAATACTGTGTTAAAGTAGTAGCATGACAATTTCGACCCTGTGTTGTATTGGTCTAGCCATATCATTGTGATATATATATCACTAAACTTCGTACGATAAAAACTTTTTACGAAGATTTATATAATTTTACTACACACATAAATGTGATACACCAATGCTATTCTTTTCTATCGACATTTTGGGGTCATTGGTTCTCAACACATTCACCAAAGATCTCTCAGAATTGGCTGCTAATGGCAACTGTGCAGTAAATATTTTAGTTTTCCATTTACTTACGAACTTCTTAATCGTACGAAGTTTAGTTTCACTAAAATGTTCGTAAATGCAAACTTAGGATCGTCTGGAAATTTCAATTGATGGTTTTACATTTATTGAGCATGGGCTGCATATGCAGCCTATGCTCAATAAATGTAAATCCAATAATTGTTTATAATAACACATTGTTAATGTGAAATTTACAGACTATCATAATTTTGCACTTACGAACGAAGTTTAGTGAAACGGCCCCTAGATGTACATACTATTCAAAATCATCATTTGATTGCAGGGCGTTTTAAATTCACATGTGGAAGACTCGGACCTGACACATAAACATACCCATGAAAAAAAAAACGTTACCCCACCCACCCGCTGTCGTACTAATCGTTAAGGTACGACAACCGGTGGGTGGGATAATGCGATTCATTTCAACCGGCATTTTATGTCACAGGTTCGAGTCTTTCAACTGTTTTTAAATTGAGAATACAGTTTGCGGAAACGATTGTTATAAAAGAAAATTGCAGGCCATTTTCAATGTTCGCACTCTATCCTTTTCCACGCAATAACAAGTTCTACTTGACGGATCGTAACCAAATTCGCTATGCATGTTTATCAGGGAAATATAAAGAAGCCTATTGGTTTTAAGTGTCTTAGCTCCCCGTGTTAACTTGACTGGCCTTGCCTACACGGGCGTATATTGTGACCTTCTGCACTCTTGTTTAGAATTGTAAAAACATGCCATTGTCCACGGTATTGGTTGCAGGAGACATCGCCAAGATAGACGATGATGGCTACATGTTCATAACTGGCAGGCTTAAAGAACTCATCAAATATAAAGGCTTTCAGGTTAGTTAATTATGTATAACACCTACACTCATATGTTTGACGATAATTAAATATCATAATACACTATAGTCTGTTTCACGAAAGCTGCCCAAATTTTACGGCCATATAAACAATTCAAAAACCATATTTTTTTTCGATAATATTAAATTAAAGGAAAATTTAAGAATGAGCCTTCTTTTTATTTCGTGAAATTTGGTCAAATATTGAATTTTATTGCGAAAACAAAATTTCCCCATGTTAAATCCCCATAGACATCTTCACGGAGTGAAGATGTCTATGGGGATTTAACATGGGGAAATATTTTAGAATTTCAGAAATACTGGACCGATTTTTAAAATTTCACTTTTGTTTTCTTAGTTAGATCATTTCCAAGCTATCTAGCTAGGTTTCGGAGTCAATTTCCAAACAAAATTGTTTTTTTGACTCCTCCCATAAGTCCTCTACCTATTTTTCCCCATGTTAAATTCCCATAGAGAAATCAATTTTTCGTAATAAAACCAATATTTGACCAAATTTCACGAAATAAAAAGAAGGCTCATTCTTAAATTTTGCTTTAATTTAATATGATCGAAAAAAATATTGTTTTTGCATTGTTTATATAGCCGTAAAATTTGGGCAGGTTTCGTGAAACAGACTATAGTGTAATCAATACGCAAATAAGACAGCTACAGTAACAATGTAACACAGGTGAAAGACATTGATATGTTCATGTTCCAATAGTCGCAGCTACCATCATCACTACTAGATGATATCCTGCTACAGCACGCGCCACCCCATCCCCCCGTTTTCCAATGTTACAATATCCACCAGGTACCGCCTCCACTACTAGAGAATATCCTGCTACATATAGCAGACGCCACCGCCCTTCATATCCACCCCTCACCCCGTCCCCTCCAACCCCACTACCACTATCCTCGGCGGGGAAGACATTGATATGTACATGTTCCAATAGCCGCAGGTACGGCCATCACTACTAGAGGAATGGGTGGCAGATGGGAGCACGCGATGGGTAATTTAACGATCGGGGTTCATGCTTACCGGAATCCCGACTGGAGACCTGGTTTGGCCCTCACATACGTCTTTGGAATTTTGTATGTGACGGTTGAATCTGGTTATACCCATTATGTGAGTATTACGATATTCGTAATCATATTTTAGGGGAAGGGGCCAAGTGACTTTGGTGTGGTATGGACCTGGCACCAGGTCAGGTTATTCTAATTTCAGGGCTGAATATATTTGTTCTCGATGTAAATATTCCGTTCTTATTTTGGGATTTTCCGCCCAATGCAGCAGGTTAAAATGGGATCGAACCCGTTTGCCCGGCCTTACATGACCTTAGCTGTTGATAGGCCATATAACACTAATAAACAAACTACTAGAGGATATCCCGATACATACAACACCCGCCACCCCCCCCCCCCCCCACCCCCCCCCCCCACACCACCCCCCTCCCCCAACCGCACTCACCTCCGGCCTCAGGCGGGGAAGACATTGATATGTACATTTCCAATATTCCAATATGCACCAGGTACCCCCCGCACTACTAGAGGATATCCTTCTACAGCACCCGGCGGTCGCCGACGCCGCCGTCATTGGGGTGGAGGACGAGGAGGCGGGCGAACTGCCCCGTGCCTACATAGTCAAGAAGGCGGGCGTGGACGGCGACACGGAGGACATCAACTGCTACATAAACGGTCGGTACCTTCTCACTTTTGTTGCAGCAAGCTAGGTTGGCGCTAGGATTTTGAAACTTGTAGCCGAAATGTACCGATAAAATGAAAAAAATATAACACTATTTTACATTTGCTCTAATATTTGTAAAAACATAGTACTTTTTCAAATAATTTCTGAAATAGTAGTAACCAAATGGCTATTTTATCCCGTCAACACAGTGCGTATGTGCCGTGAAACATTTGTTATATCCTGTCAATACGACATAATCACTGCGTATGCATATGTGCGGTGACTGGGGATATGTTTTTGCATTTTAAAGCCATTTAATTGTAGGTGTTGACGGGATAAATAGAATAGTAGGTTAGTGCCGTGAATGGGAAAAAATATCTGGCGCGGCACGGAAACGGGATGTGCTCGGCAGAGCCTCGCCCATCCCGTTTCCTGAGCCTTGCCAGATATGTTTTCCCATTCAGGGCACTAATCTACTATGCTCTATGTAATAGCCAAATGGCTACTACAGATGCCAGTAGCGCCAACCTAGGCAAGTAGTATCTCGTTTATGATTACACAACTCTGAAAGCTAACATGGAAGCGTGCATTCTGTAGTGTTCCGACTACCTGGGGGCCGTTTGACTAAAATGTTCGTAAGGGCAAATTTAGGATCGTCTGGAAATTTCAGTCATGGATTTACATTTGGTGAGCATGTAAATTAAATAATTGTTTACAAGAAAAAATTGCACAGACTATCATAATTTTGCACTTACGAATATTTTAGTCGTACGAAGTTTAGTTGAACGAGCCCCAGGATGTTACCTTTGTTCTAGTTTCTACAGTCACCATTCAGCTACACATGCATCGGTGTGGTACTGTGTCTGATTTACAGTGCAACCACTCTATACCGGACACCCTGGGGACCTCCCAATGTGTCCGGTTTAGAGAGGTTCCTGGATTTTTTATTTGGTGATTACTATTGAAAGGCTTTGTGGATTTTGATTGGTTGATTCCGACAAAGGTTTCCTGAATTTTGTTTGGTTCATTACATCCTTCTGAGAAGGTCATCATTGGGTATGTACACTATAACCCAGTTTATGTTCTTCAGAGAAAGTGGCGCCACATATGAAGTTGCGGGGAGGTATTGAATTTGTGGACGACATTCCTAAGAATGCAGCCGGTAAAATATTGCGGAATAAACTGAAGGAACGTGCGATGCTTCAAGACCAGAACTGTAACATCCGCTTGTGATATGGTGCAAATAATTTGATAAACGATACATTAAAAGCTCGCTAAACCCGATGCCTAAATCATATCGTGTTTGTGGTTTTGATAGCTATAACTACTTTATCATTGGTTATAATGTATGTTCAGGATATTAAACGTACAAATTTGTCGTGTAGTTTTCGTGAATTACCGTTGCATCTCGCTAAACCGGACATCCTGGGGTTCACCCAGGATGTCCGGTATAGCGAGATTCTACTGTATATAAACGATAATATGTGACAGGTCTTGACATCTGCAACTTGAGACGGATCTATACGGGTCAAACATGTTGGGTTTTGCTATCTTCATGGGCAATAATATATACACTTATCAGATAGCTCACTTGCCAGGCTAATTTGGGTATACACTGGCCATATAATTCCATTTATGCTCTCACCTAATATGTATTTTGTCTTGTCGCCCCGCAAAAACATTGTATTAGAATTGTGAGACGATTATCATGCGCTGACATATATGTTTGTATTGGGAATATGTGAAAACAGCTTCGGGATTCTAACATTGTGAGGGATTGGACGTGGCTTATGAGATATGGCATTGGACGTCCATACCCGAGGTTCCGAGTTCAGTCCTCGCCCTAGTCGTAATAAATACTTACATAGTTTTTACATGCCACTGGTCTGTCTGATGAAACTTTAAACGGTGGTCCCGTCTCTATATGACCATAGCTGTTGTTGTTGTTGATGTTGTTAAACCCATTCACTTTCACTTTTCTAACATGTTGCGCTGTAATAGTATGATAACTGATGAGGGATTATATTGTTCAAAATCTGGACTTCATCTTACATCGATGGCTTGATTGACATTCGTTATTATCACAGGCGATTCTAGCGCGTCTTGGATGGTCAATTATTGTTTGTATATACATAAAATGCCTTTCAAAACATTCAAAAGTGCCCGGGTGTAAATATAATAGTACTTAGAAAGGTACAAAACTCCCATTCGCCACCATTGTAACGAAAACTCACACAATGTAGACAATTGGAACTCGCGTATACAACGCATTCAGCGTGTCGTAACTGCTGTTTGGGATGAATTTTCGACATAAAGTTTACACTTACCAATACATTAACATAAATCTCAAAGATTTCGAGTGTAAACTGTACTAAAAACGGGTCGTGGGTGGAAGGTGGGTGCAAGCGATGGGTAATTTAACGATCGGGGTTCATCCTTACCGGAATTCCGACTGGAGACCTGATTTGGCCCTCACATACGTCTTTGACATTTTGTATGTGACAGTTGAATCTGGTTATACCCCTTATGTGAGTATTACGATTATTCGTAATCCTATTTTAGGGGAAGGGGCCAAGTGATTTTGGTGTGGTATGGACCTGCCACCAGGTCAGGTTATTCTAATTTCAGGGCTGAATATATTGTTTCTCGATGTAAATATTCAGTTCTGATTTTGGAATTTTCCCCCCAATGCAGCAGGTTAAAACGGGATCGAACCCGTTTGCCCGGCCTTACATGACCTTAGCTGTTGATAGGCCGTTAAACACCAATAAACAAACAAACAAAACTAAAAACGGGTCTCACTAACCTAAATTCGCTTTTTAAAATCATACACGTAACTTCCGCATTCTCAATGACTATTAGCGGCCATCTTTGAAAATATTTCAATCACGTGCACGCAGTGGTTTGGTTGGTTACTGGAGACTGACGTCATTTCCATTAGCCAACCAAATCAGTGCGTGTCCAGTGATTCGATATTTTCAAAGATGGCGGCTAACATTCATTTTTAATCGGGAAGCGAAGGTGTATGATTTTAAAAAGTGAATTTATGTTAGTGAGACACGTTTTTAGTATAGTTTACACTCGAAATCTTTTAGATTTATGTTAATGTATTGGTAACTGTAAACTTTATGTCGAAAATTCATCCTAAACAGCAGTTACGACACGCTGAATGCGTTATATAGGCGAGTTCCAATTGTCTACATTGTGTGAGTTTTCGTTACAATGGTGGCGAATGGGAGTTTTGTACCTTTCTAAGAACTATTATATTTACACCCGGGCACTTTTGAATTGTTTTGTACATTGTTTAGAAAGGCGTTTTATGTATATACAAACAATAATTGACCACCCAAGACGCGCTAGAATCGCCTGTGGTTATTATGAGAGTGCGATCCGGTTTACTATGTCAGTTGTATGTATTGCGTCACCATTAACTAGGGGATATAACCTAGAATTGTGTTCGTTTTACAACATTATTCCCATCAATATACAGTGTGTTATGTATTTGCTATTTGTAACTGGTACAGAATACACAACAATATAATCCGAGTTCTACTCATGAACTGTTTTATTTCTCAAGCTGCAGTGCTATCAGAGGGACAGTGATAGAGGGTAGTATATACCTACATATATGTTTACATCTGTGTCTACTATGATACATGTTTGGCTAGTATACAACACAGTGGAACCCCATCAATATACAGTGGAACCCCTCTAAACCGGACACCATGGGGACCCCATTGTGCTTAATTTAGATGGGTTTATATGTAATTTATTTCATTGTCCTGTCTGTTCATGACTGAAAATGCTAGAAAAATGGCCATCGAGTGCGTATAACAGTGGAACCCCTCTAAACCGGACACCCTGGGTCCCCAGGGTGTCCGGTTTGGAGAAGTTCCATTGTATACCATAGTATGCACACTCCAAGACACTGGGGAATTCATTTATTATGTGGATAGGTGGCTATTTATGTCGGTTCAACAACTTGGCAGGGGCGTCGGAAGCATCATAAGATTGATCCGGCGAAGGTAGGGTGTGTCCCCCATCCTTCCACCCACAGTGTATGTAGTTGCCACTCAGTTGAACCGCCTCGTTGAGATGATTCAACTGAGTGGTAACAACATTATATACCTTGAGCACTTTCGTCTATATATATCGCTTTTATCTGAGCCGTTTTGGAATATGCCGATGTCGTTTGGGACAAATGCACTCATTACGAGCTAGAAGATCTCGAGAAAATACAATTGGAAGCAGCCAGAATAGTATCAGGAACTACCAAACGTGTGTCTATAGACTATCTATATAATGAAACAGGCTGTGAATCTTTAACAACTAGAAGACGTAAACACAATCTATTAATGATGTACAAAATGCAAATTCAACTATGCATAACTTACCTATCATCTCTACTGCCAACGACTGTTGGTAATGCACCTATCATCTCTACTGCCAACGACTGTTGGTAATGCAACCACGCATAAATTACGTAACAACAAAAATACACAAACACTATACTTTCGCACTACCCAATATTATAATTCAGTATTGCAATCAAGTATCAGGGCATGGAACGCGTTATCTCCTGATCTCCGTACAGCGGGTTCCCTTTCAACATTCAAATATTCCCTTAATAAACACCATGTCTCTATTCCAAAGTACTATGTCAGGTGGACGTACTTCACACTCGTATGAGAACAAGGTGTAGCTCTTTAAACTCACACCTGTATTCAAAAAATATAACAGATAACTCCAACTGTGTATGACAAATGGAGGACACTGATCACTCTTTTAAACAATGCTATTTGTACAATCAACATCGACAGTTACTATACAACGAACTTACAAACATATGTAGGCCAACAACCAACATACTCTTATATGGTATACCGGAGGCGAACATAGAAACAAACACCGCAATATTTAAGGCAGTAAAAACATTTATTATCAATACAAAACGTTTTGCTCACAAGTATGGCATACTTTTTGTCTCCGTTACTTACTTTCTACCAACAAGTTGCCAAAACGCCAAACCTATTAGAATCGCTCACTATGGCCGGGTGGACAGTCCTGTGCCGGTATCACACACCCACACATCAACTACCATCTAGATAGCTGCATGCACACCCAATTTCTGCTACTGGTACTCCTCTAAGTACATATAATGGACACTGATATGTTATTTTCAGACTATTCCATTTACTTGAAAAGGGTACTGTTCTAGAAACAGAAAATGTGTGAAAATAGTGCAGATACTGATGAGACGGCTCTTTACGAACCGGATCATCTTGGTAAGCACTGATTGCAACCGTTATGAAATGTCTGTAATGTTGAAAGGGACATTTGATCCAACTATAAGTGCATATCATATTGATGATTTAATCATCAATATGATATGCACTTGTAGTTAGATCAAAATCATTTATCACCACTTGATTAAGCACAGATATGGCGTAGCATATGATGCCCCACCAACCGACAGTTGGATTGAGTGCACACATGCACATGATGTAAGTATTATTCGAATGAGTGGACAAGTTGTACATAGACTGGTGCACTCAATCCATCCATGTCGACTCTCCGTTACATATACTTACTTCCCATTGGGAAACACATTCGCATAAGCAACTTGCTTTCTTCTGAATCCCATTCATATTACTTCGAGCTTCGCTCTTTATTTACATCATGTGATTATCATGTAACAATAATATGAATAAAATATGTTTATACTAAATGTATGCCATTTTTCAAGATGGCCGCCGAACATTATTACACTTTCCGTCGGGTAAATTGCTGTAATTCATTCACAATTTGAATGTAAAATGATTTACAATGCATCTTGTACTTCATTAAATCAGCAAATGCCAATATGTTTCAAAATGGCTGCCGAAATATGTGGTGTTTCGAACGATTACAACCATTCATAAGGATGAAATACATGTAATACGTTTTTTTTCCATCATATACTCAACAAAACTAGAAACGTCCCTGTTTTATAGCCGGTGTAGCTCTGTCTATGTATGTACCACATGTTCAAAGTACATGTATTTTAAACCGTGGCGATGTTCAGAATACGATCGTGTAGAGTTTAGCCGATACACACGGTTTACATAGCGGCCAGTGACCGGAACGTTGATTTCCACTTTTTGCACGTGCACGCTATACTTGTCATCGATAAGGTGATTCAGTTCATGTCGTACCATTCATGCGATAGGGGCTATTCGGAAAATTAAAAAACTTTTTTAATTTTTCACTGTTTTCGATATGCCACGGCTTTCCGAAAACGAGCGAAATCAGGCAATTGGGATGCTTGCGGGTGGGATGGCCACCAGGGCGGTCGCGCCTCGGTTTGGTTGCTGTCGGAAGACGATTGATCGTCTTGCAGCCCGGTACCAGCAGACTGGGGCTGTTCACGACCGGCAGCGACCTGGTAGGCCTCGTGTAACGACGGCTAGAGCCGATCGTTACATTACGTTGACGCACTTACGTCAACGTCGATTGGCAGCCACAGTCACTGCTAGGCGATACGGTGTCTCAGGGCAGACCATTCGCAACCGGTTACGTCGTAACGCCCAACCAATCCGGGCACGCCGCCCGTACACTGGTCAGATAATGACCCAACGTCACCGTGCTGCCAGACTGTTATGGGCGCGACGTCATCTGAACTGGAGAAGGGCTGACTGGAACCGAGTTTTGTTCACCGATGAATCTCGGTTCACAGTTAGTCATGCTGACGGAAGATTACGGGTATACAGGCGTATAAATGAAAGATTCACCGATTGTTGCATTGTTGAGAAGAACAGGTTTGGGGGAGGGAGCGTAATGGTCTGGGGTGGGATCATGGGAAACCGGAAGACAGATTTGGTTGTTGTACAGGGCAACATCAATGCACAACGTTATGTTGCAGATGTGCTAAATGCACATGCCTTACCATTTATCCGTCAGCATGGTCCTGGTGTGACATTGATGCACGACAATGCCCGCCCTCACGTAGCCAGGGTCACCACTCAATACTTACAGCAAAACAACGTCGACGTCATGCCATGGCCCGCGGTCTCCCCGGATCTCAATCCCATTGAGCACATATGGGATGAGCTGGGCCGCAAAGCACGAGCTAACCATCAGATTGACAATGTTCGCGATCTTACACGGGCGTTACAACGGGAATGGACATCATTTGCCCAACGCACTGGTATTGCGTTACGTCACGTCGATGCGGCGTAGGATCATTGCATGCATTCATGCAAATGGTGGCCACACTCGGTACTAACGAGATTTACTGAATTTGCCACATTACTTATTGACATTCCATCTCTAAACATTAAGTAACACATTTCTGAGTTTTTGTGATTTTTGATTTTGACCCCTACCGCCCTTGGCCGGTTATCTCTCGAATATTTAACAAGATATCCAAATGCAATTTATTGGCTTTGATAAAGAAATGAATGAACTTGTTTTTCCATTTTGATTTTTAAAAGTAACCCTTTTGGTTTTTGATGAATCTTTCCTTAAACATGGAGGGACGTTTCTAGTTTTGCTCAGTATATATACACTATATTACAGGAGACAGCGACACAATATCCTCCCACAACCACAAGTGGGCGGCAGGTGGAAGCATGCGATTGGTAATTTAACAAACGAGATTCACCATTACCGGAATTCCGACTGGATACCTAGTTTTGGCAATCACATAGGTCTTTGGCAGTTTTGTATGTGACATTTGCATCTGGTTATACCCCTTATGTGAGTATTAGGAGTATTCGTAATCCTATTACTTTTAGAGGAAGGTGACAATTGACTTTGGTGTGGTATGGACCTGTCACCAGGTCAGCTTATTCTAAATTCAGGGCTGAATCCACATCAACCAAAACAATCAAAATGGCCGCCAAAATGATCTTGATTGTTTCTATTATTTACTCTATGGAGCTGTTATAAACACCATTTCATGCATACATTGCATATACCCATACCAGTCAGATATAGAAGTTCATTCAATATAGGAATGAATGGCATTGTTGTGGAATTTATCGGGGTATAAACTTGGAAAAGTCGTGGGAATACTGGACGAAGGCCGGAAGGCCTCGTCCAGTATTCCCGCGACTTTTCCAAGTTTATATCCCCGATAAATTCCACAAAAATGCCATTCATTCCTTATAATTCCAGCATTTGAAATAAATTCATCAAGAAAATGTGTTTATTTTCCGTTTTCTTAAGAATTATTTTAACTGCGCCTCACGGTTACGGAAAGTAGTTCGGCGTGGGAGTTTACTGGGATATAAATTTTGGACAGATACTTGCTACGGGCCAATCAAATGTATGAAATTGTGTAAATATTGTTGTGCTTGAATTATTTGATAATACATACATGGCCAGCTACACAATTTTCAAAATGTCCCCCAAAATGTTATGATTTTCCATAATATTGATTCTGAAGCTGCAGTTTTCAGTAATTAAAAAACAACAACATTACTATCATGTTTATTTTCAAAAACAAATACGGATGGATTTTAATCATTTTGAGGATGAAAAATGTATTTCAAATTTTGAAGCGTTCTTTGTTTACTTTTACTTCACGGTGAGTGACCTAATGATGTTGTTAATAAACACTTGATTAGGTGTGCTTATGATAATATTTTTGTTTCATATTGTAGGGTGTTCTCTCAATAACAATATAGCAGCAAAGTATGAACCTCGACTACCTGCAGATTATTGCTATAGTTTAGTGCGCTCAATGGAAATGTATTTACGAAAATTTAGTGCTATGTGCTACAACCATTCAATCAGTCTGGTAGAAAAGATATACAGTGGAACCTCTCTAAACCGGACACCAAGAAAACATCTATGATCTTAATATTAATGAGTTTCTTGGTAATCTATCACAGTGATGGTGATAATGTCTGTTCATGGTCGCAAACCGCACAACTATGTCTCAGAATGATCAAATGCCTGATTTACAGTGAAACCTCTCTAAACCGGACACCCTGGGGACCTCCCAGGGTGTCCGGTTTGGAGAGGTTTCACTGTACTTTCAATATTCAATATTCAATGTGCAAGTTAGTGCCTACAGCATATACTATTGAAAGCATTGCTTGTATGTATCAGAGAAGTTTTCATATTGGGATACACACCGTGATAATGGTCAAGGCTAAATAAATATGAAATGGATCTGTAGACGAACACGTATGCATTCCGTATCTGAAAGGTGTGTGTATAACTAATATTCAAGTTAAAGTAGCTACATATGAACCTTATCTAATCGCGCATCAAATAAGAACATGTATTAAATGTAAACTGGTCATTGTAAATTCAGTTGGTGTGGAATGGTTAAATCTACTCTGCTTTTAAAGGTACATACCCACTCAGCAGGCACAAACTGCTCTTGATTGGCATTATTATACATGTTATATCAGACGTAACTAACCGCGTTTTCGGGTTGCAAACCGCCCCCCCCCCCGCCGTTGAGCCACGGAGTTTACATAGATCACAGTTTAACACCAGTTTGAGTCTGAATTTAAATGCCGTAAAACACAGGAAAGTGCATTTCGAAGAGCTCGAAAATAGGACAACCCCCTAGTTGCAAAGGGTAACCAGATTCATCGCTCGTATATGAGGGTCAAACCAGGTCTCTGGTCAGGATGAATCCCGATCGTTAACTTCCCCATCCATCGTTAAATTACCCATCGCATGCTCCCACTTGCCGCCCACTATATGCAGTAGGTTTGTTTGTTGGGGTTTAACGGCATATCAACAACTATGGTCATTTAAGGCCTGGTCAATGGGTTTAGTACTAAATACCATATATTACCTGTACAAGTACATTGTACAGGCAAATGTGCAAGTACATGTACAAATGGGTGGGGGGAATCCCAAAATCAAAACAGAATATTTACAATAAAAACAGTATATATTCAGCCCTGAAATCAGAATAATCCTGATCTGATGCCAGGTCCTCGCCACACCAGAATCACTTGGCCCCCTCCCAAAAGCAGTAGGATCAGTAATAATATTATTACTTTTATAATGGGCAATAACCCAACTCCTAGGTAACAAACGAGCCAAAGATAAAAACGTACCCGAGAGCCAAGCCAGGCAAATCGCGATACTTATAAGGAGGAACCCCTACCGTTAATTTACGCCGTGCGTTCGCCCGACCAACCATAATCCCGATCGTTAAATTACCCATCGCATGCTCCCAACTGCCAACCACTATATGCAGTAGGACCGATATTGACAATACAACACATAATTATAAGCCATATTTCTCCAGTCCTAGCACTGTATAGACAGGAATAGTACGGAGCCCCGCAGGGACGTAGAATTCCTTTTTTATTAATTCGTTCCCAAGAATTGGAAATAACAATTCGTTCCCTCAATATAACAATAACAATTCGTTCCCACGAAATAACAATTCGTTCCCGTGGGAACGAATTGTTCTTTCGAGGAAACGAATTGTTAAATTGAGGGAACGAATTGTCATTTCGTGGGAACGAACTGTTATATCGTGGGAACGAATTGTTAATTCGAGGGAACGAATTGTTAAATTGAGGGAACGAATTGTCATTTCGTGGGAACGAACTGTTATATCGTGGTAACGAATTGTTAATTCGAGGGAACGAATTGTTAAATTGAGGGAATGAATTGTTATTTCGTGGGAACAAATTAATAAAAATCCATGTCCCCTGCCGAGCTCCGTAGAATGGACATGCACAACAGTGAAGAAAAATATTTCACCAGGAAATTGGCTAAGGAAGGAAATTCCGACTGTTCCATAACCAGGAAATGGTTATTGTTGTACAAAATATTCGGAAACTGTGCAGATCGTCATGAAACAGAGGACGATGACCGGACGGACAAACTAGCTAGGTAGCCCACAGTATAAAATACATACTCGGGGTACAATAAAACAGTATAGTTGGAATTGTAGAGCAGGATAATGTGAAAAAAACAAAGACATGTTAAGACATGATTATATTTAATGACATTGACAGCACATAACAATTGTAGCAATCTACCAAATAGAAATACCGTTTACAGAATATATATACCATAACACGACGTATTTGACCCATCTTGACCAAAGGAGTCAGAAGCTCTACCCTATGTTCAGTACTTTCAGCACTTCTCAATAAGGCAATAAGCCTGATTTTCACATGATGAATCACATTTGTTATGATTTTATGTATTGGTGTTTAATGGCCCATCAACAACTAGGTCATTTAAAGCCGGGCCAACGGGTTCAATCCCGCTGTAACCTGCTGCATTGCGAGAAAATCCCAAAATCCGAATGGAATATTTACATCAAAATAAATATATATTCAGCCCCGAAATAGAATAACCTGACCTGGTACCATTGTCTATATCACACCAATGTCACTGGGCCCCTTCTCCTAAAGATACTAGGATTAGGAATAATCGCATTACTCATATAAGGGGTGTAACCAGATTAAACCCTCACATACAAGAATGCCAAAGACGTGCCTGAGGGTCAAACCAGGTCTCCGTTCGGGATACCTTAAGAATGAACCACAATCGTTAAATTACCCATCGCATGCTCCCACCTGCCACCCACTATCAAATGTGGAAATCAGGAGAAGACCTTATAGGTTGCCATACATGGAAAATGAAGGGTCTATAAATAGGTTACCGAACATGGGAAACCATATTACAGTAGAACTTCTCTAAACCGGACACTATGGGGACCCCATTGTGTTTAATTCAGATGGGTTTAACTGTAATTTATTTCATTGTCATGTCTGTTCATGATTAAAAATGGCAAACATTGTTCACAGAGTGCTTAATGACAGTGGAACCTCTCTAAACCGGACACCCTGGGGATGTCACATTAATTTTGTTTATTAGAGTTGCTCATGATTGGTAAACATGTTTACAAGAACGTGACACAAACCAATAGATGCAAACTAGTTTCTGTTTGTTTTATTGGTGTTTAATGGCCTATCAACAGCTGAGGTCATGTAAGGCCGGGCAAACGGGTTCGATCCCGTTACAACCTGCTGCATTGGGTGGAAAATCTAAAAACCAGAACGGAATATTTAATTCCAGAAAAAGATATTTAGCCCTGAAATTAGAATAACCTTGATCTGGTGCCAGGTCCATACCACACCAAAGTCACTTGGACCCTTCCACTAAATTAGGATTACAAATAATTGTAATACTCACATAAGGGGTATAACCAGATTCAACTGTCACATACAAAATACCAAAGACGTATGTGAGGGAGTTCCGGTAAGGATGAACCCCAATCGTTAAAATACCCATCATATGCTCCCACCTGCAAACTAGTTTCTGAAGATTGTGAAATACACATTGTCTGAATGGTGTAAACACGCATCTAACGTGCATACAATTTCGCTTGCAATGACATTGAAACAACCATCCTAGCTAGGTACATATGCCCGGCAACATGTCACCATGAAACAAACACCACAACAATAAATTCTGTGAACAATATTCCACGTGGCAGACTGGATTTAATTAACAAGTAAAGACATACATCTATGAAACAAACAAACAGCAGCTCTGGTCAACAAGTCGGTACACAGGGTTGAGCAACTAGACTTGTTCCAGAAGCTAGAGCAGGCAATTCACGAGAAATCTTCACATGTTTCAGTTTTGTAATTCACTACCAAAGATTGTTATGTTAGCAATCATGTGCGTAATAAGTGGAACTTCTATAAACCGGAAAATACAGTGAAACATCTATAAACTGGACACCTTGGGGTGTCCCCAGGGTGTCCGGTTGATAGATGTTCCACTGTAATTTCGGCACATGTCAGCACTCCCAAGACATGTTTGTTAACTGTTGTACTATTGCAGCATATTATTATAGGAATGAATGGCCTTTTTGTGGAATTTATCGGGGTATAAACTTGGAAAAGTCGCGGGAATACTGGACGAAGGCCGGAAGGCCTCGTCCAGTATTCCCGTAACTTTTCCAAGTTTATATCCCTGATAAATTCCACAAAAAGGCCATTCATTCCTTTTAATTCCAGCATTTGAAATAAATTCATAAAGAAAATGTGTTTATTTTCCGTTTTCTTAAGAATTATTTTAACTGCGCCTCACGATTACGGAAAGTAGTTCGGCGTGGGAGTTTACTGGGATATAAATTTTGGACAGAGACTTGCTACGGACCAATCAAATGTTAGGGAATTGTGTAAATATTTTTGTGCTGGAATTATGTGTTTGTATAAATGTGTTGAAAATAAAAACTAAAAACAGAAAGAAAAATAGACATGTTTGTCAGGTCAGATTTGTCTGGCTTTAGGAAATCCAGCCTATCCCATAATTTTTCCATTATATATTTTTAAGATAAACACAATTTGCAAAATATATCGGATTTATGCCAATTTCCAAGATATATTCACTCATTCCATATATGTGAAGATATAAAATGAGCGTGTTAATTCTGCAGTCGGGTACAATTAATTTGCTGTAAACAACAAAAATGTGATAACATATCTTTCATTCACATATGTCCCGAATCAGTATGCATGGTTACAAAATTTCTCATGAATTGCTTGCCGACTGTCAACTAAACTCAAACGATTCTGGCAGATACCACTAATCATACAATAATTTAAAATATACAGAATCAAAATGTACAAGGATCTTGCGTAATGAGAGGACAAAAAATGTTGGGAACACAACATATATGTGGCTGTGACTGGAGAAATGGGGGTTATGGGCGTGTGACCAGTGCAGCTCATGATCAAATTGCTCCTGTAGCCCGATAACGATCTGTATTGCTTGTTACATTAATTGAATGGCGAAAAGTGCAGACCCTGGTCAGACTGTGGGGATGCACAGGCTGATCTCGGTCTACACTGGTTGCATTGGCCATAAGCTCCATTTCTCCAGTCAGACACATTTATACAGTCAGGGCCCGGTTGTTCAAAACATCTGTTAGCTTAACGGACTGTTAAATCCTTAACTGAATGGTTAAAATCTCTGTTTTAACAGAGATTTTAACCATTCAGTTAAGGATTTAACTGTCTGTTAAGGATTTAACAGTCCGTTAAGCTAACTGGTGTTTTGAACAACCAGGCCCAGGTGTTCAAGTCAATAACATAAAAGGAAAATGTGCGTAGAATGAAAAGATTACAAGTTATTCCATTTTTGCCAATTTCTCCATCAATGTGTAGTTTGTGACTAAATCCTATTCCAAATGTAAAAGATGGTTACACAGACATCATGATATAGTCGTTCATTTAGAAACTAGAATAATGAATAGCCGTACGTCATTCAAAACATTCAATGTTTTTTTCCGTCCGTCGGATGATTATGTGCTATATACAAAGTGCATGCATCTATACAACATTAGGATAATCTAAAGAAAGTAAACATCCACTACATTTGACGACTTCAAAAATGCACTGTTATGTTGATGCAATTGCCGAGCAAAGCAAACACATAGATGGTTAGAGTGTAAAGCATCATTGCTATTGTGATCAATGCAGTCTATGCTCATCCTGCAAATCGTGAATCTACACGGTTTGCCATTTAGTCAGTGAAACGCTCGTGATCATACATACTTGTATGTAAATAAATACCGTTACATATAACATGTCAGGTGATCAGTACATATTCAATGAATGAGGCTATGCTTATGGAATATACAAAATCTAACATTTGCGTTTATTTAATGATATTTATGACACTGTCGACTGATTTCGTAAGAAGGTCGAGATAGCCTCATTTCTTATTAACCCTTACACCGCTATCTTAATTTTGTTGTTGTCTGCTGTTTATTTTCTTATTTCCATTTTTATCATCATTAGCATGCTTTGCGAGCAATTAAGAATAATTTACAACATGGTCCGACAGCACTTTAGAATCATTTACAATGGAAATGATTCTGAAGTGCTGTCAGACCATGTTTTTATTGAGAAATAAGGCAATACATAAAAGCAACAGCAGATAACAATTGTTGTGTGTAGCGGTCTAAGGGTTAAATCAGTAAACTCGTTATAAATATCACATTTAATCATCACTGCGGCAAGACCATCTTTATCGTACATTTTTAAAGTCACCAAAGGTAGATGGAAAGGCAGCTATAGCGTTTGAGCCTGAGGTAGTTCGACTTGGCAGTGTGACATACACATCATGGAATTTTCGCCTCCTAGTTACGTGGAATGTCCAAACCAGTCCCTGAAAACAGGAACTTCTGTGGTGGGCTTTTATTTAACACTCAATTTCACCCCTACCAACTGTCACATTAAATGCTGCAGTGGGACATTCGTTTCAGCCACAGGCCGGCAGCATGCTGATGAGATGGTGCAATATACAGTTTTAGACATGTAAACAAACAAAATATGTGTAGTCATTGTATAGTAATTCATTTATTTTCTTAAATACTTTGACAATACAATGACTACAGCTGTTTTGTTTTCTACATATCTAAAACAGCATATTACACTATCCTATCAACATTGCGAACAGTGCAGATCCTGATCAGACTGTGCGGATGCACAGTCTGATCTGGATCTACACTGGTCGCAATACCGACCGCCTGCGATTTAAGCCATTAGAGATTGGGTTCACTTACACCCGCCCACCATGTGGCAAAAGGGAAATTTTCTAGATCAATGAGGGCGATTTGTAAGTAACACTGTCGGTATGGTCGCTAGCATTTTTACTTCATGAAAATATTAGTGAAAGGGCAAAAATAGGATCTACAGCATTTATTGTATTTTTCAATTCTAAAACCAAATCCGCATTTTCTTATTAATGGAATAGTCCAAAAATAATCATGGAAAAGTCGACATTGGATATTTAGGGGTGCAAGGCTAATTTCTTCTTCTGCTGAATCCCATTTGTCACCAGCAAGATGAATGGCATGTGACACCAATGACGTAGGGGCTACACCGCATACAATTGCATATGTTGACTAGTGCAAGGCAACAGATAAATATGACTTGGACTAGAAAAAGATTGCTACATATTAATTACTATATACACACAGTTGTGGCAAGATAATTACATAAATATAAAGATAATATATACAATATACACATCAGCAAAGACAAGGTTTATCGACGTGTTCGATCTTAAACCCTTTAACCCCCACAGACCATAAAACTAACATATGCAAAAACTGTAGATCAAGATGATCCGGTTCGAAATGAACCATCTCATCAGGATCTGCAGCTATTGCTATTGGTTAGAAACACCACTGATCTGAACGGCAGCAAACACTGTTTTTAGCTGGTTTGTAAAATATATTCTACAATACAATAACAATCGACTGGCTAACATAAATTGACACCAGTTTAATTGACAAAATACACACATGTATTAATTCTGGTCTATACAGAATGGACATAACAATATAGTATTTTCTTTTCCACGCCAAAGTGTCAAAATATGTGCATGTACTGGGAGCCATTTCACTAAACTTTGTACGACTAAAATGTTCGCAAGTGCAAATTTAGAATCGTCTAGAAAAATCAATTGATGGATTTACATTTATTGAGCATAGGCTGCATATGCAGCCTATGCTCAATAAATGTAAATCCAATAATTGTTTTCAAGAAAACATTGTTAATGTGAAATTTGCAAACTATCATAACTTTGCACTTACAAACATTTTAGCCATACAAAGTTTAGTGAAACGCGCCCCTGATCACTATGTTACAGAGTTAAGTACAATATGTCAATCTTACACATCTCCAGCAATAGAAGTCCATTGATTACCGACCATACTGTAAGAATGAAGGGAAAACTTTCTCTGAAACTTACAATTCAAATGCTACTCTAGTTACATAATATATTACATATAACAAATATACATACATTTGCAATGCCCATCTTTTGAGATAGAAAATACCTGATTACTGGCTATCTGCTATGGATTTCATGGAAAAACATGGATTTTTTTTTGCAAAAAAAAAGAGTACATAAGTTACTTTATACACGTTTATATTTATAGGATCAATGAACAATACACATTATACATGTTGTAAATTAATAGTTGTCAACAAGTATACAGCAATTGCTGAAAATAATTTATCAGAACATATCTTAACCCTTTCACCCCTAAGTAACTGGAATGGAATTTGATATGTCAATTCTGCAACCAATCCAATGGTCACAAAATAATTTTCAGACTAGTCCATTTATGAAAAGGGGGGTGTATTCTTAAAAAATATGAAAACTACCAGCAAACAGTGAAGATCCTGATGAGACGGCACGTCATCTGGATCTACACTGTTTACCAATACCACTAAACAGGTCTGTGGTGTTGAAAGGGTTAAGTGACGGCTATCGGGACAATTATTTCTGGATAAACTTAATATTTACAACATTGAATGACCATAGACATCAATACAAGTAACATGAATGATACAGATACAATACAAAGAGTTGATAACTAGATGACGAAGACACCGAATCATACTTTCCAATTTTGAAAATTAGGACATATTTTCCAAATTTCAAAATCAATATCGGTCAATAAGGCAAAGCAATAATGTTATGTCGGGCACATAGTGATGGGGCTTAATATATTTACTGCCAGTTTAGCTTAAGTCTGCTAGCATGCTCCTGCAGGCAGGTTTGTTTGTTTGTTTGTTGGGGTTTAACAGCCTATCAACAGCTAAGGTCATTTAAGGCCGGGTCAATGGGTTTAGTACTAAATACCATATATTACCTGTACAAGTACATATATACATGTTCAAGTATATATACAAATGGGGGGGGGGGAAATCCCAAAATCAGAACTGAATATTTACAATAACAAAACTATATATTCAGCCCTGAAATCAGAATAATCCTGATCTGATGCCAGGTCCTCGCCACACCAGAATCACTTGAACCTGCAGGCAGGTACAGTGTCACTATTGTGAATCACAATGAAAAATTGCCACTTTTATGAGGGCCTATATTGCTCGCTACAAAATTGCTTGAACGTAAATTTCATACACTGGTCACGCATACATACCACGACATGTAAAATATCTGTGTTGCATTGAGAAAAGGAAGAATGTGTCGCTGCGACTGGATAAATGCAGCTTACAGGTTTTGCAAACAGTGTAGATCCAGATCAGACTGTGCATCCGCACAATCTGATCAGGATCTGCACTGTTCGCTATTCCGTCAATGAAACACCTGTCATGCTTCAAACAAACAATATGGATCATTATCAGGCTACATGATCCGGAGCAACATGTTCACAAATCCCATCAGCCCCATTTCTCCAGTCAACAGCCACAATTATACAAAATCCCTGAGATAAGTCGAGGAAAATAGACCTACATCTGTAGTCTATTTCACCAACATTGCAAAGTATACTTATCTAGTAAAGTATACTTTGAGGGAGAAATTTTCAATTTAATGAGTGAGTGAGTGAGTGAATAGGGTTTAACGTCCGCTTTTCTGACATAGAGGTACAAGCCTCAGGGAGTCTACACGCAGACGGGTCAACGGGGTCGAGTCCCATATCCACCTGTCCAAGGGGGGTAAATCCCAACTTCAGAACTCAATATTTACAATCAAAATATATATTCAGTCCTGAAATTAGAACAACCTGATCTGGTGCCAGGCCCTCGCCACACCAGCATCATTTATCCCATCCCCTAAAAGTAATAGGATTAGCGCTAATCTTACTTTTATAGCATAGCCCGACTCAACTCTCACATACAAGAAAGCCAAAAATGTACATGAGGGCCAAATCCGGTATAGTGGGTTCCGGAAAGTATGAACCCAATCGTTAAGCCAGTTTAGTCGCCTTTTACGACAAGCAATGGCTACTGCAGCACTATTCTCAGGATCAGTTGATCCCGCCCCGATACATTTATTAATTTTTATTATACTGAATTTATTAATAAACATTATCACAGCCATTTTGGCTGTGATAATGTAATAAATTTAGTATAATAATTCTGCATACTTTTAATCATCAAATACACAGAACAAATGGCTCACCATCAGACAAACCAGTTAATATTGCAAATGTCTGCTACACTCGTGTTTCACTCCGCACCGGTATAAAATGTTTCATGGCGAAATCGGTTCCAGATTCCAGACAAATTCCCATTCAGCTACAAGCAGAAGATAGTATTCAGATACTGCAGAAACACATTTTCGTCTAATAACTGGCGCAAGAAATTTGCTTATATGTATGCGATAGCTCTAAGTAGAGCTGAGTGGCGTCTCATCAGGATACCGGTGCATTTTTCGACGCGAAACATTTTACGTCGGTGCCGAGTGCAGCATCAGTGAATACATGTATAGCGTACATGTATTACTGCACTGGCTGTAAATTTCCACAGGATCACAGTTCAGACATAAGTACACTGTTTAAATCCTCACCATCATATTCACTTGTAAAGTTCGAAAAATAATACAGCTTCATATGATTGGCTGAGTGAGGTAGAGGTAGAGGGTATGTCGTTACTACTCAGTTGAACAGTCTCGGCGAGACGGTTCAACTGAGCAGTAACGACATAAAACTTTGAGGAGAAATGCGAAAAATTGCAGAAAATATATTTTATTGTGCATCGGATGATATACTAGTAAAAGTTTTATATTATCAAACGAGATCTTGCCAACATAAAAATAAACAATCATGTTATCGACATTATCGGAAATGCATAGTTAATATTTATATACTATTAATAGTAATAATTACATACCTGGTCTTTTTGTAAAGATCGATTCTAAGCATTTCAATAAAATTATATTTTTGTCAAAATTATGTTCTGACGCCCCACACCTGTGCAGACTAACTGATTGGCAACTGTACTGTGCAGGCTGATATGCTGGTGAGGATGTTTTTTTATTATGTTTCTCATGCAGCATTCCAAACATACTAAGATGCCTTTAGTCAACATCAGCAAACATGAAATGACTAGCATACACAAAATGGCACAGATTATCACTATGACATAGTGACACAACTGGTGCCAAGACACAATAAATTAAACATATACTGCTATTTTGGATTTCAAAAATATGAAAACAGCCAAAAAGTGGCACAAATATTTTGGATTTCATATACAAGTGGCTTTCAGTTTCATGGATATAAGCAATGTACAAGCTTGTGTAAAGTGTTTGAAACGGATAAATATGTGGCTGCGACTAGAGAAATGGGGCTTATGGGTTATGCGACCAGTGTAGATCCAGATCAGCCTGTGCATCCGCACAGTCTGATCAGAATCTGCACTGTTCACGATTCCATCAACAAAGCACCCGCCATTCTTCGAACAAGCGATATAGATCGCCATCAGGCTACATGTGTTTGCTATTTGATCAGGAGCTACACTGGTCACAAATCCCATAAGCCTCATTTCCCCAGTCATAGCCACATGTAAGCTTGTGTAAATCTATATAATGCAGAAATGTAGAAAAATCCAATGTTCATACAAAAATATAGAAGACCGACAACAAATAGGTGGCTATGACTGGAGAAAGGGGGCTAATGGGATTTGTGACCAGTGTAACTCCTGATCAAATACTAGTAGTTCACACTTGCAAAGCAATCTATATTGCACGACACAGATATTGGTGCCATTGATGGAATGGCGAACAATGCAGATCCTGATCAGACTGTGCGGATGCACAGTCTGATCTGGATCTACACTGGTCGCAAACCCGTAAGTCCCATTTCTCCAGTCACAGCCACATATCATAAAACATACAAATACATTTGCGTTTTCATGTTTATGCACACACAGACATTGATCATAAAGTAATGCATTTCATTTAAAAACGATACTTTAAATCTCTATAGTTGATTGTCGCAAGTCCAAACAATTTTCCTGAATTAATAGCAACAGATTATACACAATAACAAGGAAAAATACAAATCTGTATTGAGCGTCTTCTAAAACATGCAAGACATCTTGTGTATCAACAAACACATCTGTGCAAGTTATCTTTTGATTCATCATTAAATATGTCATCTCAAGTTTACAGATTGTACCTCTATACATACATAAACAAACATATACAAACATATTTAACAAATAATAGCTGTTTAGCAGGAATGCGAAATTTCCACCCCAGTGTCATATGTAAATGTACAATATAATGAAGACAAATTGCTTTTGCGACCGGTGGAGATCTAGATCAATTGGCCTATCATCCATAACAGGGATTCCGATGGGGAAAAAAAAAATCGCCACTTCAAAAAAAAATTTTTTTTTTTTGAAGTGGCGATTTCTTTTCGAAAATGGTAATTTTTTATCGCCAATTGTTTATTTTTATCTCCAATTGCGAAAGTGGCGATCACCAGCGGAATCCCTGCATAACCTCGAGTCCATCAATTATGTGCAGCCCGTGCAATGTGCAAGAAAAATTCCACCCGATCCTTGCACGTGTTTCCACACATGTTACATTTGTACGGATCTTTGTATCCATGGTAACCCATGTGCATCGTGTACATTATACAGTCGCCGAACGCGATCTGACAATGTGGACATTCGTAGTTGCCATTTTTGTCCTTTCGTAGGTTTGTACAGTTCGGGGCTTCCGACCACAGCTTCTTATCCAGATGGCTGATCTCCGTTTTCCCGTAGCCATTCCTGAAGGTCGCGGGGTCGGTAATGTAGGGGTTATTCCACAGCTTCAGAGCCAAATCTGCTCCCCGCTGAATCGCCACTGGAACTGGCTTCCTGCGGCTTTGATGTGGAATATGTGGAGCAACATTTACATTTTCTCTATTCCTCGTGTTTGTGTCCAATCCAGTGTGATGATTTTCATCTCTATTCCCATTCTCCTGCTTGTCATTTTGAATTTGGACTTCGCTGTTCAGGATTTTCAAGTTGGAGTGGATCTGACTAAAGTCTACCTCATCACTGTTGTTCTTCCTGTTCTCATTGATGGTCAGTTTCATGGGACGGTCATCACATTCATTGTCCACCACATCCACGTCCACCCCATTACTTTCTCCATCCACATTTCTCTCACCATTCACATGAGCCTCTATGAGCTTGCTGAAACTGCTGCGGCTACGTTTGGCTGGGGTAGCATCTTCATCATCGTGTACGTTACTCTCCTGCCCGTTTACATCGGGCATGGACCTCTCATCGCTGTCACCCATGGAATCATCTTCACTCATGTATGTACTGTGCCGTTCCTGCAGTTTGAGACAGAGCGTGTCCAGCTTGAATGCCTGACCTTTCCTGGAGCGTTTGCGGGGTGGTGGAGACACCATGTCATTGGAGGCGATGGACGTCTCGCTGCTCGACTGCTCACCGTCATCACTGCGGTGGGTGGGCGGGGCGGGGTAGTGCTGCGAGTACAGGCTGGGTGGCGACCGGGGCTTCGTAAGATCCAGGGGCGAGTCTGTTGTGACAGACTTCTCTAGTCCAAACGGACCGGAGCCAAACTTCAACGTCATCTGTTTCAGAATGTCACTGCCTTGATCCTTCATGTCTCCAGATGGCAGTTTACCATTCATGAAGGGGTAACCAGTAGACATGGGCAGTTCCTTGGTGGAGCCATTCTTCATGTTACTGTGCATGGGAGGCAACAGGTGGCGTGGACTGATCACAGAATCATCTGGCATTTCTGTTTTTATCTTCAAACCCATAGGTGAGTAGTCGCTGACTGGGAATGGCTGGGGCGACTTTAATGGCGAAGAAAGGGCATCCATTCTCCTCCGACTTTCCTCCATCAATGCGTCTGATGATATACCGAACATGGAAAACAAGTCTCTATTTTCTGGAGCATGAACCTTCATCACGTGACTAGCAAGGGACTCGTGTCCGTGTCCTACAAAACTACACAAATTGCACTTGAACGGTAATGGACTTGCTGGCAAGGTCACTTCATCACCACTACCTTTGATCCCAATTGGACTATCCTTAAATCCGGGCATGGGCATACCAAATCGTGGCGGAAACCCAAGGGGACTCGGCAGTCCATTGGGAATGGGCCCGGTCCCGTGGAGTAGTGGCCAGAATGGAGACATGCCGGGTATGGGTACGCCAGGCATTCGTGCCAGGGGCGAGTGCATCATTGGGGGGAAGGGCCCCATGGGCGAGTCGAGGCGGTCCTTCCTTATACCGCGGGGGCCCCGGGGTGGGCCACGTTTCGAGAGCAGGGAGAGGCCAGAGTTGGTGGCATCGACGCCCTGGGGCAGACTGCCGTCTGAGTTGAGGACCGCTGCCGGCTTGTGGTTGTATTTACGCAGATGCAGCTTCAGGCTGTGGCAGTATTTTGTAGCGTAGGTACAGTCTGCACATCTACAAATGGAACACAAGATGCTTATATCAGAAATATCGGAGACTCTGACTGACTGAAGAAATGTGGCTTATGGTATTTATGGCTAGTCTAGCTCCTATTCAGCTAGCGCATTCCTGTACAGAGCTCCAGATAACGTGTATATTGGCATATTTGACGTATTTTTGCTGAATAAGTATTGATTATCAAAAGTGGGCGTACAAAATACTCACAGCAATGTGAAAATACACATTGATTTTCAAATCAAGTAGTGGAAATACTGCAATAAAGTTGAAAATTTACTTCGTCAACTCTTTGCATGCTGGGAAACTTGTGGGCTATAAATAGTTCAAAACTACCGGACAAAAATTCATCATATTTTCTTTTATTTCTCCTTGTAAATATCATGAATATGTCTTGGAATTTCATTAGAATTGAGTCCGGAGGACTCAATTTTAATGAAATTCCAAGACATATTTACAGAGAGAAATAAAACATAGTCCTAATTTGTTTGGCGGATATTTTCGCCGCTAGCATGCAAAGAGTTAAGCTGCAAAAAGCAACACTGAATAACAAGGGAGTGTTCATTCCAGTTACTTAGGATTCAAATTACAGTGGAACCTTTCTGAACGTCCCAGGGGTCTCCTATTTGGAGAGGCTTCACTTTCCCTTGAAGGGGCATACCGGTATCGGGATTTCTTGAAAAAATACAATAAAAAAATAAGAACGTGTTTTCATCATGGCCCTGTATAAAGTGGTATAATTGAAGATATATGACAATACTAGGACTGCTGGGTTGGTTCAATTTTCACCAATATCAGTACATAAGTATCAGATTTTCTATCTTGTTGAACAAGATAGGAAATCCGATATTTATGTACGTATATGGGTGAAACTAGAAACAACCCAGCGGTCCTTGTATTGTCATATATCTTCAATTAAACCACTTTACACAGACAGGGCCATGATGAAAACATGTTTTTATTTTTTATAGTATTTTTTAAAAAACATCCTGATATGCCCCTTTAATTTTGAACATAATAACGATTATAATACCACTCACAATAACTGAGCCTGCTTACCTGTACTGGTAGACATTTGTGTGTGACTTCATGTGTGAGTTGAGCATCGACTTGTTGACACACGCGTAGTTACACTTGGGGCACTTGAACGGCTTTGACCCGAAATGATTGCGCAGGTGGTACTCGAGATGATGTTTGTATTCGGTGACGAAGGGGCAGCGGGGGCACTGTAGCAGCTTCTCCTCTTTGATGTGGGTACGCGAGTGTGTCCAGAAATCAGTCTACAAAACAAGAGAACGTACAGTACAGTTGAAACCTCTTTAACCGTTTCACCCCTAAGTATCCGGAATGGATAATGATCTGTTTCTTTTGCGACCAATCCAATTGTCACAAAATGATTTTCAGACTAGTCCATTTATTAAAAGGGGGTGTTTTTCCACTCACATAAATATGAAAATTACTTGCAAAAAGTGCATATCCTGATGAGACGGCTCATCTGGATCTACACTGTTTGCCAATACCACTATACAGGCCTGTCGTGTTAAACGTGACAATTGGGAGACAGCTTATGTGCTTCATAGTGTCTGTTATCGAGTGGAAAACATGCCACTTAATGCCAATATACTAGAATTGCAGTGGAAAATCTCTGAACAGGACACCCTGAGGATTCCAATAAATTTAAAATGCGTTGACTCGATCGTTGCTAAGCAAAACAATTTCTAATAACGCGACTCGAACGAGTTGCAATGTTGTTTTAGCAATACAGTTTCCAACAAGATGATGAGTTGTATTGCTAAACAATACAGTTTCTAACGAGATGGCTCGATCAATTTGAATTGCTAAACAATACAGTTTCTAACGAGATGGCTCGATCGAGTTGTATTGCTAAACAATATAGTTAGCAATACAGTTTCTAATGAGATGGTTCGTCTACAAGGCAATAATTCCAGCACAAAAATATTTACACAATTCCCTAACATTTGATTGGTCCGTAGCAAGTCTCTGTCCAACATTTATATCCCAGTAAACTCCCATGCCGAACTACTTTCCGTAATCGTCAGGCGCAGTTAAAATAATTCTTAAGAAAACGGAAAATAAACACATTTTCTTGATGAATCTATTTCAAATGCTGGAATTATAAGGAATGAATGGCCTTTTTGTTGAATTTATCGGGGATATAAACTTGGAAAAGTCGCGGGAATACTGGACGAGGCCTTCCGGCCTTCGTCCAGTATTCCCGCGACTTTTCCAAGTTTATATCCCCTATAAATTCCACAAAAAGGCCATTCATTCCTATAGTGTTACCTTCTCGGTGGTGGAGAACTCGCACTGTTTACAGCGGAAGACCTTGGGGCGGCCGGGCATGGTGCGGGTGAGGCCGTCCGTGTCCTCCGTGTGGAAGTCCTTGATGTGGCGTTTCAGACGGCCTTCCGTACGCGACTTGTAGTCACAGTGGGGGCACACATGCTCGAAGTGGCAGGTCATGTGAAGGTCAAAGTCTTGTTGGGTTGTGCCTGCGATGATTAAAGGGGTGGCGTTAGTAATCAGGGTATTTGGTAATAATTCCAGCACCAAAATATTTACACAATTCCCTAACATTTGATTGGCCCGTAGCAAGTCTCTGCCCAAAATTTATATCCCAGTAAACTCCCACGCTGAACTACTTTCCGTAACCGTGAGGCGCAGTTAAAATAATTCTTAAGAAAACGGAAAATAAACACATTTTCTTGATCAAATGCTGGAATTATAAGGAATGAATGGCTTTTTTGTTAATTTATCGGGGATATAAACTTGGAAAAGTCGCGGGAATACTGAACGAAGCGATAAAAAATTACAATTTTCGGAAAAAAATAAAAAAAATAATAATTTTCTTTTGATTTTTTTTCGAAAATTGTAATGTTTTATATACGATAAAAAAATTCAATTTTCGGAAAAAAAATAAAAAAATTATTTTATTTTTTTCCGAAAATTGTAATTTTTTATCGCTTCGTCCAGTATTCCCGCGACTTTTTCAAGTTTATACCCCGATAAATTCCACAAAAAGGCCATTCATTCCTATAGTATAAAACTGTTGATGAATATATTTGACGAATTGATTGATTGATTTGTTGATTGGTTGGTCAAGGAAAGGTCAAACAATATAGTGATATGAGAGTTATCATAAGCTGTTCATATGTCAGATAACATTATCTGTAAGTGGAGGTTAGAAAACGAGATAAAATGAGATAAACTGAATATTCAAAATTCAAATAAAAAGACAAAGATGATAGTAAATTGGGTACACATGTGTCACAATAAGGGATTTGGAGTGGAAAATGTGCATATTATATGTGGCTGTGTCCTGATTAGGCTTCCAGTGTGTGCCTGTCACCAATTTCACCAAAATTGCAAGGTATACTGATCTTGCTAAGTACATTTTGAGGGAGAAATCTTCAATTTAAGGATAAATTTATTAATTTTTATTATACTGAATTTATTACATTATCACAGCCATTTTGGCTGTGATAATGTAATAAATTCAGTATAATAATTCTGCATACGTTTAATCATCAAATATATGCAGTGGTTAGTTCTATATGAAATAATACATTTCGGGCAAAATAAATGATTACTCCCTCAAAGTATACTTAGCAATTTTGGTGGAATCGCCTACAGGACGAGGTACTAGGCGGGGCAGAATTGTCATAAGCCCCATTTTCCCACAGCCTGTCACCTTTATGTCCGCCCCCAAACACCTTGTGGTCATACCATTGTAACCTACATACTTAACCCTTTCACCCCTAAGTAACTGACATGGACTATTTCATGTTTAGTTTCAGACAGTTTCATTATGAAGAAAAGGGGGTGAGTTTGTAAAAAATATCCACAAATGGTGTAGATCTTGATGAGACGGCTCGTTACGAGCCGGCTCATCATGATCTACACTGTTTGCAAGTACTAGAAGAGGTCTCTCGTGTTGAAAGGGTTAACCTATGCCATTTTATCTTTATCATAAACAACGGTTTTCCTTTACTGTCAATCTACCATTACAAGCAAACACTCCACATGTTTTATTAGCCTGACCTTCTGTAACATAAAAAGACTTCTTTTTAATGTAATGTCATAAATCTTGTTAAATTCAATTAGATGTGACCTCTAAAGACTTTGAAAACAGCAAAACAATGTTGCTATCATGTGTTTACATGTTACACTGATAAAAACTATATAATGGACAAGAAACTGCGATGGAGATATCCTGAATTCGAGGAGACATAATAGTAACCCTTGCACCCCTAAATAACTGGAATGGATTTATATAATTGTGGCAATTTTCTGGCCAATCCAAAGACAGCTATATAGGTATGTAGGGTTAATTAAGCTAATGGGCGTGGGTCTGGTAATACCTCCCTAATCACAGACTGTATACATTGTATAACCAATATTTATTTGGAAAATCATCCGTATTTTCCACAAATGATGTTGGAATTTTACATAAATTTCACACCCCATGTGAATTTACAATGTGGATGAGCTCTGAAATTTACGTCAACATGTAGTATTATTTAAAAAAACATTGCATTTTTTTTCAAAATCGATATCGTCGTAAAATGGCGATGTGACAAAGTAAAGCAATACCAGAGCCAGGCCAAAATGATTTTGAATGGTTACAGTGTTAACCGAGCATCATTGTCTAGATCAAGAATAAATCCTACGAAATGCCTATTTTAACAAAAAGGAGTTTACAAGCTTTGAAATCAGTGTACCGGATTGTTGATTTCTGTTCTGCATGCACATTGACAACAATTTTTGTAAATAAATAGGTGAGACAACGGCCCATACTATTAAAAGTTATCTGAGCTCATGCGTAAAATCAAACTTCCTGATTTCTGTATTCAGTCTCAGACAACAAACCTGTCTGATTTAGAGCAGGTATTTTGGAGAAAGAAAAATCAGAAACATTCGCCCAGCTTACCTGAAAAGCTGCATAGATGGCAAAAGTAGATTCCCTCTTTGACTCGTGGAATTAAGGCACTGTCTGGTTCATCAAGGGATTGAATGTGGCTTCTGTTGGTTCCAAAGAGTTCTCCTAACGGCTGTAGGGGTGACGGTAGGGACCTCAACTCAGGACTTGTATCAGGGGAAACAATACTATGAGAACCGTGCAGGTCTGAGTCCGGCTTGGGCAGCTGGAACCTCTGTCTTATCACGTCTTCATCCAGCCCTCCAGTCTGGAAATGGTTGAACCTCTCCTTGAAGCCTGCACCCACCTTACCCAACGCAAATCTCAGTCGTGCTTCCTCTGCCGTGAACGGGGAACTGTACGGGCTAATGTTCGGATCAAATCTCTGGTTATAGTTCCGGGACTGTGGACTAGAGGGAGACAAGTCCGCTTTATCGTAATCTTTATCAAAGTCGCTGTCCGGGTCAGAGTTACCTATGCTTGAAGTTTCAAATTGATTCTTGTAGCTTAAGTCAAGTTCGTGATCTTCTTCATTAGATTGCGACTCGTGCGATTCATTTGCGTCTTTGTTTGGGGTGTCTAGACCGGGGGAGGCTGGGTGACGAGTTTCCAACTCGGGCGAGCGGGGAGGGGTATAGTTCTCGCCATTTTCTTCTTCCTTATCCGAGCTGTGATGGTTCACTCTGTGAAGTAGGTCGCGGCTAACGACATCACCGGCTTGCGATGAAATCGTGTCGTTTCTGAAAATATACAATTTAATAATTTAGAAATTTTATCCAGTTTAATGAATTGTGTTGAATTTTTCTGCAAATGCTGAATATGTATTCATATGTATGCTGGGCAGCATGTAAATGAAGATATAAAATTTGAGTAGTTCAACATTTCCTTTTAAATTTATAATGATTCTTCCTGATGTGTGTATATATGGCCCATCAGCTGGGAAAAGGTACTTTACATCGTGAGTAATCGTTATAGCCCAGATCAGCCTAGGCATCCATGAAATCTGATCAGGGTCTACGGTGGTAGTCAAAAGTCGTGAAATATATTTACAGAAACTGTGACATTTTCTGTAAATGACGTCGAAAGTTGATGAAATTTTCACAGCAAATGTGAATTTCAATTGTTCTAAAGTACAAAATCGCATGGCATGTCTCATATTTGATACATTGTCAGATGTTGTTTTGTGCAATTAATTAACTATATACTTCTATAGAGAAATAAACAGAGTAATCAGATTGTTTAACCCTTGCATATTAGCAGTGAAAATTACGAGTATTTTTTTTATTTCTCTCTGTAAATATGTCTTGAAATTTCATTAGCATTAATTACGTCCTCCAGACTCAATTTTAATGACATTCCAAGACATATTCATGAAAATTATAGGAAAAAATAAAGAAAATATAATGAATTGTCGTCCGCTATGTTTGTTTGTTTGTTTAATGGTGTTTAACGGCCTATCAACAGCTAAGGTCATGTAAGGCCGGGCAAACAGGTTCGATCCCGTTTTAACCTGCTGCATTGGGGGGAAAATCCCAAAATCAGAACGGAATATTTACATCGAGATACAACATATTCAGCCCTGAAATTAGAATAACCTGACCTGGTGCCAGGTCCATACCGCACCAAAGTCACTTGGCCCCTTCCCCTATTTAAAAGTAATAACGGTAGGATTACTCTTATAAGGGGTATAACCAGATTCAACTGTCACATACAAAATGCCAAAGACGTATGTGAGGGCCAAAACAAGTTTCCGGTAATGATGAACCCCGATCGTTAAATTACCCATCGCATGCTCCCACCTGCCACCCACCCCCTATGTTTGAACTATTTAGTTTCCCAGCATGGAAAGTGTTGCACTCTAAGTCTGTAATGTGCAAAACAGGGGCCGTTTCACTAAACTTCCTACGACTAAAATGTTTGTAAGTCCAAAATTATGATAGTCTGTAAATTTCACATTAACAATGTTTTCTTGTAAACAATGGTTGGATTTACATTTATTGAGCATAGGCTGCATATGCAGCCTATGCTCAATACATGTAAATCCATCAATTGAAATTTAGAGACGATCCTAAATTTGCACTTACGAACATTTTAGTCGTACAAAGTTTATAGTGAAATGGGCCCCGGATACGCAGGGACACACCCAAGGCAATGCAGTGGCCACAAATGTCATAAGGTACATTTCTCAACCAGCTGATCACATTTACACTGTTATAAATATTGACATTGTGTTTTGTGTTGCTGATTAATCGTTATTACAAGGGATATTGTTTTCACATAATAAAATACCAATGTCTCCATGTTCCTGCAAATACAAATTAGAACATCGGTCTCCGACGACGTTATGAGCACACCCACATGTTTTATGATAACACACAAATAATGTGGTTAACCCTTACAATGCTGAATTAAAATTTGTTGTATGCTGTTAATTTATATTTTCCATTTTTTCTCATCAAAACCATGTTTTGACAACACTTTAGAATCATTTCCAATGGAAATGATTCTAAAGTGTTGTCAAACCATATTTTTTTTGAGAAAAAATACAAAACATAAATCGACAGCAGACGACAAATTACGTTTCCCCCATTCTAAGCGTTAACCTGAGGACAAACCAAGAACAAGCACAAATCAGAGACTATGAGACAGTTCAAATGAGTGGTCAAAACATATGGATACTGTCTCTATGAGACAGTTCAAATAAGTGGTAAAACATACGTTCTTACACGACCACAATTTGAACAGTCTCATTGTCGTTACAACATACATTCTCTATGAGACAGTTCAAATGAGTGGTCACTATGTATACTTTAATTGAGAGAGAGAAGAAAGATAGAACACATATATTGAAATGTTGATACCTGTAAATCTATGTCCTGGTATATAATTAAACAACACTGGTGTATGTATCCAAATCTGCGGTATGAATTTTATACGAACAAGATGTGACAAACAGCCCTATTTTATGTGGCTATTTTAAACTGACCTCTTTCTTTTATCTTAGTTTTTTAAGTCCAATGTAAAGCAGTAACCTTTGGTTGTAAACTTTAATCTATGTGTAACATGTTAAACACAAAAGGTCAACTTTATTTGCACAAAGCGTTGCAAGCAACAACTTGAAATCGTTTTTTTATCAGTATGAAAGAAATTCTTGTGTTGTAAAAATAATATCACATGGTCTAGTAAATTTCAATTCTTAATGTGAATAAATATTTTTGTACCTCCCGTTCTATTGTATGTTATCATTAAAATACAAAAAGCATTTTTATTCAGTCCATTGTAACTAGTAAATATACATGGGATAAACATACTTAAACCCAAACATATTAGATGTGGATAAATTGGTTCAAAAAGTTATGCAATACAAATATTTTTATTTTTAAAGTTGACAGCAATTAATTATAATTAATAAGCCAACATATTCATTTATGAAAAGTCAAATCCTAGATTTCAAACAGAGAATTATTTACAATACTAATAAAACTGGTCTCGTTCAACATTCAAAACCCCGATATGACTATAATACAATGGTTTCTTTATATTATAATTAACAAACTCAAATTGAAATATGAAACTTAACTCTTTGCATGCTGGGAAACTTGTGGGCTATAAATAGTTCAAAATTCATCTATCAAAACTAGCGGACAAGAATTCATCATATTTTCTTGTATTTCTCCCCGTAAATATCATGAATATGTCTTGGAATTTCATTAGAATTGAGTCCTGAGGACTCAATTCTAATGAAATTTCAAGACATATTTACAGAGAGAAATAAAACATGTACTCCTAATTCGCTTGGCGGATATTTTCGCCGCTAGCATGCAAAGAGTTAAAAACATACACTAACTACATGCAACAACAGGGTGTATAGCAAGTAATTAAATAGCAAGTAAATAACAGATGATGAATTCTGCCTATACAATGCATGTTGTCATCAGATTTTGCTTTTGGGTTTTTGTTCTTCACCATTTAACGGCTTTCACCCCTAAGTAACTGGAATGGATTTTGATGTCTTATTTTGCAACCAATCCAATTGTGACAAAATGATTTTCAGGCTAGTCAGGCACAAAAAGTGCAGATCCTGATGAGACGGCTCGTCACGAGCAGGCTCATCTGGATCTACGCTTTTTGCCAATACCACTATACAGGCCTGTGGTGTTGAAAGGGTTAAACAGTTAGAGTGGTCTAGTGGATTATAAGGCATCCGCCTCACAAATGAGAGGTCGAAGGGTCGAGCCTCCGTTTTCGCAGCACAGGCTAAAATAATCATCTCAGTGATTATAAAATGCGACTTGCCACAAAAAATGGTCGGATTGTGACCATTTCAGTTCCTGATCAAGTAACACTTCGATAACTACCGGTAGATACTAGTACCGGGTATATGTCAATTGTTGTTTACAATTAGGTATACATGGCAAAATTGGATACCCAATTCGCTAGTGATCAGTGCACAGTTGCGCAGCGCGGCTGATCTTGGGCTACACTGGTCACAAACTCAACAAGCCCCCATTTGGCATTGCGATTGAGTCACAAATTATATAATCGGTTCAGCACAACCCCCAACCCCTACAATTTCGACCAACAAGCACAAATGTGCCAACAGTAAAGACAACTAGACAGCCAATAAACTACAGCTTCCAAGAGTTATGTCCCTTCCACTATCTTTTCTATGCTTCTAGTGGATGCTATAAAAATATGCATAACATGTAGCCTTTGTTGTCTGCAATATAACTTCAGGAACAGCGGTAATTCTGGGTAAATACCTCTAACTACATTAAATTGCATTGCACAAGAGTTACGATGAAATAGTATTTCCAAATTTGCATTTGAAGAGTTCTTTGTTTGCTTCCTGCTTGAACATGTAGAGGTGACCCAAGACAGTTGCTACTATAGCAGGGATTCCGCGGGCCACTTTCGCAATTGGTGATAAAAATAAACATTAGGCAATAAAAAATTACAATTTTCGAAAAAAAATCAAAAAAAAAAAAAGAAGTGGCAATTTTTTTATTTTCCCCAGCGGAATCCCTGCTATAATATACTTATTAGATCAGTTTAGGATAATATTTCTATCTCATATTGTTGCCTTTCCTCTCAATAAGAATATTATAAAGTATGGATCTGAACGTCCAGCATTATTTAGATAAATTTTAATGCTTATAGATTGTTTAGGCCTAGGAATATTAAAAATCGATTAGGCACAAACAAATTTTTTATAGGAATAAAATAAGTGTATAATTGTGTAACCATTCCGTCATTTTTTGTTTTGTTTTTTTTTTGCTTATATTTAACGGCGGCACTGGCTCTAAGACCTTGCATGCCGTCTCCCAAGAATGGGAGGAAGAACGGAGGTAGAGATTTTTTGAGAGAAGCCGGTAATTCGTATTTACAGAGCAACTACGAATTATCGGTACCCATTTACAGCTGGGTGAACTGGAGCAGTGTGGATAAAGTGTGGATAAAGTGTCTTGCTCAAGGACACAACGCACGCCGCTAGTCAGGCTCGAACCCACGACCCTTGGATCAGTAGTCCGACACACTAACCATTACGCCACGGCGCTCCACGTTCCGTCAGTTGTAAACATTACAAGTGTCCGCTATACAGATATAATATTTTAATAACCTGTAATTTATTGAATGATACTGAAAGAGATACGTGTTTAGACCAGGCTTCTTTGATATTAATTAAATGCAGGGCTCCAGATAAGGAATTAGTAATTGAATATTGTCACTCCATCATTTCTAAAGCAATTGGGAATTTCAAAATTTTAATTGGGTAAAATAAAATTACACTACTGTTTACACATCAACAGACAGCAATTATTGAATAGTTTGCTTCGAAATGAAAACATGTCTTGGCATTTCATTAGAATTGTCTCCTTGGAGACAATTCTAATGAAATACCAAGATGTGTTTTCATGGAAAATAAGAAAAATATGCTACATTTGTGGTCTGTTCATTGTTTCCTGCAGCATGATAAAGGTACCACAACATTTGTATTGCTTTTTGATACTCGCTACTTCTGATTTCAATTGGGTTTTTGGCAATTTTACTTGGATATTTAAGCAAATACGCAGCTTATCTATGTAAATGTGTGACCTGAATAAATATTTTTATCAACATATTATAATGTATGATCATTGCACATCAAACAATAAATAGAAAGAATGTATATTTGTTTCAGTTACCTTTTATGGAAACACAGTTACCACCCCTGATATCAAGAGTAGCAATTCACATTTGATATAACCAGTATAATGAACTTTAATGCCAATGAACACGTCAAACAATGGAAATGATTGTTTATTTTGCCAGAAAATGTTGATATCTAAAGAATGGGAAAACATGTCTATGTATTAATTTATTATTATACCTGGAATGTGAGAATGCTGGTTTATAAGTAGAATGTTAAGAAACTTGAATATTTGTATTTCAACTACACGTTTACATGCGGTGATAAATAGATAATATTCAATATTTTTGGTATTTATACTGATTTTTCTAATACTTGTTTATAGAAAGTATTTTGTCTTCAATAAAATTGTACAAAATGTAGCCCAAAGTATACTTTAAGGGAGTAATATTTATTTTTCCGAAATGCATTATTTCATATAGAACTAACGACTGCATATATTTTATGATTAAAAGTATGCAGAATTATTATACTGAATTTATTACATTATCACAGCCATTTGGCTGTGATAATGTAATAAATTCAGTATAATAAAAATTAATCAATTTATCGTTAAATTGAAAATTTCTCCCTCAAAGTATACTTTGCTAGATAAGTATACTTTGCGATGTTGGTGAAATCGGCTACTGGTCATCATCATTAGCTCGAGGACTAAATACACATTCAACGAGAATTACTCATTGCCTGTGAGTAACAGTAAAGCAAATATTTCCAATTGACAGTGTAACAATTATATAATCAACTTCAAATAAAACAAATATCAATTTATATTCTATACAGATTTAAATTAAATAAATTATATACCCTATTAATTAGCAACATTTGACGAAAAAGTAAAATAAACTTAATTTCAAAATAAGTAACAAGTTTCACATGATGCTATTTAATTAAACAAAACAAAATTAACAAAAAACTGAAAACAGAATAATTAATTAACAACGAACATCAATTAACTATTCACTATGTATGATAAATACCTTTCTAAAATCATGATGTTTTCTATATGCTGGTACCACTGTGTATCTGTCCTTGATAGTCACTTCAACATAACATACGCATGATATGTCTCCAACTGAATGAAATATTTCTGTACTCCGTTATTTAATATACTTTGTTTCTTTCTAATAAGGAACTTATAAAGAAAAATAACTACATGAGGAGTGGTGTTTATTACCCAAGACTAGGATGGAGCATGGCATGGCTTGACCACAGGTTCATCACAGAACAATAAAGTAAGCATGGTCGCAGACCAGCATAGATGAGATCATATGACCACGGATAATTAATTTACTTCTAAAAACATAAACAATTTAGTTTTGTGAAGAAAAAATTATTTTTTTCTTCACAAAACTAAAGGTTTACATTTATTGTGAAGACATTAAACACAGTGTTTTCTTTCAAAACAGAGTGGGTTTTTCAGCACCTATAATGGTCATGTTTAGCGTAAGGTACCGTTTCTCACGGCCAGCCAGTTGTCATGAGGCTGATATTCCATCCAGTAAGTTCTGGCATGTTTATCCCTTTATTGAGGTGGGTCTGTTTATGGCAGGTGCTGACCACAATTTCAGAACTCCACTGCCATGTCAAACATGTCTCACAGTAGGTTTGTACAACTGGTCACAAAAAATGGCCTTATTCTATTTTTACCCATGTAGTGTATTCTGATTCTGTGAGCATTCCTCTGGAACTGGATACAGATGTAAATATTTTTCTACACGGTCATATAAACAATTTTGAATTTTTTTTATTGTCTGTTTTTTTACTTATTTTCAATATTTATAAAAAAATACCTGTTTTGACGTCACATGTGCTATCAAAACATATTTTTGTTGTAAAAATAAATCAATGGCATTGTTATTAACTAAGCTAATCCCCTCGCTGGCAGCCTTGATAATAAAAAAAAAAGAAGAAGAAGTTTTTGCCTAACAAACCAGGTGAACACAAGTCCTCAGTGACCTTGGGCGGTCGGACGTATGCAAAACAAAGCACCATACCTAGACACACATTGTGGCCAAATATCATCAAAATCGATGAAATGGTTCATGAGTTATTGAACGAGATGGCCGCAGCCCGCATGTCGCGCCCGCATGCTTTGACAGTATACCAAAAAACTTTAACCAAAAACTTTAACCTGGACGCACATACGTACGGATGTACGCCAATGTGCCAACTATGTCGCGCTGTCAGCAAGCGGGCGCGAGATTCTGTTTGTAAAACATGGGTATGCCCCCTGCCATATTTACTGGACTAAACAAAGAAAACCTATTGCAAAAATCTTTAGGTCTTTTTGACCATCACATAATCGCTGAAAGACTTGGCATATTTTTATCTAAAATTATTGTCAAGGTCATGTTAATGGTTGCATGTGTGTGTGTACCGAATCACCTTCGAACAAACAGTATAAATCCTTATTAGGCTGCAGGATGGCGCTTTGAAGCTAGATTTACCAATAATGACATAATCAAAATACAAATTTCTATATTTTTTGACAATTATAATTAAAATACTCATTCAGAAAATTGGATAGCCCTGTGGCATTTATTAGAATAATTACCGGTATGGTATGTTAGTGACTGGAAAAATTAGTGCCCATTTGTGAAGACCCAGACCAGATCTGCACAGTCTGATTAGTAGCTGCACTGTTCGGTATTAATTCAGTGAGACACGCTTCTAACAAACAGTATAGATCCTAATGAGAAAGCAGGAGCGTGCTAGCAGAAAATTAAGATGGTACATTGAGTACAAAATTAATGCTATATGCCCCAATTTACCATCCACATATCAGTTAATTTGATATTTTTCCTAAATAAATTTCCACATAATTATGTGACTGGAGAAATGTGGCTTATAGGTTATGCGACCAGTGTAGTCCCAGATCAGCCTGCGCAGCTGCGCAGTCTGATCTGGGACTACACTGTTCGCAATTCCATCAATGAAACACCAGTCATGTTACACGTGTAACAAACAAACAATATAGATTCGTTGTCATACCGCAGGATTGTGCTATTTAATCATCAGCTACACTGGTCACAAATCACTTAAGCCCCTATTTCTCCAGTCACAGCCACATATTTGTTTTCACCCTTGGGGCGCCCCCTGGTGGTCAGTCACTGTGCCCCTTGACCAAATACATTCTAGATATGCTAATGATTTGTATTAGTTTTACAGATAAAATAACATAACATCTGCCACCATATTTTTCCTCTGACAGCTGGCTTATGTAACAGCTATGACCTCCTGGGTCAAAAGGTTCCCCCATTAGCCATGGAAGCAATTATGAAAATGTGCACATCTTTGCTTCAGGGAGGCGTGAAATGATACTACAGGCTGTTTTACAAAACCTGCCCAAATTGTACAGCCATATAAAACAATGCAAAAACAATATTTTTTCTTCAGATAAAAATTTAAGAAAGAGCCTTCTTTTTATTTCGTAAAATTTTGTCATATTGATTTTATTACGAAAAATTGATTTGCCTATGGGAATTTAAAATGGGGGAAAAGGAAGTGGAAGAGCTGGAGGAGTAAAAAATACGAAAATAATTGGAAATTGACTCTGAAACATGGCTAGATAGCTTGGAATTGATCTAAATAAGAAAACAAAAGTTAGATTTTCAAAATCGGTCCACAATTTCTGAAATTAGAAAAAAATCCCAATGTTAAAGATGGGGAAATCAATATTGAACCAAATTTCACAAAATAATAGGCACATTCTTAAATTTTGCTATAATTTAATATTATCCAAAAAAATATTGCTTTTGCATTGTCTATAGCCGTAAAATTTGGACACCAGGTTTCGTGAAACAGACAGTAGTGCTTATTTTTAACCCTTACACAGCTGAATTAATTTTCCATTTTTCTCAATAAAAACATGTTTTGACAACAATTTAGATTTACTGTCTGTTTCACGAAAGCTGGCCAAGTTTTACGGCTATATAAACAATGCAAAGACTATTTGTTTTGCTAATATTAAATAAAAGGGAACTTTAAGAATGAGCCTCCTTTTTATTTCCCCATGTTAAATCCCCAGACATCTTCAGAGGGGAATTTTTTCGAATTTCAGAACTAGTGGACCGATTTTAAAAATTTAACTTTTGTTTTCTTAGTTAAATAATTTCTAAGCTATCTAGCCAGGTTTCGGAAGCAATTATGCTGAATTAAATGTTGTCGTCTGCTGGAAATGTTTTATTTTCAATATTTCTCGACAAAAATCTGGTTTTGACAGCACATGAGAATCGTCTCCGGTTGGAGACGATTCTCACGTGCCGTCAAAACCAGTTTTTTGTTAAGAATAAAAGCAAAAATGAAAAACAGCAGACGGTAATTTCCGTCAACAGCGTAGGAAGGGTTAAGTTGCACAATAAACATCACACAAGCACATTTATGTATCATTGGTATACAGATGTCAGTCCCAAACCCTATCGTTTTGCTGATCGTTGTAACCATTTTACACCATGGTATGCTTTTACACCATGGTAGGGGGATTATTTCCTAGGCTGCACTTTCATTGGTTGGGGGATATTGTCCTACCTTGAATTTTGACCGGGGATTTTCACAGCAAATATTTTCATAGTGTTTGCACACGGTGTGTGGTATTATAATTAACACAATTATCAGCATATGTAACAAACTGTCAATTGTTGATGATGTAAGGAGTATTTTTTTAAAAATAGCCAGTCACTATTAGTCATAATAAGCTGCTCACATTGTTGGTTTCATCATCATTTCTTTGCAATCCGATGATATGCAATTTTGTTATGGATAATTTAAAATATTATTAATATTTTTGAATAAAGGTGTATGCTGTGATCATACATGTTTACGAGTGACGACAACATATTCCTTCCTTCATGCCGAAATACTTAACCTTTACTACTCTGAGTTAAGTTTTGTCGTCTACTGGAAATGTTTTATTTTTAATATTTCTCCACAAAAACCTGTTTTGACAGCGCATGAGAATTGTCTCCAGTGGATAGGCTGTCAAAATCGAATGAATGAAATGAAAAGCACAAATGAAAAACAGCACACAACAATTTCCGTCTACAGCGTAGTAAGGGTTAACATAGCTAGTTTTTCCTCATCATGTGTCTCCATTGGGTATCTTGTTATTGTGTGTACCATACAGTGGCGTAGCCCGCTTCTTACCAAGGGGTGCAAATTGTTGAATGAGTTTGGAAATGGGTGCAGGAATATCCTTCCCCCAGAAACAAACATTCATTTCTACCTTCAATTACCTTGATTTGAAAGAATGCCATTTGTCAGTTCCTACTGGCCATATCTGCCAATATTTTAGCAGGCCATTACTTCCCGGACCAGCACCTCACACACACACCCCTCCCCCACCCCACCCCACCCCTAGGCAAGAACATAGCTATGCCTCTGCAGTATGCAAATTGTCAGTTCTGACTTGCCATATCTGCCATAGCATGCCATAAGTTCCCTGTAGGAAACCCCCACACTCTTTATCTCTCAAAAACAGAGCCAACAAACATCATGTGCAGTTGCATAACCGCCTAAGCATACTTCAAACACAAACTGACCACACTGATAACAGCACTAATGCCATGTGGCAGCAGGGGTGTATTGGAAATCCCACCTAGTCCTGTCAGTCCCCAGTCTGAGACAAGGGGCAGGAAATTACCATATTTATTGTAATAAATGCCCCGAGGGCTATGCAATTTGTGTGATCAAATCTTGGAAAATACAATGTTTTTGCTTATACAGGTATAAGCTACAGAAACAAGTAGGTAACCAGTGCTCCAGATAAGGAATTAGTAATTGAGTATTGTCACTCCATCATGTCTGAAGCAATTGGGTATTTCAAAATTTTAATAGGGTAAAATAAAATCACACAACTGTTTACACATCAACAGACAGCAATTGTTGAATAGTTTGCTTAGAAATGAAAACATGTCTTGGCATTTCATTAGAATTGTCTCCTTGGAGACAATTCTAATGAAATACCAAGATGTGTTTTCTTAGAAAAGTATGCTATATTTGTGGTCTGTTTATTTGCAAGGAGACAATTCTAATGAAATACCAAGATGTGTTTTCTTCGAAAAGAAGAAAAGTATGTTATATTTGTGGTCTGTTTATTGTTTTCTGCAGCATGATGAAGGTACCACAAATTTGTTATTGCTTTTTGATACTCGCTACTTCTGATTTCAATTGTTTTTTTTTGGGGTACTTAAAGCAAATACGCAGCTTATCTGGAGCACTGGACAAGAAAAAGAGTAGTCTTATTTTCACATTCTCATCTATTCAACATAATTCATGTCTGATTTCATGTCTGAAAATCTCTGATAACAGACTGACAACAAACCAGAGATTTGACCATTGCTAAGTGACCAAACTGTTTTCCTGCAAATTATCTTTGTCCAGTTTACAGAATTACATAACCAGAAAATGGATCATGTCAAAATGAACTAAAACAAACACTGGACACTCAGTAAAGCAAATGTTTGGACAAAGGGGTTATTATAATTTTTAGACAAGATTGTGAATCATAGACGGAGAACCTGGATAATGTGGCTGTGACTGGAGAAATGGGGCTTATGGCAAATCAACAATACATTTGCAAAAGTAAAATACGCATTGAATTTGAAACATGGGGGTATAATACTCTTTAGATACACAGCTTATCTGGAGCTCTGTAGCCTATTTCACCAACATTGCAAAGTATAATTATCTAGCAAAGTATACTTTAAGGGAGAAATTTTCAATTTTAGGATAAATTTATTAACTTTTATTATACTGAATTTATTACATTATCACAGCCATTTTGGCTGTGATAATGTAATAAATTCAGTATAATAATTCTGCATAATTTTCATCATGAAATATATGCAGTCGTTAGTTCTATATGAAATAATGCATTTCGGAAAAATAAATAATTACTCCCTCAAAGTATACTTTGCTAGAAAAGTATACTTTGCAATGTTGGTGAAATAGGCTACTGGTAAGTCTAGATCCTGATCATCTAGAATATTCTGATATGGATGATATTGCTTGTTGGAAGCAGGCCATTGTGCTTTACCGACAGTATGGCGACCAGTGTACGTAGATCCTGATTAGACTGCGGATGAAGTAGTACAGAACATGGGAAGTTCCGGACGGATGAAGATGAAATCCACAGACTATACAACGGTCTACACTGCAGGGATTCCGCTGGCGATCGCCACTTTCAGAATTGGCGATAAAAATAAACAATTGGCGATAAAAAATTACAATTTTCGAAAAAAAAAAAAAAAAAAATTGTAATTTTTTATCGCCAATTTTTTGAAGTGGCGATTTTTTTATTTTCCCCAGCGGAATCCCTGGATCCCTCATTACAACCCTAAAGTCGAAGCAACAACATCTGGTGGTCTACTTTGTCCCTCCCTGGCAGCTATGTATTAGAGGGTATATACACCTAATGCCATGGTAATTCCAGCAACATAGATGTTTTTATCACCTAACAGCCCTGGTCAGTTATATAACACTGCAAATAAACCCAGCAAAACTGACAGATTGAACAAATATTTACCCTGGTTATAATGTGGGCAATCTCACCCTGGCATTTTTACAGCAGAAAAATTACAGCCCCCATCCTGGAGTGGACACAAAGGGAATGGGCCCTAAAATTGTTAGCAATCTCAGGGGCTGGATGGACAATGACCTTTATGAACTGTATAAATGGTTATCATGAAATAATAAAATTCATTAAATAAATAGCTGCTCTTTTAAAAGAGTGACCATGTACATATAATGTGCATCGCTTCGGTGTTATATCAAATTATTAGTTATGAAAAGGTTATCGCTTGATCTATGTACACAAGGTGCATGATCACACGTGGTTACAACAACAACAACGTCGCCCATTCCAAAGTAAGTATTATTTGATATTTTCTTTAATATGCAACGGATTTTGATGAAATATGGCGCAGCAAACGCGTCTTCATGAGCTGCATTTGGTGGTCTATGGAGTTTGGCACAGATTTATGTCGTTTTTGCGAAGAATCGATTTCCGGAAATCGATTCTTCGCAAAAACGACAGAAGTGTGGGCGAAAATACAGAGACCACAAAGTGCAGCTTAACAAGACGCGTTTGATGCGCATTTTTCATCAAAATCCGTTACGTAATAAGGACACTATAAAAGAATAATACTTTGAATCGGTACTTGTTGTTGTTGTTAGTACCACATGATCATACACCTTGCTTGGTACAGTACATATGGTACAACATTTATTATTTAATGTATTGTTTAATAGCTTATATAGAATGTCCAAATATCCAGACATATTTTTCTTTGTTTCTTATTTGTTAATCAAACTGAAATATAATCAACCCATTATAATAAGCAGAATACCCATATTCCGGTTTAAAAATATTTTCCCACTATGTTAACACTAGTCTTGTCCTTGAAAGTCTATGTCGTGATCACTCATTGAACCGTCTCAACGAGATGGTTCAAATGGTGGTCACAGCATATACTTTACACAAATATTTATAGTTTCCTTCTATAAACAAAATATTTTGTATGGCATGAAATGTATCTCAGTATCAGGGATTCCATTGGGGAAAATAAAAAAATCGCTACTTCAAAAAAAATAAAACAATTGGCGATAAAAAATTACAATTTTCGGGAAAAAAATCCAAAAACATTTGGTTTTTATCGCCAATTGTTTATTTTTATCGCCAATTGCGAAAGTGGCGATCGCCAGCGGAATCCCTGCAGTATGAAAGCAGATTTTCACATGGACTAGTGGTTCATGTGGCTTCATGAGTTAGAAATAAGTACATGCATCTAATTCATCAATAAACAGCATTAGCCTGATCTGATTATACTCTTATCAACACCAGTCCAGTTATCAGGGTCAAAGGGGTCACAATTATTGTTTTATCAAACTTCAAAAATCAGGAGAAATTAACCCCATGTCCACAACATTGGGAACTCATGGTAGAGAAATTAATTGGAAACGGGTGGGGGTAACATACAGTGTATATCTCCAAAGAAAATCATGAAAATCCTGTGAATTCAATGTGAATCAGTATCTAAACCCAACATTTTATTTGAAGATTAAGCATGGACAGTGAAAAGTACATTCTTGGACTACAGTGGTCGACATATGGATGGGCATGTTTGTGCTAAATTGAAACTCAAATGAATGAATGTTTAACAGTGCAACACTACAGTAAAGTCAGAGCTCCAGTTAAGGTGCGTAATTTCACCAACTTACAACTTAATTGGGGTGAAATTTTGTTATTTCTTCATCAAAAATGGCAAGTTGGGAGGCCTTTAGAATCGTCTCATTGAGACGATTCTAAAGCACTCCCAACTTGCCATTTTTGATGGAGAAATAATAAATTTACCTCCAAATTACGCACCTTAACTGGAGCTCTGGAAGTGCAATTGTAATGTGTAATGAAATACATGTAACCAATCCAGTAATTTTACATACATCTGATTTGATATTTACATATGTGTAATGAAACAATATTTTAAAATTACGGTATTTATTATTTTGTATGCGAAAATAACATATTTTGATCCTATTTTCCATGTTTTGATCTCCACGAATAGCATAGCCCCGGGGGCGTTTATTAGAATTAATACGGTACTTTAAAAATTACATCATAATAAAAAGTGAATGTGAACAAATAAAAAAAAATGTCCAGTTTCAAATGTTAGTTGAATAATGATAATGTAATGTCTCATCAAATAGTAATAAAAAAAAAATGTGACAAAAAATATTTTTTCTGCCAGCATATCGCCGCGCCCCCAAAATCAGGCAAGTAGGCTGGAGTGGTGGGAACTAAAGTAAATGTCATGCAGCGCCTTCCGCATGAGACATAAATACATGTACGTTTCGGCTTATATTTAAGGATGGGAATTGGCTGGCTCAAACACCTTCCATACCATGACACATGCACCTGTGGGAAAGTGTTAATTAATGATTCGCCAGCCCTGTGTCTGGTCAGGTGGAAAGTGGGAGACCTGTTGTTGAATGACAATTAGCTGGATGGCACTGACATTTCCAGACCACATGGACAGTCCGGCCAATATATACACTGTCCAGTCAACTGATGGACATAGGACTATATGTACATCAGTTCAACATGATTATACAAGGTCACGCTGGATACAGCTGCTTTAATTCTTAAATTATTTCCATATCTGCCTATTCAAATGAGGTCTATCATGAATGAAATGCACCTTATGACATTTGCAACCAGCATACACCCAGATCAGCGGTCCCAGGATGTCCAGTTAATAGATGCTCCACTTTAATTCAGGGGGCCGTTTCACTAAACTTCGTACGACTAAAATGTTCGTAAGGGCAAATTTGGAATCGTCTGGAAAGTTCAATTGATGGATTTACATTTATTGAGCATAGGCTGCTTATGCAGCCTATGCTCAATAAATGTAAATTCAATAATTGTTTACAAGAAAACATTGTTAATGTGAAATTTACAGACTATCATAAGTTTGCACTTACAAACATTTTAGTCGTAAGAAGTTTAGTGAAACGGCTCCCTGATCTATATCAGTGTCCAAGACAAATTTGCCTTATGGGACTGCTGTCAGTGATCTGCCTGCACAATTTGTCTCTGCGGCCTTAAAGGTACGTGCCCAATCAGTAAGCACAACATGTTCTTTATATCAGATACATCATCTGAGACATTTTGTGGCAAAACAAACATTTATTCACCGTTACCCCACATATTGATTGGCATTATTATACATTTTATATCAGACATGAATTTCCACACTGATATCAGGGGCGATAACCGGGTTTCCTTAAAATGTTAACGGATTTTACTGTTTATTATCTGTATGTATTTTTAGACGTGCAATGATCATACTTTATAATCTGTCGAAAATATTATTTGTTCAGGTGATGCATTTAATTAGTATAAATAATTAAAATACACATGTATCATGCCTCATTTGCATATGAAAATAGCCCGATACCACCGCGAGTCATTATCAGTAAAAAAATAATTTCTAAATGAATATATCTGTATAGCGGGCACTCGAAATTTTAGAACTGGTGGAATAGTTACACAATTACATGCTTATTTCATTCTTTTAAGAACATTTTGTACCTACTGAGTGGGCATGTACCTTTAAGCCCGCGAACTGGTTCTACCCAGATTCAAAGTTTTTCTTCCGCTTTCGCAGATGGCGAGCAAGTCCATCGAGTCAGTGTGGCCTTAACGGGTTAACGGCCACACTGACTCGATGGACTTGAACGCTATCTGCATGCAAGCATCAATCAATCAAATTTGCTTTACACTGTACATTATGAGGGTGTCCGGTTTATAGCAGTTCCACTGTACGAAGAAATCAACTGTACATGTATCCATAGTGATTTTGATTGTGGAGAAAAATAAAAACAACACAATGAAGTGGATGTAATAATCAATTTAAAATCAATGGCACCAATCACGATGGCTGGACGATATATCTGATTTATACCGCGGACACACTTGAACTCTGACCGACAGCGAGTTCATGTGGAAACTAGCCCCGCATAGACCGGGCTATTAAGCTTCAATTTGAAAATCTAACTTTCTGGTTTGGAAACTTAACATTTTCTGTTATCTTTACAAACACTCCCATGAAAGAATGGCAAAAATGCTTTTGAAATATGGTTCAGTATATCGCTTGTTAGAAGCATGACGGGTGCTTCAATGATGGAATGGCAACCAGTGCAGATCCTGATCAGACTGTGCGGATGCACAGTCTGATAAGGATCTACACTGGTCGTTTACACATAAGCCCCATTTCTCCAGTCACAGTCACATATAACAACCAATTTCACTTCATGAAATTTCCAAAAACATGCATTATATTCCAGTACATACAGTCAGAAACTGTGACAAACAGGGGAGATAATTTGGTTTGGCATAATTTAGCATTTTTGCTATAAATGTACCACCACCAGAAACAAATGTATTAATTTCTGTATTGTTTGTTGTGAAATGATCATATCATTCCATATTTAGAGAGAAACCATTATATATGCTAGTGTGTAATTAAATAAAATAAAATAATTTAGTAGCCATCGATTGCTAAACATGTTTGTAATACTGACAAATAAAAACGAGGTTATTAAGTTCAACTGAGTGGTAACATACAAACAACATATATTTTGGGTGAGAAATAAGAAAAAGAATCAGATGTTCCCAATTAAAATAATAGGTTAAAATCTAAACTCAACAAGTTTTAGAGTGGTATGTGCCGACCCGCCCCCTCCTGGATCCACGACTGGACAACAACAACACACTTCTCATAGTAACCCTTGCCATGCTGAATTAAATTGTGTCGGCTGCTGTTTATTATTATTTACCATTTTTCTCATCAAAAGCATGCTTTGACAACACTTTAGAATCATTTCCTATGGAAATGATTCTAAAGTGCTGTCAATTCATGTTTTTTATTGAGAAACAAAGTAAATATACAGCAACAGCAGACGACAATTTTCACATGCAGCAGTCTAAGGGTTAAAAGAGATAAATATATAAGCAACAGCCAACAGGTGGCAGTGTTCACAGGGGTTCATAAAATTGTCTTCCATATCCACAGTGACATGACAAACCCATCCATGTGCCAGTACAGTAAAACGCTGCTATGTCAGACACAAGCGTGTTCGAGTTGGGTGGACAAACAAGTGCCACATTGTTTTAAATAAATGTCAATGCTTGGCTTTAACGGTGGCACTGGCTCGATGACCTTGCATGTCGTCTCCCAAGAAGGGCAGAAAGAAAGGAGGTGGATACAGATGAAACCGGCCCCAGCTCTTATTAAAATAGTCCCCCTCTGGTTCTTTAACATGACCAAACTCTCCTTCAAATCTGATCCACTGGGCCGCCGTTTAAAAGTCCCCATCTGAAAGGACTAGTAGAGCAAGAAATACCGACACGCTGGCCGAGAATCGAACCCGGGTTGCCAACGTGGCAGTCTGACGGTGTTACCCCTCGGCCAGTCATTACTCTCCCACATTATTCTAAATATTAGCAAACATTTATAGTTTTATTGTGCGTCACAATTCTGAAATATAGTTTGCTGTCTGCTTATTTTTCTGGATAGAAACATGATTAGCATTGTATGAGAATAGTCCCCAATAGAGACGATTCTCACATACTGACAAAACATTTTTGTGCAGAAATGAGTTACAAGTGAAAAACAGTAGATGAAAATGAAACTAAATAAAATATATTTTCTATGTGCTGCCGATACTAATGGTATTGTATTGGAGATTTCCTTCCATGTGCTCAGAAGTATGTTGCGACCACCATTTGAACCGTCTCGTCGAGACGGTTCAAATAGTGGTCGCGACATATACTTTCATTGAGAAATAACAAAAATAAAAATAAAATATTTTAAAAAACTCATACACGTAAAGGTGTATTCCGCATGTAATGGGTTGAATATTGCAGCTGACAACGTACCATCACAGAGATGTATTCACCGTGAACTGCTGGTTTGTCTATATTCAACTTTAGTATGGCTCGATCCATTTATGTCTATATGTTATTTCAACTTAAATGTATTTGTTGCTAAAGTTAAATATTAAACAAATGGAAAATAAAAACGGACAACAAAATTATTTTGCTATATTAACACGTTTTTTAACATAATAAATATTTATTTATCTTTTTCTTCCCAACAATATGATAATTGTGATATGGAAATGAATCTAATTCACTGGTAAAATAGGTTTTTATCAAGAAAAATAAACATGAAGAAAAAACAGCAGACAACAAAAGTCATGCCACCTTTTAAATTGTTATAACATAACATACCAACAGTGGTAAATGATCGTTTGATTTTCTGTAAATTATTTATTTATTGTCAAAAATATAGCTAATTAAATAAAAAATATAACTAATTAAATTGTCAATATACATGGAAGCTTCAAAGATATTTTGTTCAATAAAATTGTCAAAAGCAGACGACACATATTTTGCCACATTTCACATGTTAACCCTTACAACAACTCAGAATCAAAATTTTATTTTCCATTTTCTCATCAAAAACATGCTTTGACAACACTTTAGAATCATTTCCAATGGAAATGATTCTAAAGTGATGTCAAACCATGCTTTTTGATAAATAACACAAAATATAACACAACAGCAGACGACAATTTCAATTCCCCCCCCCCCCCCCCCGTCACGTTCTAATGGATAATTGACTCACCTATCCATTGCTATAGGTAGCTGTTTCATGGAATCACCAGCCTCCAATCCATGGCCATTGATCATGGTCATCTTATATGGTCACTTCAGTTGCCCAATTCTCCTCTCCTTGTTCATATATGGTGCCTTTTATGACATGTCACGATATAATATGACTTTTACACAATTTAATCTTTGTTGGGAGATAATTTGCTAAAACACAGATGTTAGTTCACATATATACAACAAAACTGTTCTTTATCTCAAATGAAAAACTAGATCAGGCACGAAATTCACAACTGACCAGTCACTCTTTATCAACATATACATGTACATCCATCCATTGGTTGTGATAAAAACACTGAAATCTGATGTCCAGCAACTTAAATTTCAATGGCTTCTATATAATATCAATGTTTATATTGGTCATTCAGTGCAAAAGCCAAAGTTAGTCATGTTTTGTGGCACACCTTCATTTACATATACTGGTATGAAGTTGTTATCTTTTCACATTGTTTTCTCCTTTTTACGAATATCCGTTTTGTAGATAATTCATCACAATGTTGATAGTGGTACATTAGCCACCTTTTATGTCACTGCATTAATCTCAACTTTCAATGACACCATGAATTCCTTACTTATATTAAAATATCTGTTTAGCCAGGAAAATATAAATTGTCCACTTTTATTTCTAATTTATAATATATCTATTATGAGAAAAACAGACCTTATCTGAAAAATAGTTCTATCTCCAAGTTGGCCATGTAACTGAAGTGCAAAACGTCAAACCCCTGTTCTGTGGTCAGTATTGAGTAAACAAAATTATACGAGGGTCAAGTTCACGACCTAGGTATGTGTTTTAGATAAAACAGGTTGAAAGATCACAAGTGTATGATACCATATTGAATCAGTGAAAAACAAGTCAGTAGTTTCTTCTATACGGCGATGTTTGTTGCACTTCTCAAGGTCTGTTTGCTATGTCCACTTATATAATTAAATGTCAATAAAACACAATTCAAAATTAGTTCTTTGTATGTTTTATACTCCAAACCTTTTCACGTAGTTGACAACTGAAGACTGAAGTCATATAACATTTTTTCTTTCACTATCCTGAGTGTCCAGGGAAGGTCGGTCACTATATGTAAACCACATTGGTTTTAGCTGTCAACTTGCAATGGTCATCATGACCAAAGGATATAATAAAATTGATCATCATTTCCTTATACCTCAAGAAAATCAAATTAATACACAAGGTTAATTGCACTTTGATGGATTTCCTCATTTACTTCAAAATATATTTTTATGCTGTAATAGTTGAGCGTCCCAAACTGTCAATCAAGTTTATGTGCTTTCAAACTTGCAAACTCTGCGGTCACATAATCCACTTGGCACCGACGCTAAAATTTGTTTCTTTAAAATAGTTCCGATTTGGATAATTGTTCTTCTTTGAATGCTTGCACACACACTTGCATCACTTTAGATTTTTTATTAAAAATTCTGATATTAAATTAATATGTTAAATATGTTAAATAATATAATGTCCAGAAGAAACCTCCTCAACATGAACACTTCAATGCATGCCTTCTTCATTCCATCTCCCCAGCACCACCCTTCATTGACTAATCTACAGGCAATATACTAATGGTCAGTTGTAATGGTCAGTTAGGCAGACAATGTTAGTCAATAATCAATAGAAATCTACATCAGAAAATGTGAATTACAAAATTCTCTGATGTGTATCTAGCCAGTGTCCAGTGTCCCATTCAAATTCAGAGCCGTCAAATAAATCAATTGTGGGAGTGTCCAAACTCATACTGACCAATGTACTTTGACCTATGACCACTATGTTTTTCAGTGTTATAATGCACTTATATGCTGACCTTGATAAAACACTGATAAAGGATCCCCTTACAAAACAAACAGTAATCTTGTTTTCAACACAATTTGGCAAGTACTGGCCAGGATAGCTAGTTAATATTCCAAGACAATTATGTATAAACATATCCGAGTCCTATTTGTGGCTCCGACTGAATAAATGGGGCTTATGTGATGCACAGTCTGATCATGATCTGCACTGTTTGTCATTCCATCCATGAAACACCTGTCATGCTTCTAACAAGCAATACAAATCTTTATCGGGCTACAACAGTATGCTATTGGATTAGGAGCTACACTGGTCACAAAGCTCCATTTTTTTTCAGTCACAGCCGCATTTCATAAAATAAATAGTATTTATTGTTTTATTTCTTTGTAGAAACATAATTATATACCCTTTTTGGCAATTGAGACGGCTAACATAATGAGCCAACTCATCTGGGTCTACACTGTTTTCAAACATTGGGATTGTGCTCTATAGTGTTGAAAGGGAAAATAATCATTTGGTTACAGCAAACTAACCACTATATATCCAATAGCCGATTTCATCAAAATTGCAAAGTATACTTATCTAGCAAAGTGTACTTTGAGGGAGTAATAATTTTTTTTTCCAGAAATGCATTATTTCATATAGAACTAACAACTGCATATATTTGATGATTAAAAGTATGCAGAATTATTATACTGAATTTATTACATTATCACAGCCATAATGGCTGTGATAATGTAATAAATTCAGTATAATTAAAAATTAATAAATTTATCCTTAAATTGAAAAGTTCTCCCTCAAAGTATACTTTGCTAGATAAGTATACTTTGCAATTTTGGTGATACCAGTGCAGATTGTCACAAGGCTTCACATGTGAACAGGAAATACACTGATCAGAAAACAAACATGTCCAAGATTGTGGCCGAAATCCCTTCTGCAAACAATATTTAGTGGTTTTGGACCGGTCATCTAAGTGGACCTTGACACTCAGATTAACTTCTCCATCATCTGAGCTCATCTTTTACAAAGTAGACACTTTTGGTGACCAGCAGATTAAATATTATGTAACAAGTTTATCTGACTAATACGTCCAGTATGAGCAGATGATAAAACCGGGAAGATCACAGATTTGTAAATAATAAATAGGACATTGATAAAGATACTGCTTGAAGGAAAGTTGTAAATGCATGTCCGATCTAATGAACAAATTAGAAAATCATCCCTCTGTTCAGATAATGGTGTTGCCGATGTTCCTTGCCATTACAAACATACAGTATTAGTTAACCCTTAGAATGCGGGAACCGAAAATAGTCGTCTGCTGATATTTCATATTTTTTTTTTTCTCTCCGTAAAAACATGGTTTGGCAGCATTTTAGAATCATTTCCATTGGAAATGATTCTAAAGTGCTGCCAAACCAAGTTTTTGATGAGAAAAATGGAAAAATAAAAAATATTCAGCAGACGACACAAATTAATTCAGCATTGCAAGGGTTAACCCTGATACCCCTAAGTAACTGGACTGGATTTTGATATGTTAATTTTGCAACCAATGCAATCGTCACAAACTGATTTTTAGACTAGTCAATTTATAAAAAGGGGGTGTTTTTGCTCTCAAAAATATGAAAATTACTTGCAAAAAGTGCAGATCCTGACGAGACGGCTCGCGGCTCATCTGGATCTACACTGTTTGCCAATACCACTATACAGGTCTGTGGTGTTAGATGGTTAACTACTGCTGAATTAAATTTTGACATCTGCTTAGTTTCCAATTTTATCTCTCAATGAAAACAAGGTTTGGCAGCACTTTAAAATCATTTCCATTGGAAATAAGACCCCCCCCCCACCCCCCGATTGATATCAATACAATATCAAGTTATCGTGTGAAAACGAGTTCGTTCCTACGTTCATACGTACGGAAGGACAGTGCGGGGGCATAAAAATAAGGACCCCCTCATTTTGTGAAGCAACGCAAATAACCACAGAATGTTATTTGTGAGATGAAAAATATATAATTCCTTCCATAGATATTATGGACAAATTAGTTGAATCTGATCTAATTATCAGATACAAACGGATATGAGGTACGAGGCCTGATATATCTATTGGTATGATCTATATCAGGACAGGCAGACATGTACATGCACCTGACATTTGTACCAAGCTTACAGCTGGCTGTTCCACGCTTTGCTGCCGACAAATCTTTCGGTATTAAACGCATTAAATCTAAAAAAATATTTAATTGTAAGTACTTTTTCATAAATAACAAAAAAGTCATACTCCCGAAAAAAAATTATTTGATGAAATTCCATCAAATATTGATTTTATCACGAACAAATGAGGGGGCTAAAAATATATTGTTTGTTGTTTTTTTTATTTATTTGTGGACAGATTTTCAAAATCTAACTTGTTTTCTTAGTTACATCATTTCCAAGCTATCTATAGTCTGTTTCACGAAAGCTGCCCAAATTTTACGGCTATATAGACAATTAAAAAATCATATTTTTTTCGATAATATTAAATTAAAGGAGAATTTAAGAATGAGCCTTCTTTTTATTTCGCGAAATTCGGTCAAATATTGATTTTATTACGAAAAATTTATTTCTCTATGGGAATTTAACATGGGGGAAAAAGGTAGAAGAGTTGTGGGAGGAGACAAAAAACGGGAAAAAAAATGAAATTGACTCCGACACCTAGCTAGATAGCTTGGAAATGATCTAACTAAGAAAACAAAAGTTAAATTTTAAACATCGGTCCAGTATTTCTGAAATTCTAAAAAAATTCCCCATGTTAAATCCCCATAGACATCTTCACTCCACTCCGTGAAGATGTCTATGGGGATTTAACATGGGGAAATTTTGTTTTCGCAATAAAATCAATATTTGACCAAATTTCACGAAATAAAAAGAAGGCTCATTCTTAAATTTTCCTTTAATTTAATATTATCGAAAATAATATTGTTTTTGAATTGTCTATATGGCCGTAAAATTTGGGCAGCTTTCGTGAAACAGACAGTAGACAGGTTTCGGAGTCAATTTACTCCTGAACACCTTCCTCCTCCTTTTTGCCCCATGTTAAATTCCCATATAACTATGGTAGTTTTGTGAATAAATGAATAAAGTTAAGATATATTGATTATTGGTGTTTAACAGCCTATCAACAGCTAAGGTCATTTAGGGCCAGGCCATCGTGTTGGACTATCCCGTATTTAACCTGTCCATAATGAGGGACAATCCCAAAATCAGAACTGAAAATTTACAGTAAAATAGAAAATTCAGCCCTGAAATTAAAATATCCCGACCTGGTGCCAGGACCATTCCACACCAGTCACTTAGCTCCAACCCCCAAAATAATATGATCAGCACTAATCTTATTACTTTTTACTGGGTAAGAGGATTTAGCTCTCAAGTATCAGAAGGCCAAAAATGTACATGAGGGCCAAACCATGCAAGTCAACATTCCGGTAAGGATGAACACTGATCGTTTCGTTGAATTACATGTCACGTGCTGCCGACCAACCACCACAAATAAACTTGAGATTATTTTTCTGTCCAAGAACTTGAGAGAAAAAAACATGGTTGGAAATTTTGCTACCTGCAACATGCATGAAATGGGTTAACCGTTAGACCGCTACACACAACAATTGTCGTCTGCTGTTGCTTTTATATCTTGCCTTATTTCTCAATAAAAACATGGTTTGACAGCACTTCAGAATCAGTTCCAATGGAAATGATTCTGAAGTGCTGTCAAACCATGTTTTAAATTATTCTAAAGTGCTGTCAAAGAATGTTTTTGATGATAATCATGGAAAATACAAAATAAACAGTAGACAACAAAAAGAAATTAAGATAGCGAGCTAAGTGTTAACCAATAGAATGTGGAAACAATAATAGTCACCTGAAATGATTCTGAAGTGCTGTCAAAGCATGTTGTAAATTATTCTAAAGTGCTGTCAAACATGTTTTTGATGATAAAAATGGAAAATAAACAGCAGACAACAAAAAATTAACCCTTAGACCGCTACTCACAACAATTGTCGTCTGCTGTTGCTTTTATATCTTTATCTTATTTCTCAATAAAAACATGATTTGACAGCACTTCAGAATCATTTCCAAGCATGTTTTCAATGATAAAAATGGAAAATAGAAAATTAACCCTTAGACCGCTACTCACAACAATTGTCGTCTGCTGTTGCTTTTATATCTTTGTCTTATTTCTCAATAAAAACATGATTTGACAGCACTTCAGAATCATTTCCAAGCATGTTTTCAATGATAAAAATGGAAAATAGAAAATAAACAGCAGACAACAAAAAAATAAGACAGTGGTCTAAGGGTTAAGATAGCGGTGTAAGGGTTAAACTGTTAGCAGTCTAAGGGTTAAGATAGTGGTGTAAGGGTTGAAACTGTTGCAGTCTAAGGGTTAGATAGCGGTGTTAAGGGTTACAATGTTAGCGGTCTAAGGGTTAAGATAGCGGTGTAAGGGTTAAACTGTTAGCAGTCTAAGGGTTAAGATAGCGGTGTAAGGGTTAAACTGTTAGCAGTCTAAGGGTTAAGATAGCGGTGTAAGGGTTAAACTGTTAGCAGTCTAAGGGTTAAGATAGTGGTGTAAGGGTTAAACTGTTATCTAGCAAAGATAATCCGAGGCTACAGATCTACAGATAAACTGTTCTAACTTACTTTTTGTCAGCAAAATACACATACTGCACTTATTTATAACAAATTATCACATAGTATTAATAACCCTTAGAATGCGGGGACCGAAAATTGTCGTCTGCTGGTGTTTCATATGTTTGCTACCTTTGTCAATTAAAACATGGTTGGGTAGCATTTTAGAATCATTTTAAATGATTCTAAAATGCTACCAAACCATGTTTTTGCTGAGAGAAATGGAAATTAAGAAATAAATAGAAGACAACAATATTTAATTATGCACGGTAATGCTTATAGCAATTAATTACATCATGGGAAAAAATTCACGAACCTGCCATTAGTGACAAGTTTGTTTTAGTTCCTACCCAAGGGCAAATCTTTATTAGTTTATTGCATTTTGTCAGTTCGAAGGTTGTAAACTTGTACAAACAATTGACAGCAATCAGCAAAAAATCAAAAACACAAGAAAAACAATGATCAGATAAGATTCTTTGCATAATATGATGCCATAAACATCATCACAGTAACACATTAACTCTTTGCATGCTAGCGACGAAAATATCTGCCAAACGAATTAGGAGTATATGTTTTATTTCTCTGTGTAAATATGTCTTGAAATTTCATTAGAATTGTGTCCTCCGGACACATTCTAATGAAATTCCAAGACATATTCATGACATTTAGAAGGAGAAATAAAAGAAAATATAATGAATTGTCATCTGCTATTTTTGAACTATTTATAGCCCACAAATTTCCCAGCATGCAAAGAGTTAAAGCTGGGGTCCCACATGCCAGGTTATAATATAGTGAGTCAGATAGTTTTGTATGTAGATATGACATTTTATGGCAAAATAAACATTCATTCAACATTACCAATATAATAATTGGCATTATTATACATTTTATAAAAGACGAAAATTCCCACAGTGATATCTGGGGCGATAACCGTATTTCCTTAAAATGTTAACGGATATTACCATTTATTCTCTGTATTTATTTTTGGATGTGCAATGATTATATTTTATCATCTTTCGAAAATATTATATACACATGTATACAGATATACTCATTTAGTAATATTTATTTTACTGATAGTGACTTGCGGTGGTATCAGGCTATTTTCATATGCAAATGATGCACGATAATTTTTAATTATTTATACTAATTAAATGTGTCACCTGAAAAAATAGATTATAAAGTATGATCATTGCACATCAAAAAATAAATACAGAGAATAAATAGTGATGTCCGTTAACATTTTAAGGAAACATGGTTATCTCCCCTGATATCAGTGTGGAAATTTACATCTGATATAAAATGTATAATATTGTCAATCAACACGTGGGGTAATGGTGTATGAATGTTTATTTTGCCAGAAAATGTCTCAGATGATGTCTGATATAAAGAATATTTTGTGCCTACTGAGTGAGCATGTACCTTTAAAAATTATGTAAAACTGGCATAATTGAACAGAACACTGGTGTGCCAATCAGTACATGCCCTTGTATGTACAAGACAACAACAGTTTCCCCATGCATGGGCGGATTCAGGGGGGGGGGCGGACCCGGCGCGCGCCCCCCCTAAAATCCGCCGAGTAAAGATTTTTTACAAGTTACAAGGCACGTTCCATGCATTTTTCGGTCGTTTTCAAAATTTAAACGTTTTCAATCAAAAATCATGTCTAAACATACTGTGACGGTGTCAATATGTTTGCTCCAAAATGCGCCAGAACGCAGGAAATGCGATGTAGATTTGCAAAATTTTCCGGGTGGGAATGCCCCCCCTAGCGCTAAAATTCGATAATATAGTCAAGTATTGCAAAATAGTTACGCCACCCCTAACCCGAAATCCTGGATCCGCGCCTGCCATGTATACTGATGCACACACAAGGTAATAAGTTTCAGCCATAAACTTTATCACTTCTTCAACTTTGAATGTTTGTTACATTGCATAAGGCAAATGATAACCAGTATGGCCAAAGGATGACCAAGAATGAGGCCCACATGAGGGTATAGGGAGCTGGTGAGGGGGAATATGGGTTAACCCTTTCAACACCATAGGCCTGTATTGGCAAACAGTGTTTTTTCACATTTTCATATTTTTGAGAGCAAAAACACCCCCTTTTCATAAATGGACTAAACTAGTCTGAAAATAATTTATTGACGGTTGGATTGATTTACATATAAAAATCCATTCCAGTTCTTTAGGGGTGAAAATGAAAATATATGTTGTTAGGAAGCCTTGCGAAAAATACAACAAGCCCATTTTCATTGCGGCGGATAGCGTATTATCTAATGGAGCGGCTCATTATAATTTGAGAAATAAGCACAATGACCAGCACTAGTCTAAGTGACCGGAAGCTGAAGCAGAACTGGGTCACTTAGCCATCACTACAATGGTGATGACTAGCATAGCAACAGTAAAGACATATTAAGACCTCTCTAAACCAGAAACCCAGACCAAAACAAAGCAGTTTAATTAACCGTTTCACACCTAAGTACCGTAACTGGAATGGAATTTGATATGTTAATTTTGCAACCAATCCAATGGTAACAAAATGATTTTCAGACTAGTCCATTTATGAAAAGGGTGCTTTTTGTTCTCGAAAATATGAAAATTACTAGCTAAAAGTGAAGATCCTGAATCATCTGGATTTGTAATACTGTCTGTTCCTGATTGCAAAGGTCTTGCAGCGCCGATATACAGAAAAAATAAAGTTGAACCTTTCTAAAATGGACACCCTGGGGGTTTAGAGAGGCTCCACTGTGATTAGTTCTGACTATAATGCAAACAGTGCAGATCCAGATGAGCCGGCTCGTAACGAGCCGGCTCATCAGGATCTGCACTTTTTGTACCATTAATTACATTGCATTACATGAGTTATGATGGAGTAGTCTTTCCAAGTTTGCATTTAAAGAGTTATTTGCGTACTTGCTGCTTCGTGAAGAGGTGAATACACATTTATTAGGTGAGTTTATAATCAAAATGGAACCTTATTCCGTATATATACTGTGGATATAGAGCACCCCATTGCCTATAAATCGAAAAACGTGCAGCAACACTGTGATATGTTAGAGATAAATGCAAACAAACAACCCCTTGTAACCCTCATCCACTCAACGTGGACAAGATCAGACCTGATTAAAGAGCACAAAGATATTTTCCACTTATAACAACTTTACAAGGCCTTTTTATAACATAGGCCCACAGTTACAGCAAATAAAGTTATGTCATTCTAAAGTCCCAACCCTAAAACTGGAGCTCAAATAAGCTTTTCAAACGCTTTTACTATCAGCGGGTTATCAAGCAACATGGTTATGAGTTATAAAACTCCTTATAAACCCCACAATTGTCCACTTTTGGTCAGTCAAATGTTGCATAACTGGGGGATTTATTAATATACAAACCCATTTAGAGATAACAGAGAATTTCATTTTGACTTAGACTGATAAAAACATCCAAGGCAGGCATTGTAATTATTTACTTTGATAACTTTTCCAATTTGTAATAGTTTTGCTAATGTCTATATTTGATGAAATTTGACTGAATAAAATGTGTCTTTGCCGGACTGTGTATGTAGTGAACAGTATGTGTGGCTGTGTCTGCATAAATGGAGCTTTATATGGTCTCAGCAGCCAGTGTAGACCTAAATCAGACTATGCATCTGCATAGTCTGATCATGGTCTGCACTGTTCGCCATTTACTCAATGAAAAAAGACTGTAATGTGTCTAATAAGCAATATAACTCCTTATCAGGGGTGGGTGGCTGGCTGGCTGGCTGGCTGGCTGGCTGGCTGGCTGGCTGGCTGACTGACTGACTGACTGACTGACTGACTGACTGACTGACTGACTGACTGACTGACTGACTGACTGACTGACTGACTGACTGACTGACTGACTGACTGACTGACTGACTGACTGACTGACTGACTGACTGACTGACTGACTGACTGACTGACTGATTGATTGATTGATTTAGTGGTCAATTGATAGGCAGTGAAAACTGACTTTCATTTCACATTAAACATCATAACAATACTGATGATAAAACCCATACAAATAAATGCTTGCATGTACATGCTAACTGTCAAGTTTACTGCAAAAATATGGTTGCCATTAAATCTGCAGCATTGAATGAAAAAAATATATTATTGACAACCAGAGAAGCTAAAGGCATATTTAACATTGATTATGCACAATATTATTTTGCATAATTACTTCAAGAAAATATTTACTTTTCCCCTTCAATCAGAGAACTCTCAGACGTCATCTCTGATAATGTTAACCCTTTCACCCCCAAGTAACTGGAATGGATTTTTATATGCTATTAATACAACGTCACAAAATGATTTTCAGACTAGGCAATTTATGAAAACGGGGTGTTTTTGTTCTCAAAAATGAGAAAAATACTTGCAAAAAGTGCAGATCCTGATGAGACGGCTCGTCACGAGCCGGCTCATCTGGATCTACACTTTTTGCCAATACCACTATACAGGCCTGTGGTGTTGAAAGGGTTAACTAAAACAAGGACATGTTTGTGAGGTGGGAGATGTGGTTTGCACTTTGGTCGGGCCCTATCAATTACCTGATGGACAGGTAGGTCATGGATAGACTGACCAGGTGGACATTTATGACTCATGTTCAACACCTCAGGGGAGATTTCATGCTCATGAAAATGCAAAATTTAACCCTTTCAGTGCTAAATAACTGAAAATGACCGCGATATGTTAATTTTCCGACAAATCTGATCGTCGCAGAATGCTTTTCAGAGTAGTCCATTTATGAAAAGCGGGTGTTATTGTCTAAAAACAAATATGAACAGTACTTAAAAAGTGAAGATCCTGATGAAACGGCTCATTATGAGCCGGCTCATCTGGATCTACACTGTTTGCAAACACTGCTATAGAGGTCTGTAGTGTTGAAAGGGTTAAGGAAATCAATACATGCAAGTTACCCATGCCCATGGATTCCGTTGGGGAAAATAAAAAAATCGCCACTTAAAAAAAAAAAAATTAAAAAGAAAAAGAAAAAGGAATAACCAATAGGATAAAAATAAACAATTGGCGATAATTTTTCGAAAATTGTAATTTTTTATCGCCAATTGTTTATTTTTATAATTTTTATCGCCAATTGCGAAAGTGGCGATCGCCAGCGGAATCCCTGCATGCCATCTCCGTCAAGAAATTGCAATGGACTCCGGTCAAATATCATACATTTCATTCATTATAAAAAAGGCAAGTTTGTAAAGATTCAGAACCCTTCCTGATGTGACTGCTAGTAGTGGGCCAGCTCATCTGGAACTACACTGTTTGCAAACAGATGAGGATTATCACTGAATAGACAAAATCAACACAACCCATTATTTGATTAGACACATTGGTCGGCCAATGATAAATACTTCACAAAAATAGTCTCAGTTGTGTTAACCCTACTATGCTGGAGACGGAAATTGCTGTCTGCTGTTTTTCATTTTTAACTTAATTCTTAAAACAAAAAAGGTTTTGACATCACATGAGAATCGTCTCCAGTGGAGACGATTCTCATGTGCTATCGAAACAGGTTTTTGTCGAGAAATATTGAAGAAAATAAAACATTTCCGGCAGACGACAAACAATAATTCGGCATAGCAAGGGTTAATGCATTGGATACTCAACGTAATAAAACACAGGAAAACAACATATTATCCCACAATAAATGAAGCTGTTCGCAGATGTATCATTACAAAACTGTGGCCATTTTTTACTGTAGACAAATCATTGGGTGTACGATTGGTCCGAGTCCAATTTGACCATATATATTACCACAATAAATGACCATATATGTTAAATCAATAAATTACAACCAGTAGATGGAAAATACTTCAAATACTTTGCAACCAGTGTAGACCCTGATCTGCCTGTATATTTATGGAAATTATGGAAGTATCTACACAACTGTCACATGGAAATATCATATATACATTCTTCTCAATAATGCAATGAAAGCATAGCATTTCATTTCAATTAAACACACATCGTGACTCCTTATTCACAAATATCTTATTAATGTATTCATTACATGTTTCAATAAGTAAAAAGTTATATTTATAAACAGAAAGTGGGACTACATTCAAACAAACATGTACACTCAAAGAGGCAGGGCAAGATATTTACAGTTCACCTATTGGATTTTTAACTCTTTGCATGCTGGGAAATTTGTGGGCTATAAATAGTTCAAAAATAGCAGATGACAATTCATTATATTTTCTTTTATTTCGCCTTATAAATGTCATGAATATGTCTTGGAATTTCATTAGAATTGTGTCCGGAGGACACAATTCTAATGAAATTTCAAGACATATTTACAGAGAGAAATAAAACATATACCGGTACTCCTAATTCGTTTAGCGGATATTTTCGCTGCTAGCATGCAAAGAGTTAATACCGTATTTACCCTATGTATTGGGACAGTAAAAAATAAATAAAATTCTACGTGTCCCAATACATAATATAAAATAAATTAATTATTTTTTTTGGTGTCCCAATTATTAATATTGAAAGTTTGTATCCTCGAAATTTCGGTTAGTACACGGTTGTGCCTTGGCTCCCGAATTGTTTGCCTATTTGTATATCAAAATCGTGTTAAATTTGTAACACGACTATTGTCAGAAATCGTATTAAATTTGCGATTTTTTCCAAAATTAGACCCAAAATGGACGATTTTTTTAATATGGACGCATAGCCTCCTTTTATCTCACCGATGTGAATGTGCAGCTGATCACGTTTGCACATTTCGTAAATTAATCCGAGCAAACTGGGAATAACATCAATTATTGGTCCCAGTAACAAAGCAGTGCTAATTGTTATGTGCTCGATTGAATATTTCCGGCATGCGTTCGCGCTCACCATTGGTGGAATATTAATTAGGTGTAAAAGGCTGACCAATCGGAGATCGCGTATCAGTGGCGCAGATTAACTCGACCCAGATTAACTAAATTGTTACAGCACTGCCCACGCCCCCGGCGCATGTACACAGCTGGCCTTGTTTCGCTACATCATAATTGAGCCAGTGCATGAGATAATCAACTTTATTATATAACCGAGATTTTCGCCGAGAATGATTTGACTTTTTTCTACAAATATATCGGAAAGTTGATAAAATTTTCAGAGCAAATGCGTAATAATTACTAATTTAATATTCGTCAACATTCGATATCGTTTACAGAAAATGTACGGTACACTATTATCAGATTCATCTTCGTCGAAAATCTCACGTGATAAGCCTGACTATCTCATGAACTGGCGCAAAATTATAACACGTCGGGCAAAACATGTCTATACAAGTCGTGGTGTTGAAAGGGTTAAAACTCTGTGCGTACTCAAACCCACAGGTGGAATAGTCGGGACGTGTGACTCAAAGAAAATGACCATTACAAAAAATATCCATTACCCCACCCACTTGATCTCGTTCTATTATTAACGTCATGTACAGTACGATACCAGGTGGGTGGGATAATGGGATTTTTTTAATAGGCATTTATTTTGGTGTTATAGGTCCGAGTCTTCCACCTGTGCTCACCATATGAGTAAACACAGTTTGCAATGCACGAGCTTGTCACGTGACGTTGCAGCTGATGGAACAGGATATCGGTCATTGAGTCATTGCGTCATCTAATGATGATGGCTACACGGTTTACTACACTTTTTTCTACACGCGTTTACAATAATGGATTGCACGGATCTGCGTAGATCTACATTCTACATGAACATGATGAATAAATAAATAAAACATGACGTTAACAATTCTTAGATTCAATATATTTATTACATGCGAAGATAACAGTGAAAACTTATGCATATTATAGCATTGGCGACGTCGTTCATTCGCAGTCACAGTGTACAGTGTACATGTATTTTTTGTTGACATTATGATGCGTCTTGGGCGAGAACGGATATAGCACGGTTCGGATAAGCAACACGGAAGGTTGTATGTCGCCGGACTTCCGTGTACTTCCGGATCGCACTGTACTATACTTTCGGATACTGGATACTCGTGAATATTGATGAGAGGGCGGGGCGATGTATCAGGAGTATTTCCGTGGTGTGAATCGAAATAATTTTCGCAAATAAATCACATTCCGGCATTGACAGGCGGCATTGTCGATGTATACGGTTTATTGGTAATCTATTTAATCAACAGAGCTCAGATTTACCGTCAGCACTGTGTTATATTAGTTAATCAGCGACGGCCTCTGTTTATAGCGACACGTGCCAATAGTCGGCATGACCAGTAGCCGGTGAAAAAAAAATGAAAAAAAATTGGAGTGGCGATTTTTTTATTTTCCCCAGCGGAATCCCCGACTGTGTTTAAAAGTATTTAAAAAAAAGAGACGTCCCAATACTTAAGGTGCAGAAATTATTGATTTTTTTTTAAAAATTGTGATGTGTCCCAAAACTTGTTTCCTAAAAAATAATTATTTCTCCCCAAAACGGGGGTGTCCCAATATAAAGGGTGTCCCAATACATAGGGTAAATACGGTAAACTAATTTATATGAACTATAACTATTACATAAAGAAAATATGTAGGATTTTTCACAAAATGGCATAACCTCAGTATGACATGGGTTAATCCTTTCAACACCACATGCCTGTAGAGTGGTATTGGCAAAAATTGTAGATCCAGATATCATCAGGATCTGCACTTTTTGCAACTAATTTTCATATTTTTTTTAGAAAATGCCCCATTTTGATAAATGGACTAGTCTGAAAATAATTTTGTGATGATTTGATTGGTTGGAAAATTAACATAATATAACAATCCATTCCAGTTACTTAGGGGTGAAATTAGCTATACCTGTTTGCATAAAGCTCCTGGAGATTTTGAAGAATCATTCTGGTCTATCTGGGTCTTGTATCTCCCAGCCGAACAAAACTCTATGTTCACCAGCTGTTATTTTGTTGCTTGAAAATATGGACACTAGTATGCTAGTAACATAACACAATTGTTACATCAATTTGTTGTTTCAATTGTCTTCTTCAAGTATATGAATGTACATATATTCTTGTAGCATCATCTTTTGTATAAAAGTCAGGTTTTGCGCAATTGTTTCATTCAAATTACACAGATGATACATGCATTCAATACATGATATATGAACATAGTAATTACTACAACCGTTGCAAATGTTTTGTCTACCAAACTATTTTGATAGGTTTGAGGCACAGTCTCTCCCTAGTTTAAATTTGTGCATTATTTCAGAATACATCAGTATGTAAATTACAATCAACAATTATATAATTCCTTGTCACACAATATCCACTATACCACACATGGTCAAGAGTGTCAACTCCGATTTTTCACATTAACTATTTTATCTAGTATTATGTAATCCCGGTGAAATTCTACTCCCCATCTGTTGCCAACTCCTTTCTTGTGAATAAATTTCCAATTTGCTTATCAAAATGTAACTTTCTGCCTAATTTATCTTGTAACACAAAACCAATGTCTAGATTGGTATCAAGTTCCTTTCCAGTCTGTCCCTGTGGCCGAGTGGTCAGAAAATACAAAGATAATTTCCTTGTATTTTATGACGGGTAGCAAGGATCACCAACATTTAAATATGAAAAAGATGCACACCTGTGAAAATGTGAAAAACATCTCCTTGAGAATTGTGTGATCAGTGTAGAATCTGATATTTCCGCAATTTTCGTCTGAAAATCATGATGCAAGTTTTACATCGACGATGTAGAGGGTTCTCAAGTTACTGGTTGCAAACATGGTAGACACTGATCAGAGTCTGTATGTACAAGTTGATATGGGGCTACGCTGGTCACAAACTTTAAGGTTTGTTTTGTCATTCAAGGTTCATACGGAGCCCTGGCTAAGAAAATGGACTTTACGGTTATTTAAATTAGTGTAGTCCAAGATCAACCTATGCATGGTTGCTATTCCTCCAATAAAACATTGTTCTGCTTACCCTTTTCAACACCACAGGCCTGCATAGTGGCATTGGCAAAAAGTGTAGAACAGATGAGCCGGCTCGTAACGAGCCGTCTCATCAGGATCAACACTTTTTGCAAGTAATTTTCATATTGTTGAGAACAAAAATACCCCCTTTTCATAAATTGACTTGTCTGAAAATTATTTTATGATGATTGGATTGTATATATCAAAATCCATTCCAGTTACCTAGGTGAAAGGGTTTCAACCAATCACTGATCATATAAGTATACATGACAATCAGGATCTACACTGGCCGCAAAAGTCCACAGGTACCTTTTCCCAGCCGGCCGCCATTGGTGGGCAGTTTCAAATTACGCTGCATTAAACACGCTAACTCGATGACAAATTCACCAAAATTGAAAAGGACAGACAATAATGATAAAATATCCTCCACTGTCATTAGTCGCCGCAACTTTTAACAAATCTCGCCCACAAAGCCATCGGCCAATTTTGTAATAGTGCGAGGGTCTAGATTTAATACGCGCTTTGTTTGCACATTAAAGGTATGGCACGCTCAGGTTTTGTTGACCATTGTCAGCGTAACCCTTGCCATTGGTGAAGACTTCAAACATAAGGACGAGAGGCTGTCTAGTCGAATATCGCGACAGTATATCCATTTCTGTCCGCACACTTCAATTTCACTTAACCAATTAACTCTTTGCATGCTAGCGGCGAAAATATCCGCCAAACGAATTAGGAGTATATGTTTTATTTCTCTCTGTTCATATGTCTTGAAATTTCATTAGAATTGTGTCCTCTGGACACAATTCTAAAGAAATTCCAAGACATATTCTGGACATTTATAAGGAGAAATAAAAGAAATTATAATGTCGTCTGCTGTTGCTTTTATATTTTGCCTTATTTCTCAATAAAAACATGGTTTGACAGCACTTCAGAATCATTTCCAATTGAAATGATTCTGAAGTGCTGTCAAACCATGTTTTAAATTATTCAAAAGTGCTGTCAAAGAATGTTTTTGATGATAATAATGGAAAATAGAAAATAAACAGCAGACAACAAAAAGAAATTAAGATAGCGAGCTTAAAGTGTTAACCAATAGAATGTGGAAACAATAATAGTCGCCTGCTGTTCTATATATTTATTTATTTAAAAAAACAAAACAATGGACAGCACTTCAGAATCATTTCCATTGGAAAAATCAGAAGAGATGCAAATACAAATCCTAAGTACAGAAATCTTTTCCAACTATATACATATTTTCTAGGCTACATTTATGAAAAAATACCCCCCCCCCCACCAATTTCCTTCATTTGCACATTTACAGTTCAATAAAGCACACAATGACATTGTCAAGATTTCTCGTATTATTCACTGGACAGCTTGACAAGTTGATAAATTTCAATGCTTGAAAAAACAATATGACAAATTCCTCGACTTCTCAGCAATGTCCTTTTGCCAGTGTAGTTGATACTGTTCTCAATTGAGACACATCATGTGATTTTGTACCTTCGGACATCTGCGTAATTTCATGAAATACATTTATAAAATGTAGAATATTTTCCGTAAATGGCATCTAAAGTTGACAAAAGTACATGACAAGAGTACATGAGAAATATATAATTCTGATATAATTCCGCATGTTTTTAAACTTTTGACGCCATTTATGGAAAATATTGTAAATTTTGTCAACGTATTTCATGAAATTACGCAGATGTGCGAAGGTACAAAATCCCATGGTGTGACTCAGTTTATTATTATCAACGTTGGCTGAATGCTGTAACTGGTCTCCTTGCCGAGCAACGTGACCGGAATGAAATACCCTTGACATTCAAAATATCTGACACAGTCCTTGAGATTTGCAATACATAAATTAAATTTCTGTCAGGCAATACTTGAACACACAAAAATATCAATTTGGTACGGCAAAATGCATCTGCGTGCTCTTATCAAAATGTGGTATATTTGAATATGAAATCTTAATATTCATCTGAATTTGCATTTTTAAACACTTCCACACTCTGTGTCTGGTTAAAATACAAGTGAGTGAGGTTTATCAAATAACAAATTTGTCAAGTAGAAATTTGTATTTTATAATCCAAACAGCTAAAGTTTTTATCCATTGTAATGATTGAACTCTTTAAACAAATACTACATACTTGTATAGTGGTAAAATACAAGTGAGTGTGGTTCATTATAGGAATGAATGGCCTTTTTGTGGAATTTATCGGGGTATAAACTTGGAAAAGTCGCGGGAATACTGGACGAAGGCCGGAAGCCTCGTCCAGTATTCCTGCGACTTTTCCAAGTTTATATCCCAAAGTCGCGGGAATACTGGACGAAGGCCGGAAGCCTCGTCCAGTATTCCTGCGACTTTTCCAAGTTTATATCCCCGATAAATTCAACAAAAATGCCATTCATTCCTTATAATTCCAGCATTTGAAATAAATTCATGAAGAAAATGTGTTTATTTTCTGTTTCCTTAAGAATTATTTTAACTGCGCCTCACGGTTGCGGAAAGTAGTTTGGCGTGGGAGTTTACTGGGATATAAATTTTGGACAGAGACTTGCTACGGACCAATCAAATGTTAGGGAATTGTGTAAATATTTTTGTGCTGGAATTATCAAATAACAAATTTGTATTTTATAATCCAAACAGCTAAAGTTTTTATCCACTGTAATGATTGAACTCTTTAAACAAATATTACAGACTTGTATAGTGGTATTGGAAAACAGTGTAGATCCAGATGGTACGAGTCGTCTCATCAGGATTTGCACTGTTTGCAAGTAATTTTCATATTTTTGAGAACAAAAACACCCTCTTGTTTTAACTGTAGTCTGAAAATCATTTTGTGACGATTGGATTGGTTGCAAAATTAACATATCAAAATCATATTCAAAATGTTTGAAGAATACACATGTGAAAAGTGTGTGGATGGTATTTCTGTAATAATATCATCAATTTGAAATTAACCCTTAGAATGCAGGAACCGAAAATAGTCGTCTGCTGATAATTCATATTTTGTCTTTTCTCTCAGTAAAAACATGGTTTGGCACCATTGGAAATGGAAATGATTCTAAAGTGCTGCCAAACCAAGTTTTTGATGAGAAAAATGGAAAAATAAAAAATATTCAGCAGACGACACAAATTAATTCAGCATTGTAAGGGCTAAATATAAAAAATTAGTGTTAACAACAAACAAAACATTGGAACATCATTGTACATGTATTGCAGCTAATTGAATAAATTATTTTCGTTTCGATACACAAATTCTGGAAGTCGGACATCGTCCATTTCGCGCACCTGCAGGTTATAATTATCTCCCGTGGCGAGGAGCCCAATAACAATGTATTTGGATATACTTTGTTTAATGATGTCTGAATATTTAGGATTGCAACGGTATTCACAATTAGTAAAAATGGCATTTTCCTTTGGTCAATTCAGATTTGTTTTATCAGGACTGGTCAGTGTGACAGCACTAATTAAACTTGACACTGGTCAAACTTGTTACCATGGAAACATGTTGGCTGGACCCTACTAATCATCTGAAATCAATAATTACTCATCGTAATTTTTATGGGATATGTTATTCGACCAATAATATTCCACACAAAGTTCACTTCGACATGAATGAACAGAGACAAACTTAAATAATAACCCATTTTATTGAGAAAAAAATTGATTATTTTGTTTACTTTCATCATAAAAGTACATGCTGTTACCACTCATATGAACCGTCTCGAAGAGACGGTTAATATGAGTGGTAACAACATATACTTCCGAACAGAAATAGAGAGAACAGCCAGACATTCTATCGAACAATCAGTACATCCCAATTCCTATCCTTTATGCCAGGCACCCGGCAGGAAGGAAATTAAATTTAACTACCGGCCGGCCACATCAGTCCGAGCGGAGGCTCTAACCTTCGACCTCCCAGTTGCAAGGCGGGTGCCTTATCCACTAGGCCGCAGCGACTGTACAAAGAATTTTATTAATTTGCTTCTCACAAAGATTTTTATTAATTTGCTTCTCACATTAACCGGGTTAACTAACGTTACCATTTTGCACCTACACATACACATCAATACATGTGAACATATCCACATCCAACATCGGCTGAAGTGGAACTTTTATTATAAATTTCTAAATTTTACCACTGACAGCAGAGTGGAGAAAAAAAGACTCTTAACCGGACACACACACGGACACACAGTCCAAACACAATATGCCTCCCTGCTAACTGGACCAGGGGCCCGTTTCACTAAACATCTAAAATGTTCGTAAGTGCAAATTTAGGATCAATTGGGAATTGCAATTGATGGATTTACATTTATTGAGCATAGGCTGCATATGCAGCCTATGCTCAATAAATGTAAATGCAATAATTGTTTACAAGAAAACATTGTTAATGTGAAATTTACAGACTATCATAATTTTTCACTTACGAACATTTTAGTCGTAGAAAGTTTAGTGAAACAACCCGCAGGGAGAGGAAGAGGCATACCAATAGTGTATCTTCAACATGAAATTTGTTAACGATTGAATCAGATTCAGGAACAACAGTACAGAGACACAAGATGAGCAGGTTTTCATTGATTGCATGTCAAATTGCTGTCTGGTCACCAGTGTAATTGGTAAGTTGCTGATTTGGTTATCACCTGACTGCATCACGCTGTGCATCGCGTGTCACAAAGCTGGCGTTTAACCCTTTGTTCCCGTAATAAGAGCGTAAATGGTCATTTGCTGTTTTCCAGACCATTGTTCAATTGCTTACTTCCTTTCCAGTGGTCAGTTTTGTTTTTATCACGTTGTCCAGCTGTTGTTTCTATTGTCCAACATTTTAGCCAGTGGTCATTTTATGAATTACATAAAAGAGAATATTTGATCTGTATTGAACGGGTCTATTTCGTTCATTTTTAGAGATATTAAAATTGGGAAAATGGTCAATGTAATATCCTGAGGGCACTTTGGTGTACCAGACAAAAGCATACATTTAATCGTACTTTAAAATACCTGGTTCTGCCACTTTTAATAGCCGACCACAGGAAAATAAAAAATGCCAATTTAAATCGCCCACACACTGCCCATTTGACAGATAGAATGCAAGAGAACAGATTTTATAGTGAAATACAGAAAAACAGGACCCCAGATTGGACAATTGAAATGTGTACAATCAACACGGATTGAATGACAAAACTTGATTTTTGTTCATTTTGTTTTAAATTTCAATGAAAAAAGGTCTAGATATATTCAATGTGCAGAAATTCAATGTGCAGATTTATTTCCTTAACCCTTACAATGCTCAATTAAATTGTGTCGTCTGTTGAATATTTTTTATTTTCCATTTTTCTCATCAAAAACATGGTTTGGCAGCATTTTAGAATCATTTCCATTGGAAATGATTCTAAAATGCTGCCAAACCATGTTTTTACTGAGAGAAAAGACAAAATATGAATTAAAAGCAGACGATTATTTACGGTTCCCGCATTCTATGGGTTAAGTGATCATTTTATTAACAACTACATTTTATGTATATTTCATACATGTGACAAAATATGCTTTCCCCCCATTTTTATTGCAAAAAGAAACAAACTTTGCAGATTTCCATTCCAAGATATCTGGATGTCCATACATATTCTTCAGCAGTTACGCCAAAACCATGTAAGATCTAGATACACATCGGCGATTTGTTACCAATGTGGAAAAACCTAAAGTTGCTCACGGCATTATGCAAAAATAATTATCACAAATAAAAGGGTCAATTTGTTTGATCATTATGCACAGATGTTTTAAAGAGATGTGTTTCCTAGACCTTGCCTAAGGGACTTACACCTAACTGTGATGAACAAATGTTTGACCACTGACTTTGCGGTAAGTGAAAACCCAACATCAGTCGAATAACTACATTGAGATTTGAGTCTACACTGTTTGTCGTTCAGTAAGCGATGCATGCCTGTCAAGCATGCGTCGCTTATGGAAAGATAAATAGTGCATTTAATTGTCAATATATCTATGGTCATCACACTGTCACTAGACTAGCTTTCCTCTCCAAATGAAGCCTGGTTTTGTACAAAACAGTTGACTTATGTAACCATGACTAACATATTCTCAATACACCTAGCTGGCCAGGAAGTTAGATAATATTATGTAGAAAATCAACATATATGAGGTTCATGTTATTTTTTTAAACAAGAGGCCCAGAATTGTTTCAAACCCTATGGCCCAAATGAGAAAATTGCTATTGTTCAATTGGGAATGTGACCCTGACCATCCAATACTGAGGGACCTCTCTAAACCACACCCTGGGAGGCTCCAGGTTGTCTGGTTTAGAGAACTTCCACAGGAATTCCGGTTAATTGCTACCAAATCTTCAAATTAACCGTGTCACGTTATGAGGATTAAGTAACATAAGAATTTGATTTACTTTCTATGAGGGCAAGTCGTTTTTAACACTCGTACCAACTAGAGCAAGTGTGAGCAGAGGCTCACAGATACCCCTGGCCATCACCTGGACTGACAAACAAAAACTTTAATGCAAATGTTATGGATGGACGGACGGACGGACGGATGGATGGACTTCATAATTATGCCAGGGATATAAATATGTCGTCCAAGTCATTGCCGTGAAAACCGATTAGCATTAATTAACAGAGCTCCAGATAAGGTGCGTCATTTGACCAAATTGGGGTGAAATTTTGTTATTTCTTCATCAAAAATTGCAAGTTTGGAGTCCTTTAGAATCATCCTTTTTGCCATTTTTGATGGAGAACTAAGAAATTTACCTCCAAATTACACACCTTAACGGGAGCTCTGATTAACCTAGGTGTTGGCGAGGACAAAATATTACTGGACGAACAATGTGCAACAAATATACATAGGTGTGATGTAAAAATGTTGGACAGTCAATTTATCTGGCCTACCTGGGCCTAATTGTGTTTCCATCCGACTTTGAACTGTAAGGATGGCTTTTTAAGTTGTGGTTGAAGGTGTTTTATTTATTTTCCCACCTCCTTTGTGTGTCTGTGTCATAATATGAACGTGACAAACACTACAGAAGGAAGATGTATACTGACAGTGGAGACTTAGCACCCACTGCAGAGCAAGCGGATATACACAAATCATTTTTTGGTCATAGTTATCATCTATATTATGATGCAAATGCAATCTAGAGTTGACAATGTATGGATCAGGAATTTTGAATCCTCTATCCATATAATTATGTGGCTGTGGCTGGAGAAATGGGGCTCATGGGTTTTGCAAGCAGTCTGATCAGGATCCGCAAATCAATTTCTTGCATTACATGATCCTCATGACTTGACATAGCCAATTGGCTGTGGCTGGAGGAATGGGGCCTATGGGTTTGGCGAGCAGTGTAGATCCAGCATCCGCAGAGTCTGATCAGGATCTGCACCGTTCGTCATTCCATCAATGTCGCTATAAATGAAACACCTGTCATGCTTCTAATAATACAAATTGTTATCATGCTTAGACTGTGCAGGTTGATCAGGCACTACACTGGTCACAAATCCATAAGATTCTCCAAGTGACAGCCACAATTATGTGACCATTCCGTTCCAGTAATACAATATTACGACTGGTTCCTGTAGGAACGAATGATATCTTCCCAGATCTCTCCTGACACGACACAAAAACATCAATTGACTAAGTTCAGTGAAAGTTCATGGCTTTGGTTTTTATTTGCAATGGCCATTACTCAATACTTAATTAAATTTATTTACCTTCTGGGATAAAAAGGCAATATAATTTATGTAAGACCACATGAATGACGCAGTTTACTTAGTATAACAAAATTAAACTACAGTTTGTTTCATGACAAGTATTCTTCTGTAATGTACACACATACTCCATCCATGAAAGCATTTGTGTAACTAGAAAATAGCGGTATTACAGTGGAACCCCTCCAAACCGGACACCCTGGGAGGTCCCCAGGGTGTCCGGCTTAGAGAGGTTTCACTGTAAATCAGGCATTTGATCATTCTGAGAGATAGTTGTGTGCTATTTGACAACAGACATTATCACCTGATATACATGCCGAAGAAACTCATCAAAAATAAGATCACAGGTGTTTTATTGGTGTCCGGTTTAGAGAAGTTCCACTGTAGTAGAATGTTTAACCCGTCATGAGATACACAATTTCTCTCCTGGGGAAAAACTGATTATTTTTCTCATTTCTCATAAAAAGTATTGCTACAACTCGGTTGAAACGTCTCATTGAGATGCATGAAACGATTACTAACCACATGCATTTTCATTTGAAAATATATACAATAGAAAAAAATAGAAATTTGGCCTGTCGGCACACGACAGCCAATTAAAGAAAATGAGACACATTTGAAAACAAGGAAACACAAATTATAAGCCATTTAACCGAGCGTTAAGGTTTCGAACACACCAAGTCTGTGACCTTGACCCTGGGCTTAGCGGGAGCGGGACGAATGTGGATTTGTCACATGGCGGTAGAGGACGATTGGAGCAATGTGTGTGTGAAATGTGAAGCATGAAATTGAAGCAAGATCTGAAATATTATAAGCCATTTACCCCCCGAGCCTTGAAGTTTCGTACGGGACGGACGGACATTCCTACAAATGGATACTTATGTGGCTAACCCTAACCTTTTCCTTTGTTCATCCCTATTGTTCTGTAGCCACATAAACCCATTTTTAGCCACAGGACGGACAGACGGACGGACAGACAGATGGACATATGGATGGCCATTCGGTGGTGCGGGGGGGGGGGGGGGGCATAAAAAGGATAACTTAGGAGGACAACTATCACGATTTCATATGCAATATCAAATGCAATATCAACTATTTTCACAACCAATTTTGTGAACGGACTCATACGAGACAAGCCATGTGATTTTGTAACTAAGAAGATGACTGTGTAACATCTCATGAAAAATATTCACTAAATTTACAACATTTTCTGAAAATAACGGTGAAAGTTGACAAAATATTGCTGGAATACAATAAGCCCCATTTTGCCTTGACCTATTACATCCATCCATCAATAGTGCACTTTCCCCTGTCAGGTGTCAATTCCTGGAGCAACCTGCACAACCATTGCCCAGTGAAATTCAAATTGTGGAGTTATCACTTTAATTACATGCTATTCCCAAAGGTCATTAAAAAACCACTAGGGTTCGTGTGGTCAAGCTGGCAAAAGTAACAGCTGCAAAATTTATAGGATTTATGCAAGCCAGCCTTGTGATAAAACATTTTCTCAACACTTTCTCCTCAATTTGTACATGACATCAGTAGCCTATTTCATCAACATTGCAAAGTATACTTTAGTAGCAAAGTATACTTTGAGGGAGAAATTTTCAATTTTTTTAAAAATTTATTAATTTTTATTATACTGAATTTATTACATTATCACAGCCATTTAATGGCTGTGATAATGTAATAAATTCAGTATAATAATTCTGCATACTTTTAATCATGAAATATATGCATTTGTTAGTTATATATGAAATAATGCATTTCAGGAAAAATAAATGATTACTCCCTCAAAGTATACTTTGCTAGTAAAGTATACTTTGCAATGTTGATGAAATAGGCTACAGTAGCCGATTTCATCAACATTGCAAAGTATACTTTACTAGCAAAGTATACTTTGAGGGAGTAATCATTTATTTTTCCTGAAATGCATTATTTTTTCATATAGAACTAACAAATGCATATATTTCATGATTAAAAGTATGCAGAATTATTATACTGAATTTATTACATTATCACAGCCATTAAATGGCTGTGATAATGTAATAAATTCAGTATAATAAAAATTAATAAATTTTAAAAAAAATTGAAAATTTCTCCCTCAAAGTATACTTTGCTACTAAAGTATACTTTGCAATGTTGATGAAATGGGCTACTGCACTGTTTGCCAATACCCCTATATACAGGCCTGTGGTGTTGAAAGGGTTAATCTGATATTATTTATGTCTCTGAATAACAGAATTACATCAGTCTATTGACTGTGCGAGTACACATAACCCTTAAAACGATGGGGAAACAAAAATTTATCATCAGCTGTTGTTATATATATATTGTCTTCTTTCTAATTGCAAATATGGTTTCACAGCACTTTAGAATCATTTCCAAGGGAAATGATTCTAAAGTGCTGTGAAACCATGTATGTACGAGAATAATGGAAAATAATTGTTTAACACGAGACAACAAAATTTCATTCAGCAGTGTAAGGGTTAATCAACCAACACTGGTGTCCCAAGGACCACTTCATCAGTGGCGGCCCAAAATGCCATAAGCCCCATTTCTCCAGTCACAGCCACATGTTCAGATTGCACACTCCACCTTCAAACTGAGATGCCTTCATCTATTACTAACCCCAGGAGAGTATTCATTTTGCTGGTCTCTTCTTTATTGTCCAGGGTCAAGGGGTCAATCTGACCATCACTCCGGCCAGGCTGCAGCCGCCTGGAGATGACCAGTCAGTAATTAACCAGAATTAGGGGTTCTGTTTGAAGATGAGCTAAAAAATGACAGACACTTGGGACAGAAGCTGTGGTCAATAGGGGCACCATGGGGGAAACTGACCGGTGCAATAAAATCACCTCAACTTGAAATTGCATTGAAAATACAAGAATTTTGTTGTACAGTGTGACAGTCATATGATTGTGGAATGAAATATTTTACATTTATTTCAAACTACCACACTGGATAGGGTTGTGTATCAAGTATGAACTTGATCTGTTGAAAACGTTAGATGTACATTGTATTTTGACAATGAAATATTAAGTTACCAACATATTATGTCGCACATATTATGTCGTTTTCAAATGGTCTGAAATAATTTTAATTATACCCAGTATTTAATCTGTGGCAGAGAGAATGTGCACCAACTCATTGGGAAATCCCAGCATGAATTTTGTTGTCTCGTGTTAATTTATTTTCCATTATTCTCGCACATACATGGTTTCACAGCACTTCAGAATCATTTCCCTTGGAAATGATTCTAAAGTGCTATGAAACCATGCTTTTACTATGTGCAACATCATTTTCATTATGGACATGCCTTCATCATACAAGGCTGTATAAATATCAAGCAGAAATTATATCAATTACCCCTAAATATGGTGGCTGGTCCATGGACTATTAGTTGCATAGCAAATACGAACGACTGTGAAATCTCCAAACCAGACACCAATGTGCCAACTTGGATGGGTTTTACTGTAAGTGTCTACTCAACATTGTGAAGCAGATAAAATGCAATATTTTTCAATATCCTTATGACAGTCAACATCTACAGTGGAATCTCTCTAAACCGGACACCCTGGGAGGTCCGGTTTAGAGAGGTTCCACTGTAAATTAGACATATGGACATGTCAATGCATGTGGGTGTGCTTTGCAAACATGAACATGCATTATCATCAGAGATAGATGACAATGAAACATATAAAATTAAGCATACAGAAGACTACATGTGTGACCAGTTTAGATAGGTTCACTGTTCAACACAGACAGCTTGGGGATATCCCAGGGTATGTATGGTCATGAGGTGTTCCACTGTAAATACAAGAGTGCCTAAGGTCACAATATATGCCCATCGAGTATGTGTTGGAATGATTTGCGAACATACAGTATTACAGTATTTAACCTGCAGCTTAAATGGGCATGGAGACAGCATGATGTAGTAGAAAAGGGTGGGGAAATGTTTTTAAAAAAGCAATATTGTCAAAAATTAATTTTTCCACATTTTAAAATATGTTTACAATTCATGTATGAAATTTCAGAATGATTTGTTGAAAACTGTGGGAGGAGTTGAGTACTCAAACTTGGCACTCCAATATGCAGAAAAGTGTGGAAAAATTACTATTTAAACACTTGATATTTTTGTCAAAAATGGATTTTTCGGCGTGAAAAGGAGAGGTGCACATCTTCAATATGTTTAGAATGCATGTGTGAAGTTTCAGAATGACTGGTTGACAACTGTGGGAGGAGTTGATTACACAAAGTTAGTGGTCCAACAAAAGTTAACAGACCGACGGACGGACAGACGGATGGACAACGCCATACCATAAGACGTCCTGTTTTTCAAACGGGTGTATAAAAATATGCCACAATATCCAGCACGACGCCGCCGGAAAAAGCAGCGCGACAACAACTGCCTGTGAATGTTCAACATTGGCCACCATGAGGCTGGGGCAGACTGACCTCATTGAAACAAAGCAGTTAGTGGATGGATTACACCAGCAACACAAGTGCAGTCAGGTCAGCTGACTGGTCACTTCTCATAATTAGTGACACAGGCAGGCATTGGATAGACAATACAAGTACAACTATTGCACATTGAACCACTTGATCAGCTGAGCTAAATCCATAAGGGCCCTGTATATACTTTTTAAAAAATCAGTTATATTTTGATAAATGATGTTGAAAGTTCACACAAAAATTCAAATCAAATGACGTCAATTCTGGAAAATAATGCATTTTTTAGAAATCACTCGGCAAAAAAGTGCTAGTGCAATTTTATAGATATTACCACAGCCACGGCCAATTATAATATGATGTGCCAAATAGGGAACAAAAACATTTATGGCAAGCTTGGCACCAGCCTGTGTAGACACCTTTTTCTGTGAGCTAAATCCATAAGGGCCCTGTATATACTTTTTAAAAAATCAGTTATATTTCTATAAATGATGTTGAAAGTTCACACAAAAATTCAAATCAAATGACTTCAATTCTGGAAAATAATGCATTTTTTTAGAAATCACTCGGCAAAAAGTGCTAGTGCAATTTTATAGATATTACCACAGCCACGGCCAATTATAATATGATGTGCCAAATAGGGAACAAAAACATTTATAGCAAGCTTGGCACCAGCCTGTGTAGACACCTTTTTCTGTGTTTTGAAGTAAATTATATGTGCAAAATATGAGATAAATGAACATTCACAATACGGAGGTAACCTATAGATTCTGTCAGACAGACAGACAGACAGACAGACAGACAGACAGACAGACAGACAGACAGACAGACAGACAGACAGACAGACAGACAGACAGACAGACAGACAGACAGACAGAATAAAAATAACAAACAAATTTGTCACAATAGACTTACCTTCATGGTCATGTTTTAGATTGCCAGTGAAAAGTTATGTAAAACTTAAGGCAGTATGACGTCAATCAAATAATCAGTTTTGTGACAGTTGGTTGCATCCTTCCTTCAGATAAAATGCAACTCATTTGAGAAAAGTTTATTCTCAAATTATTGAATAGTATACATAAACAAGTTATGCATTATATGTACCCTCGATGTGAAAAGGTTTGCGACCAGCATAGCCCCAGATCAGCCTGCGCATGTGCGCAGTGTGATCAGGGGCTATGCTGTTTGCTGTTCCATCACTTAGGTATGCTTACCACAATCATCCAAAGTATTAGCTCCTGGTGCGACTGTAGATGTGGGTAGAATGATCAAGATCTGTCATAAATTAATTAATTAATAAACTAATTAGGTACATTTTCTCATTCGATGGCCCAAAATTATGTAAAATCTCTTGAGATATATAAATTTCCACTAAATTCATCCACACAATAATACATGTTAATATGTTAATGAGCTATTGCAATAATTAACAATTTTATCAAAGAAATCTATATCCTGTTTATATTTCCTGGTTTCTGCATCCCAGTAAGTGATCGAACATCACAATACATATGGAATGGGTTAGTATAAAAAAAGACCTTCGACCAGTGTAGCACCAGATTAGTCAGAGCCACTACATAAAACTATTCAGTCACATAATTATACGAGACACACCATGTGATGTTGTACCTTCGGACATCTGCACAATTTCATAAATATGTTTACAAAATTTACAATATTTTTCATAAATAAAGTCATAACTTGAAAATGTTCATGTAATTACACAGATGTCCGAAGGTACAAAATCACACGGCGTGTCTCATATGCTTGTAAAATCTACAATTGAGGGAGCCCACTTCTTCCACGGACACATTCGATAATTACAAATGTTGTAATGTCCATTTTCTCAGCAAGCGATTTATACATGTTTTATAATTCCTACGCAGGGACTGGCAAACAGTGTAGTGTCTGATCATATTCCAGTCAGCAACCAATCAAATACACATTGAGCATTTCCGTCAGTCTATACTGGGCCAGCCGATCTTGACCAACACTATTCCGATGTGAAACATCAGCAATTGGAGTCGAGTCAACCCCTAAGTCACTGAAATGGAGTCTTCCATTTTGATTTTTAGAATCTATCATCAATCAGAAAAGGAGGCATTTCATAAAAGGTTGGAAAATATTCACAAATAGTGCAGATCCTGACGAGACGGCTCGTTACGACAAAGGCCTTTAGGAGGCATATTTGGACAGAGGCATTTCGTGTTGAAAGGGGTTGATTGTAGACATTCTCGCCCCGGATGTGTGACCCGGACCCCGAAATGTGGCTTACAGCATTTGTTGCATGTCTACTTCCTGTGACTAAAGGTGCATGATCACGTGGTTACAACAACAACAAAGTCACCCACTCAAAAGTAAGTATTATTTGATAGTTTCCTGAATATGAAACGGATTTTGATGAACTATGGCGCAAACGCGTCTTCAAGAGCTACATTTGGTGGTCCATGGAGTTCGGCACAGACGTATGTCGTTTTTGCGAAGAATTAATTTCCGTATCGGTAGACACGGAAATCGATTCTTCGCAAAAACAACAGAAGTATGGGAGAAAATACAGAGACCACCAAATGCAGCTTAACAAGACGCGTTTGGTCCGCCATATTTCATCAAAATCCGTTATGTAATAAGGACAATATAAAAGAATACATACTTTGAATCAGATAGATTCTGGAAGTTTCAGTACTTGTTGTTGTTGTTAGTACCACGTGATCATACACATTGTGACTGGAGAGCTAAACCGTTTTAACCCTACAGACCATATAAGAGCAAGATTTTCGAACACTGTACTGGGCCGTGTCATCAAGATCTACAGTATTTGTAAATATGTCTTATGTGGCTGGGAATGGATTGATTGATTTATTGGTGTTTAATGGCCTATGAACAGCTAAGGTCATTTAAGGCAGGGCCAATAGGTTCGATCCCACATTTAACCTGCTGCAATCAGGAGAAATACGGTACTGGAGAAATGGGGTTTATGGGTTATGCGGCCAGTGTAGCCCCAGATCAGACTGTACATCCGCGCCGTCTGATGAGTGTCTGCACTGTTCGCCATTCCATCAATGAAACACCCGGCATGTTTGTAACAAGCAATATAGATCGTTATCAGGCTACATGAGTGTGCTATTTGATTAGGTGCAACACTGGGCACAAATCCCATAGGCCCCATTTCTCCAGTCACATATAGAGACAGGACATCAGTGTCAAGTCTCATCCAAAAGAAAATCGCAGCAGGAAATAGCACAAGGATGCTTCTTGGAAAATATATATTTATACTGCATAAAATCACAGGTGGAAGACTCGGACCTATGACACCAAAAAAATGCCTATTAAAAAAAATCCCATTACCCCACCCACTTGGTCTCGTACAGTACATAACGTTAAGTCAAGGTGAGCATAAATAGGGCTATTATAGAAAGAGCCCTCTTTTTTCCGGCTCGCACAAACACAATAAACATCGATTAAATGTATGAAATATGTCTCTGGCAATCGATAAAGGTATTAGGTGTGTGAATATACTCACTTCAAATCGCTGTTTCAAGTATTTATTGAGTTATTCGCGTTTTGATTACCCCATCCAAAGCGAAAGTTGCGTGTACGAAAGAATCTCACACAGAATCGGAGGCCGTCCGGCTGGATTATCGGTCATATTTGGCCGATAGCTGATCCCCAGCTCAAACTAAAGTCGTGCACCATAATCATATACATTAGAGACTCCAACCATACAAAGTTCGTCCAATTGTGATCGTTCGCCGATCTAAAAAACACTTTTTTCTAATTTTATTGACTTTCTTTCATGATTCGCGTACTATCAGATTATGTCTTCCGGAAACCCTGAAAAGGGAAAGTCCTCGCGTCTATTTTTAGGTTTAACCAATCAGAGATGTTCTTACATAGACGCTTCGGTGGTTGTATTATGGAAGATAGTGCATTGACCCAGTTCCAGATAATGAACGAAATTATAGAAAAAAGTGCACATTCACATCGATGAGATAAAAGGAGGCTATGCGTCCATAAAAAAAATCGTCCATTTTGGGTCTAATTTGGGAAAGAATCGCAAATTTAACACGATTTCTGACATTAGTCGTGTAACGAATTTAGCACGATTTTGATATACAAATAGGAAAAAAATTCGGGAGCCAAGGCACAACCGTGTACTAACCGAAATCGTGTTATAGTGAAGCGTGTACTAACGGGGTCGCACTGTAATGTCATATTTCCATTAATAAGTAGCCAATTGTGAATCCAGAGACAACTGTTACTACCAATTAGACCAATTGCGCAGGCTCAGTCTACTGAGTATGACATTCGAGTGCATACTCAAAAACATTTCATTATCACATCCTACTGTATTGGGAAATTCAATATCTTGTGTGCATGATAGAATGGTTTATACTCTCAGATCCTGATATATGATTTTATAGGACATGATGCATATATAGAGAATACCATGCTAGTGTGTTTTTATATCAGGTTTATCAGGCAAGGCTAGGAAACGCGTAGGAATTCAGAGGCTTGCCGAGGAATTCCTACGCGTTTCCGAGCCGAGCCTGATAAACTTGATATCAAAACACACTAGTATGGTATTCTATTTATCAGGTAACACTTTTGACTACATAATGAGCAATTATGAAGTTGTTTTCGTTGAATAAAACACATACTTGTTCCCTCAACGTCATTCTTCTGACGTAATTTGGCAACGTCGTGTGACGTTGTTCGACCAATAAAACACCAGTTCAAAATGTGTTGTAACCCGGATATTTGTATTAGGTCAATGCCTGATACAGGAATATGTTATCAGTCAGTATGTATTCTGCTAAGACAAAGCATGTAGCCGATTTCACCAAAATTGCTAAGCATACTTATCTAGCTAAGTATACTTTGAGGGAGTAATCATTTATTTTTCCCGAAATGCATATAGAACCAACAACTGCATATATTTGATGATAAAAAGCATGCAGAATTATTATACCTACTGAATTTATTACATTATCACAGCCAAAATGGCTGTGATAATGTAATAAATTCAGTATATTAAAAATTAGTAAATTTATCCTTCAATTGAAAATTTCTTCCTCAAAGTGTACTTTTGGTGCAATAGGCTACTGATAAAATGTCATCATCTTGGTAATGATAACCATGTATTATATTCACTGGTGCTGCACTCTGCACCGGCGTAAAATGTTTCACACTAAAAATTGCACCGGTTTTTTGACCGGATGCCACTCAGCTCTACTTAAGACTATTGTATAAACACATTTTTCCTTATAAAGACATTTGCGCCGGTTACTAGATGAAAATGTGTTTATAAATGCGGTATCTTCTGCTTGTAGCTGAATGGGAATTTGTCAGGAATCGGGTGCATATTTCGTCTTGAAACATTTTACGCCGGCGCGGAGGTCAGCACCAGTGTCATTTACATGTATGACCATAAGCTGGTATAAATCAATCCATTGTAGTATTTCTGGTGAGAGTCGCGCTATTTATTTATTTCAAAGTACTTAACAAAATCATATCCGCTAACAAAAAACAATTGAACTCAATTATAAAAATATAATATCCGCATACTTGAAAACCATTTGTCATCAATGTCGCTGCAAACAATGCAAGTACTACAGGTGCTACTCCAATGGAAATGATTCTGAAGTGCTGTCAAAGCATGTTGTAAATTATTCTAATGTGCTGTCAAAACAAGTTTTTTATGATAAAAATGGAAAATAACCCTAACACAGCTGAATTTAAGTTTTGGCCTCTGTTGTTTGTTATCTATTTTCCATTGTTCTCATCAAAACATGGTTTGACAGCACTTTAGAATCATTTCCATTTATTGAGAAACAAGATGAAATCTAAACAACAGTAGGTGACACTTTTTGTTTCCAACAGACTAAGGGGTAACCGTGAAATGATTGGTTTAATATATTTTATTAAATTATAATTCACATCAATTTTTATATATAAGCAGTCAGGGATTCCGCTGGCGATCGCCACTTTCGCAATTGGCGATAAAAATAAACAATTGGCGATAACAAATTACAATTTTCGGAAAAAAAATCCAAATTTTGTTTTGATTTTTTTTTCGAAAATTGTAAAAAAATCCCCCCCCCCAGCGGAAATCCCTGAGCAGTATAAGAGGATTGGAACGAAAGAATACTATCTTCGAGTTTCTCTCAACTCAGTGAAATGATTAAAAGGTGATGTTCCGAAAGATGCCGACATAAAGAAAATAGATATTGGAAACTGATTTCTCTCAAAGTTAAAAATCTTAACCCTTAGAATGCGGGAACTGAAAATAGTTGTCTGCTGATAATTCATATATTTTGTCTTTTCTCTCAGTAAAAAGATGGTTTGGCAGCATTTTAGAATCACTTCCATTGAAAATGATTCTAAAGTGCTGCCAAACCAAGTTTTTGATGAGAAAAATGGAAAAATAACAAATATTCAGCAGACGACACAAATTAATTTAGCATTGTAAGGGTTAGAATTGTTACTGGCAGTATTTGGTCACACGACCACAGCTGGAAATTGTGATATGGTTAGGTTCTAGACTGGTCATGAGCTTCAGGTCCATAATCATCATCAGAGGGGGTTTGTTTGGTACAAACATACTCTTTATTTTCATCTAATAATCATTTTGGTTTGCATACGAGTAGTGTTAAGTTTGTTTGTTGGTTTATTGGTGTTTAACGGCTTATCAACAGCTGTCATTTAAGGCCGGGCAAATTGGTTCGATCCCGTTTTAGCCTGCTGCATTGGGAGGAAAATCCCAAAATCAGAACGGAATATTTACATCGAGAAAAAATATATTCAGCCCTGAAATTAGAATAACCCGACCTGGCGCCAGGTCCATACCACACCAAAGTCACTTGGCCCCTTCCCCTAAAATAGAATTACGAATAATCGTAATATTCACATAAGGGGTATACCCAGATTCAACTGTCACATACAAAATTCCAAAGACATGTGAGGGCCAAACCAGGTCTCCAGTTGGAATTCCGGTAAGGATGAACCCCAATTGTTAAATTACCCATCGCGTGCTCCCACCTGCCACCTACAGTTAAGAAAATGAATGCATTACATGGGTACTGTAGATATCACAGTAATTTCTAACTGTGACAGCTCGTCACGAGCCGGCTCATCTGGATCTACACTGTTTGCCAATACCGCTATATAGGTCTGTGGTGTTGAAAGGGTTAATATTTATCATATACCATAGGTTTGTCATAGAATAAAAGCACAGGGGGACATCTCAGTGCTTGGAAGTTGAGGATCTTTAACTACATTCGAAATGGCTTTAAATTGAGAGTCCCAATCAGAACAGAACTTCTCGTCTGTTTTTGGATTTTCAATTTAAAGCCATTTCCATCACGCTATAGAGACAATAAGACATCTAATTGCCAGTGCATGAAAGCTGGCATTAAAAGCTGGCAACAAAAGCTGGCGACAAACCAGTTTGATCCCTGGTGTCGTCACGTTAAACTGTAAATGCTTGGATTTAACGATGGTACTGGCTTGTTCACTTTGCATGTTGTCTCTCAAGAAGGGGAGAAAGAAAGGTGGATACAGGATACCGGCCCCTTAGAATAGAATAGTCTCCTCTGGTTCTTTAACGTGCCCAGACTCTCCTTCAAATCTGATACACGGGGCCGCCTTTTAAAGTCCCCGTCTGAAAGAACTAGTAGAGCAGGAAATACAAAGCCGTCACGTTACATAAGGTATAATATCTACTACAGCGAATATATAATTCAGCCACTCACAAAAAAAGCTATTCTTATTGGACAACACAAATATTGGAGAAACAAATGATTGGGTGAAATATGTGACTGTGACTGGAGAAATTGAGCTTAAAGCTTTTGCAACCAGTGTAAATCCAGATCAGATCTGCAGAGTCTGATCTGGACCTACACTGGTGACCTTTCCATCAATGAAACATCTGTTATATGCGTCTAACGAGTAATATAGATCGTTATCAGGCTACAATAATGTGCTATTTGATCAGGAGCTACACTGGTCAAAAATCCCATAAGCCCCATTTTCCAGTTACAGCTACATATTAGATACCTAAAATGTGTGATTTATCATGAAAAATAGCTCTGAAGATTTTGTGGACTTTCGTAGCTTAGAAAATCTCAGCTCTACGGATGTGTTTTACTATTTCACCTGTCTTTCATATTTTCTGAGTACAACATGTACATCCGTAGAGCTGAGATTTTCTAAGCTAGGACTTTCGCTGAATATTTACCGCATATAAAACATGATATATTGCACATCTTGTTACGTACAAAACCACATGTCTTGTCTCATATTAGATCATACCTCATTCTGAATGGCTGGTAGAGGGCAGTCCCCAGGACGGAAACCATCGTGACTGCTGTGTGCCCTTGAATTCACTCCGGAAATCTCTCTCTGGTACCTCAGTGTCTCCAAATCCCCAGCATATGTCGCTAATGGTTCTTCTGTTTCTGCTTTGTAGTGTATACCAATAACATAAGTTAATTAAACTAAAAGAAAGTTGTTGCATCTACCAGTAACAGCTATTTTTCGCAATAGCATAAAATTGAAAGATATAAATCCTGGCATAATTTCACTTTCACATAGTTCTATATTGTGCTTTCTATTACTTTTAAACCTTGTTTTCCACAGAATCCATATTTTTGTGTAACTCTTTAAGTTATGAAATTTATCTCCAGTAACTCAATCCTGCAATACAATTCCTCTTTAGAAAGTCCTCTTCATTCCTAACTCGGGGATTACTTTTTTCTCCACTTTCATCTATGATAAAACAGATAATTGATAAAAGGTATTCAAAGTGAGTTTCATCACTCCTCTGCAGAATCCTTCAGTTATTAGTCAATACCCCCATTGGTCAGTTGAGATGACCACTGCCCTGTTCAATATCCCCCTGTAAGAGGAGTCAGTGAGCCTGCCAGATTTGCTACAGGGTCAGCCAGCCCAGCAACCAAAATATCTCATCTCTAAAAGTGAAAGTGGGTTGAAAGTCCCTGCAACATATGTCATATAAGGTCATATGTGGCTCTGACTGGAGAAATTGGGTTTATGGGTTGTGTGGACATTCAAACGTCTGATCGTCCAGCATACTCTTGAAGCATGATCCGGATCAAAACTGTAAATTAGAAGCATTACATGTGTTTCATTGACTAAATGGCAGTGCAGGCCCTGATCAGCCACCTTTCTCCAGTCACATCCACATATATATAGACTGGACCTCACTTTCAAGTCTCATCTAAATGACCCAAAAAGAACAAATGTACATTTATATTACAGTGCAACCTCTCTAAATGTGACACCCTGGGAGGTCCCAGGGTGTCCCATTTAGAGAGGTTGCACTGTAATTCAGGTGTATGGGTATACCAAGACATGTTACTGTATACGTGTGCTTGTAATCGTGAAAATAAATGTGAATGCTTTGATTTAACGACGGCACTGGCTCAATGACCTTGCATTTCGGGACCGACTATTTAAGTACACATCCGATAGGACTAGGCTAGCACGAAGTTGTCTTGCCCAAGGACACGCTGAATCGGCCATTCGCAGCGGTCGAGGTGGGATACGAACCCAGGGTCTACCGATCCGCAGTCCGACACCCTATCTACTGAGCTAATACGGCCACCACCTTGCAATCGTGATCAGTCATTATCGTCCAATATAACTTACACTGAAATGCATTAATAGAAATGGTGTCCCATTTATAGATTTTACTATCTCCCAAATTTATTACTATTTTGGCAATTAAATGATAAGAACATTTAAGAAATATTTAAAGATTAAAATTCGCAGAAACCATGAACAATTTTCCAGTGTGGTGCAAAGCATGCTGGGAATTTTAAAGCTTTAAAACAAATTTCAGATCTTCATATATATTCTACACAATACAGGTTATATTCCGTTTTCTTAAGAATTATTTTAACTGCGCCTCACGATTACGGAAAGTAGTTTGGCGTGGGAGTTTACTGGGATATAAATTTTGGACAGAGACTTGCTACGGGCCAATCAAATGTTAGGGAATTGTGTAAATATTTTTGTGCTGGAATTATCAAGTCTTATGCAGTCGAGGGGTTAGTGATGTCGGTAATGAGTTTGAACCTTAGTTTTTCATACATACAAGATATATTTGTATTTGTTTGTATTTTATTATATATTTCTTTTTATATGTGTTGCTCTTACAAATTACATTAACTTCTGCACTTTGCAGAAAACTAATAACTAAATGCACATTTTGTTTGTGTCCATCATTTGACATGCCTACAGTACATGAAGAATCTGGGAGTATGCTCTGGCCGTTCATGGCACCTTGCGATCATACAGCAATAGTGATAACCCTCACATATCTCGCCATTTCACATATATCACTCTCAAGCCACCAATATCGACAAAAGTATTGTGTTTTATGAGGTTCAAACTCTCGACCAGATAGAATGAACAAAAGTTATGTATATGTGCATATGTGTATATGCGCAGATATTCACCAGCTTCGATACCACTGAGCCATACACTGCATGTCTATTTTGAGCACCAATTCACACTATTATAGCGACAGGCATGCAGGTGCACACCACCATGTATTTATTATATACCAAAACAAGACTATGATATGATAATACACTTGGTTTACCTATTTTTGGACTCATCGATTGGCCTTCAGCAACTTATTATTGTCTGTTATTCATAGCCTAATAACCATATAATTTATAATACTTGATAGAACCGTAATGGGTATTTCCTTAATGGAATGGCGAACAGTGCAGATCCTGATCAGGCTGTGCGGATGCACAGCCTGATCTGGATCTACACTGGTCGCAAAACCCATATGCCCTATTTCTCCAGTCACAGCCTCTATTCAATCACAGTCATATTCATTACTCTAGTTTATTATGATTATTAATATATCATGTTATTACATTTTATACAAGATAAATTTTATCGGCAGACTATTGTTTTGCTACATACCTTTGGCCTAATGGAAATATTATTTGTAAATATCTTGGTTGCCTCAGTCAAATGATAGGTATGTGATACAGAGTTCAAAGCACTAATAGTGTAATTATACACATACATGTCACGGGCGGATCTAGAGGGGGTTTCCGGGGTTTCCCCGCCCTCACCCCGTTCAGCCACGGAGTTTACATAGATCACAGTTTACCACCAGTTGGAGTCTGAATTTAAATGCCGTAAAACACAGGAAAGTGCATTTTGAAGAGCTCGAAAATAGGACAACCCCCTAGTTGCGAACGGTTGAACTCTTGCAATTACTAGCTACGTAGTTACGGACAGTACGGGAGTAGATTGCAAGAGTTACCTTCGCAACTAGACAACCCCCCCCTCCCCCGTTCCCCAAATGCTGGATCCGCCCCTGCATGTAGAGTAAGTAAGCGGCCAATGGTGAAATGTACATGCTAACACATTACATTGAATATGCATGCATACCCATGCTTGACCAAAACCTACGTACGTATCCGGTAAAAACAAATAAAGCCTTGAACAAAAAACGAAAATAAATTTATGTTAAAAACTTCCTCAACCCTTTGCAGTCAGCATAAATTTAAATTTCCGCCAGGAAACTATAGAAAAAAATAAGAAGAAAATACTCTAATTAAACTTATTATGTGTAAATTCATGAACGGATATAAAACGTGCCAAGTTCCCAATCAGTTTTCATATTACTTCAACAGTAAATAGCGCCAAATAGCGTACATAGTTTGTTTGTGTTTTCACAGAACCACTCCAAAAAGCGACCCACCCGCGGACCTTAACTCTTTGCATGCTGGGAAACTTGTGGGCTATAAATAATTAAACAAGAGGCCCAAATGGGCCTTTGTATCGCTCACCTAAAAGCCTCCATAGTGGTCATCTTGATTTCACAAAGACTCTTCACTTACAACTTCAAATGTTCCACAGAATTTGTTGGTACCTTCTGATCTAACATATATTGCGAATGTGCATGTGATTTACTGCTATACCTTCGATTTGATATATAAAATGACCATATTCGGTATCATATTCAGTCAAAAATATAATTTGACCTCTATTTGACCCCTCGGGCCATGACCATTTTTGACCCAGAGGCCACCATATGAACAAATCTGAATCAGCGTTAACTATCCATCATTCATACAAAGTTTCGTCGAAATCGGCCTGGCGGTTTGTGAGAAGATTTTTTTGAAAATTTGACCTACTTTTCAACGGCGGACATCTTGGATTTGGTGATGACCTCCATTTTAACAGAAATTAACAGGCTTCACCCACAGACCATTACAGTTAAGTTTGGCCAATATCGGCCAACCAGTTCACAAGAAGAATACGTTTGAAATCTTTAGTAAAATAACAACTTTTTTACCTTTCGGTGGCCATCTTGGATGACAAAATCATCTGATTTAGACAAAAAATGCTCCAGAGTGATAGACTAGTCGATACCTTCGATTTGATATATTATATAACCATATTCGGGCAAAAATATAATTTGACCCCTAGTTGACCCCTCGGGCCACGCCCATTTTTGACCCAGGGGCCACCATATGAACAAATCTGAAACAGCGTTAACTATCAATCATTCACACCAAGTTTCGTCGAAATCGGCCTGGAGGTTTGTGAGAAGAAGATTTTTTGACAATTTGACCTACTTTTCAACGGCGGACATCTTGGATTTGGTGATGACCTCCATTTTAACAAAAATGGACAGGCTTCACCCACAGACCATTACAGTTAAGTTTGGCCAATATTGGCCAAGCAGTTCACAAGAAGAATACGTTTGAAATCTTTAGTAAAATAACAACTTTTTTACCTTTCGGTGGCCATCTTGGATAACAAAATCATCTGATTTAGACAAAAAATGGTCCAGAGTGATCAACTAGTCGATACTTCGATTTGATATATATATGACCATATTCGGGCGAAAAATATAATTTGACCCCTAGTTGACCCCTCGGGCCACGCCCATTTTTGACCCAGGGGCCACCATATGAACAAATCTGAAACAGCGCTAACTATCGATCATTCATACCCAGTATCATCGAAATCGGCCTGGCGGTTCGTGAGAAGAAGATTTTTTAAGAATTTGACCTACTTCTCAACGGCGGCCATCTTGGATTTGGTGATGACCTACATTTTAACAAAAATGAACAGGCTTCAACCACAGACCATTACAGTTAAGTTTGGCCAATATCGGCAAACCAGTTTACAAGAAGAAGACGTTTGAAATCTTTAGTAAAAGAATGACCATTTGAACTATCGGTGGCCATCTTGGATGACGTAATCATATGATTTAGACAAAAAATGTTCCAGAGTGATTGTCTCGTCGATACCTTCAATTTGATATATTACATGACTATATTCGGTTAAAAATAAAATTTGACCCCTATTTGACCCCTCGGGCGACGCCCATTTTTGACCCACGGGCCACCATATGAACAAATCTGAAACAGCGCTAACTATCGATCATTCATACCAAGTATCGTCGAAATCGGCCTGGCGGTTCGTGAGAAGAAGATTTTTTAAGAATTTGACCTACTTTTCCATGGCGGCCATCTTGGATTGTCGATGACCTCCATTTTAACAAATCTGAAATGGCATCACCCATATATCATCCCTGTGAAGTTTGACCAATATCGGCTCAGCAGTTCGGGAGAAGAAGATGATTGAAAATGTTCACGGACGGACGGACGACGGACGACGGACGGACGTTCTTACATTAGGGTACTTATGTGGCTTATCACATGTTAAATATTAGCCACATAAAACCTGTGTCCATAACCCTGTGGGGTTAGCCACATAAGTATCCTAATGTGTGCCCGCCGGGACGCCGGACGACGGACGACGGACGACGGACACTTTGCCATAACAATAGCAGACAAAAAATCATCATATTTTCTTTTATTTCTCCTTGTAAATATCATGAATATGTCTTGAAATTTCATTAGAATCGAGTCCCGAGGACTCAATTCTAATGAAATTTCAAGACATATTAACAAATAAAAAAAAAAAATATACTCCTAATTTGTTTGGCGCATATTTTCCCCGCTAGCATGCAAAGAGTTGACAGGGAAAGAACTTGTCATAACGTAGTTCCTCAACCTCTGGTTTGAGAAATTATTGTGCATTTGGCTTGCCATATCATACACTTGCTTGTTGTTGAGTCACAGCCCAGTTAGGTAGCCTCTTATAAGTGCTGAATTGGCATTGGTCAGTTATTGGTCACTTGTAAGGTCAAAGGTTGACACATAAGCGTGCCTGTAATGAGATTGGGGAGTGATGTATTTTGTACAGAGAGACTCCAACAGGGTAATACAATTCCGCCACACTTCATGGGATGAAAATAAAATTGCAGCTGTCAGAAAATTGCAGGGTATTTCAGCCCTTATCATGCTTGTATTTTCCCTCCAAATTGGACGGCGAAAGCGAAAATTGTAATAGTTTTTTTTCATTTATTACTATAGAAAGTGAATACACTAGATAAGACAGGAATGTGTTTAATTTGAACCTGTTTCACAACAATTTATTTCTAATGATAATGCCTGTTCATATTTGAAAAACTTTTAAAGATGTTTTGGACATGCTCTATAGTACAAAAGCAGTACCTGTGTTGGAAGAAAATATGTTGCCGATTGAATGTCCGTAATTCATTTGTTGGTCAGGGTTTTTTATATGAAAATCCATTTGGGCAGTCTGATTAGGACTATGCTGTTTGCCATTAGTAATTGATTTATATAATGGTGTTTAATGGCCTGTCAACAGCCGCGGTCATCTTACGCCGGGTTAACAGGGTCAAATCCAGTACTTCACCTGTATATGGATGAGTTGGGGGTGGGAAATTAAAATAAAATCCGAACTGAATGTTTATATAACAAATATATTCAGCCTTGAAATTGGAATAATATGATCCGGTACCACATCCTCACCACACCAGACTCACTTAGCCATGTCCCATAAAAATAATATGATTATTACTAATCTTACTACTCTTACAATGGGATAACCGGATATAATTTTCACATAGGAGAAAGCCAAAAATGTACCTGATGGCCAAACCAGGGATATCAGGAGTTTGGTAAGGATGGATCCCATTGTGAAGTTACCCATTCACATGTTCCCTACCAAGTGGAAATGTTGTTAGGTATTTTTTCTCAGCTAGTGGGGCATTTCAAAGTGTTCGTTTAGGAGAGATTCTACATAAGGCCATGCCATTATTTTTCTCTGTTAAGCATCCACCCAGATGGCCAAAACCTACCTGTATATCCGGTAAAAACAATGTCTTGAAAAAATAACGAATGTAAATTTATGTTTAAAAGTTCCTCAACCCTTTGCAGTTTGCAAAGGGTTGAGGAAGCTTTTAGCATAAATTTAAAGTTTTGCCAGCAAACTTCAGACAAAAATAAGAAGAACATACTCTCAATAAACTTATTAAGTGTAAATTCATGAACGGATATAAAACGTACACATGTCCTCATTGAATGAGTTTTCATATTCAAGTTACTTCACCAGTAAATAGTGTCAAATAGCACAGAGTTTGTTTGTTTTTTCACAGAACCACTCTCAAAACCTACCCCCACACAGACGCTAAACAGAGAAAGAACTTTGTACCACCTAATTTGTATCCACCCAAAACTGTGTATGCTATCACGTAAATGAACCCTTTACAAAACAAATTTCATCAACTATACCTGTACGTAGTTGTCTTCCAGCACATTCATTTGAATTCAGCCACCCATGACACCATCCTGGGCTGGGCGATAGGGCGGGGCCTGATGTCCATCCCAGGGCCCATGGTGTAGGGGTGGGCCAACCTGCAGCCCACAACCATGGACCAAATATGCTGGGGTATAACCCAGCATTTAGCTACTGGAAAACGATGATGAAATCTGCAAATAAATACATCTACTCACAGTGACTGGTTCTGCACACTGTGCTGGCTGGCTGAACCCTTTCACCCCTATGTAACTGGAATAAACTTTGATATGTTAATTTTGCAACCAATTTAATCATCACAAAAATATTTTCAGACTAGTCCATTTATGAAAAGGGTGTGTTTTAAATGTTCTCAAAAATATGAAAATTACTTGGAAAAAGTGCAGTGCCTGATACCAATACCACTATACAGGCCTGTGGTGTTGAAAGGGTTAAAATGATTCACGTCGAAATAGGTGCTGTATTCGTGACAAATTCCCATTCAGCTACATGCAGAAGATACTGTACTGAATAAACACATATTTGTCTAGTAACCGGCACAAATTTCTTGTGCCAGTTACTAGGCAAAAATGTGTTTATGCAATGACTCTAGAGCTGAGTGGCATCTCATCAGGATACCGGTGTATTTTTGAAGCGAATCATTTTATGCTGGCGTGAAGTGCAACAACAGTGTAACTTGTATATCCACAGTGGTACTTGAATTCCGCCAGGGTAGCGGTGTCGTTCCTGCCGAGGCATTTGACCATAACATGATCATGGGCACAAAAAACGTCAAGGTCATGTTAATTTGTGTTCCAAATGCTTACATGTATCAAGTGTTCAAATATTGAAGCAATCCATCATGTAATATGAAAGCTAAATGATGATGAAGAAACTTGTACAAACTTTATGACGTAAACAAATAGCTAATGGTTTCCACACCCATGTGAAGTTCAAAAATGACATGGTCATGTTAATGGGGGAATAAGTGTGTTCCAAATGTTATTTTCACACATTAAATTAATTTATTCTTATCATTCCAATATTTCCTGTACAGAAAATTAAGAAAAAACGCTCAGCCCTGGGGGCGTTTATTAGAATAAATATGGTATCTTATTTTCATGAATGTACATGTAGTTGCAAGTCTTAGTACATAAACAATTAATATCAATTCATTCAACAGTCTAGAACATTCAATCACAGGTACATCTGCACTAGTTGGTATAAATGAATGACCATAATATCTGGCAGTGCAAACACCAACCAGTGCAATCAACAAGACCAACTGAGGGATGAATCACTATCTTGACGAAAACAAAATGTACAGTGGAACCTTTCTACACTGGACAAGACAAGCATGGGTGCTTTGCAAACATGAACAAATATTATCATTGGTCAGAGATCCATATAAGCTGCGTATTTGCGTAAATACCCAGTGACAATTGCCAAAAACCCAATTGAAATCAGAAGTAGCGAGTACCAAAAAGCAATAAAAAATTTGTGGTACCTTTATCATGCTGCAGAAAGAATAAACCACAATTATAGCATATTTTTCTTATTTTCCATGAAAACACATCTTGGTATTTCATTAGAATTGTCTCCAAGGAGACAATTCTAATGAAATGCCAAGACGTGTTTTTATTTCAAAGCAAACTAATCAATTATTGCTGTCTGTTGATGTGTAAACAGTAGTGTGATTTCATTGTACCCAATTAAAATTTTTACATACCCAATTGCTTCAGAAATGATGGAGTGACAATACTCAATTACTAATTCTTTATCTGGATATTTTGGCTGTGATAATGTAATAAATTCAGTATAATAAGTCTGCATACTTTTAATCATCAAATATATGCAGTTGTTAGTTCTATATGAACTAATGCATTTCAGGAAAAATAAATGATTACTCCCTCAAAGTATACTTTGCTAGAAAAGTATACTTTGCAATGTTGGTGAAATCAGCTACTCAGTGACCAAATTCATTCAAGCAGATTTATAAATGAGAAAACTACTACACTGGTCAGAAAACGAATGCCCAGTAAGACTGTGCCATATTTTCATTCATTGTGCCAAGCTGTTGCTTGCTTACCCAATAAGGTGCTGATGATAGTGTCTCTCACAATGCACAATAGGGCTTGCTCAGCAAGACACCAACACTTTGGCCCAACTTGATTGTTACAATTAAACAACAATGCCAGATTTTTTGTCAGCTTTGGTGAAGGTTATTTTACCTTCAGCAGATGGAGTCAGATTTATAGGATTGCAGTGGACCAGAGCTCCAGATAAGGAATTAGTAATTGAGTATTGGCACTCCATCATTTGGTTATTTCAATTTTAGTTGGGTAAAATAAAATCACACTACTGTTTACACATCAACAGACAGCAATTATTGAATAGTTAATGCTTCAAATGAAAATATGTCTTGGTATTTCATGTCTTGGCATGTCCTTGGAGACAATTCTAATGAAATACAGTAGAACTTCGATAACTAGAACAGGTCTGGCTCGAACACCATGGAAAACTCGAACTGGTTCGACAGTCCTGGCAAATTTCCTATATAATTCATGTAATAAAACACCTTAAACTCGAACTATGAATTACTCGAACAGTCGAACCTGTGGATTAGTCCCGTGGACGGTCAAACAGTGGTAATTACCGCGTGTGAAATTGTACCTTAGAAGAAGTGCGATTTGTTACAAAAAATATGTACAGAAACTCTGATAATTTCTGTAAGTGATGTCGAAAGTTAATATTGTCATGGCAAATGTTTGCTGTGAACTTTCAACGTCATTTATGGAAAATATCGTAAATTTTGTAAATATTTGTACAAAATCACATCGCTTGTAAACTAGTCAATAGAGGATATGACACTTTGCTATTGGTCAGACTGTATTCGGTCAATGAGTAGATAGTTGGATCTACCTAATAAACTACTCCACAAAAGTCCATAAATGCCAGAAGGCACATTTCCCTATATTACAATGTTAGTTGTTTTGAAGCTAACCATCCACTTAATAACATCAATGGATGATATCTCGTTCCAGTCAGAACAAGAATTATTACCATTGATTTTATGTAAAACCAACGATAACATTTAACTTTTATTTGACCCGGCCAAAGTACATAACTGACCATGTTTACCTTTAATATGAGCTGTTTTACTCCCACTCCTTGCAAATCGACAGGAGAGGGCTTTTGAGTTTTGCTACCAGTGTAGATCCATATTAGCCTGTGCATCCAGTCTGATCGCGATCTGCACTGTTCACCATTCCATCAATGAAACACCCGTCATGCTTCTAGCAAGTGATATAGATTGTTATCAGGCTAGTCTTCAGCGGAATGTGCTATTTAACCCTTTCAACACCACAGACCTCTATCGAGACAATGTTTGCAAACAGTGCAGATCCAGATGAGCCGGCTCGTAACGAGCCGTCTCATCAGGATCTCCACTGTTTGTTAATATTGTAGTTATCAAATTTGAAAAAATTACCCTTTCTGAAGAATGGAAATTGAATGGACCAATGAAATAGCATGGAACATCCTATTAAGTTACTTGGTGTTGAAAGGGTTAACCCATTACATGCAGAATACACCTTTACGGATATGAACTTTTTAAATATTTTACCCCTGGACCCCTTACAGATTTTGGTTACTTCACAGTCCCGAGTCCCGGAGCGATTTTGATTTTAGAAGCCAAATGTTACATTTGGGTATGTTTTTACAACAACTAGCTCCTGGGCAAGGAGTTTTGGATCAATAGTGTATTTCAATATGTTTGGCGCCCGATTGACTATTTTGTTAATAGGGCATTTTAATACTATAATGTCTGCTCATTAATGCACTGAAAATAGCATCCGCAGACCGAAATGATACAAAATCCTGCTGGCCTATGGCTCCAAAAAGGGGGGTTCGTACGAACCCATCGGACCTCCCTTGACAACGCCCTTGAAGTACCATGTGTTCAGCTCTGGAAGACAGTGTCCTTCATGCCAAGCATGCTTACTATACCAGATTACTAGGCCTCAGGTGTGAATCTCAGTAAGCTTCACTGTCCTTAACCCTTTCCCTGATAGAGACGACTTGTCACGCCTCTGCAGAACATGTCTTTTGAAAACATTGTGGAAAAAGTAGAAATTGCTTGTAACAAGCAATTTCTCCTTATCCCACAATGTTTTCTACTCTATCAGATAATTTAACCATCATTTGACCCAGCATTTGGTTCTTTTATTCAGATGTTTTGCATTTGGATGAGTCGAAATATCGCAAAACAGGGAAAGGGTTAAGGGCCCATTCTATACCTGATCATCGTTTGATTCAAAGATAATTGCTTTGTAAATGTGATGGAATATATTTATAAAATATATGTGAACACTGCCTCATTACTGTGTCCTTTATGGCACATGGCCAACTCGGCCATCTTTGTGTTTTCCAGCCACCAGCCAGTTTCACTTCTTGCGTTTGACAAAGAACTCAGACAACGTGAAGTAGAACATATGATACGATGTAGCTAATCACACATAGGCTATTTCTTGTGCCATATAGGATACAGTAACGAGGCAGTGTTCACAGATGTTATACATATATTCCATCCCATTTAGGAAACAGTTATGTTTCAATAATATCAGGGGTCCCATATGTCCATAACCCTTTTCATGCTGAGGATACGCATTATGTTTGCGGAAAATCCTAAATATTTTCCTTCTATGCGCTCAGAAGTATATGTTGCGACCACCATTTGAACCGTCTCGACGAGACGGTTCAAATGAGTGGTCACAACATATACTTTCATGGAGAAATAACAAAAATAAAATATTGAATAAATTTCATACCCATAAAGGTGTATTCCGAAAGAAATGGGTGAAGGATGTACACTGTTAAGTTTTTGTTTATTGGTGTTTAACGGCCTACCAACAGCCAAGGTCATGTAAGGCCGGGCAAACAGGTTCAATCCCAATTTAACCTGCTGCATTGGGGGGAAAATCCCAAAATCAGAACGGAAAATTTACATTGAGAAAAAATATATTCAGCCCTGAAATTAGAATAACCTGATCATGATCAGTAGCCAATTTCATCACAATTGCAAAGTATACTTTATATCTAGCAAAGTATACTTTATATCTAGCAAAGTATACTTTATATCTAGCAAAGTATACTTTATATCTAGCAAAGTATACTTTGAGTGAGTAATCATTTATTTTTCCCAAAATGCATTATTTCATATAGAACTCTGAACCATTGCATATATTTGATGATTAAAAGTATGCAGACTTATAATGAATTTATTACATTATCACATCCAAAATGGCTGTGATAATGTAATAAATTCAGTATAATAAAAACAAATAATAACTTTATCCTTAAATTGAAAATTTCTCCCTCAAAGTATATATACTTTGCTAGATAAGTATACTTTGCAATTGTGATGAAATTGGCTACTGATGTCATGTCCTCATACACCTGAATCTAAGAAGTAATATGATTATGACAAATTCAAGTTTAAATCATCATATACATAAATCTGTGACAAACAAAATATTCAACATGTTCATATTTGATCAGGAGCTATATAGTCACAAATGATGTGAGCAGTCGTTTATCCAGTCACGGCCACATATGATCAATACTGCATTTAAGAATCCAACAGCCATTTCCATAATTAACTGACTGGTGAACAGAGCAGGTCCTGATCAGATTGTGCATATTGACCTGGGTCTACACTGGTCACAAATCAAGCATCTCCAATCGCAATCACATTTATGACAACTGAAGGCCACGACCAGCCTATGTTTATGTTAACAATTTAAGGAGTCGGTGACATAAGGGCCCAACTCCTTCCATGGCTAACACCTTCATGGAGTTAGATCCCTTCTTCCACTGACCCCCTTCAGGTGGCTAATGCCATCAGAGTCTACACTGGCCACGAATCACGATTCTACAACAATCACATTTAGCCAAGTTGACTGTCTGTTCCACGTTTTTCTGCCGACTAACTTTTGGCTATTAAACACATTAAATCTAAAGAATATTTAAATGTAGGTAGTTTTTCATCAATACCAAAAAAGTAACACTCCCAAAAAAAATGTATTTGATGATAGTCCACCAAATATTGATTTTATTGCCAAAAAAACATGATTTTCCCATGGAAATTTAACACGAGGGCTAAAAATAGATTTTTTAAAATAATTTTTGAATTTGTGGGCCGATTTTCAAAATTTATAATTTGTTTTCTTAGTTACATTATTTCCAAGCTAGCCAGGTTTCGGAGTCAAATTCCATTTTTTTTCCTCACCTCTCACCATCTGACTCTTCACCTCCTTTTTGCTCCATGTTAAATTCACATAGGAATTTTTGCAATTATATTAATATTTGATGGAATTTCATCAAATAATTTTTTTGGGGGAGGACAACTTTTTTGGTATTGATGAAAAACTACCTACCGTACATTTAAATATTGTTTAGGTTAATAATAGCCAAAATATTGTTGGCAGCGAAACGTAGAACAGACAGTAGTCTACATATCTGATCTAAACACTAATAGCATATTAGAAGGGGTCAAAGGAATAAGAGGGACAACTCCTTCATGGAGTTACCCCCTTATTCCAATGACCCCTTCGGATGGCTCACTCCTTCATGGAGTTACCCCCTTATTCCAATTCCTTCATGGAGTTACCCCCTTATTCCAATGACCCCTTCGGGTGGCTCACTCCTTCATGGAGTTACCCCCTTATTCCAATGACCCCTTCGGGTGGCTCACTCCTTCATGGAGTTACCCCCTTATTCCAATGACACCTTCGGGTGGCTAACTCCCTCATGGAGTTACCCCCATTCCATTGACCCCTTCGGGTGGCTAATTCCTTCATGGAGTTACCCCCTTATTCCAATGACCCCTTCGGGTGGCGAATTCCTTCATGGAGTTACCCCCTTATAGCACTGACCCCTTCGGGTGGCTAACTCCTTTATGGAGTTACCCCCTTATTCCAATGACACCTTCGGGTGGCTAACTCCCTCATGGAGTTACCCCCATTCCATTGACCCCTTCGGGTGGCTAATTCCTTCATGGAGTTACCCCCTTATTCTAATGACACCTTCGGGTGGCTAACTCCTTCATGGAGTTACCCCCCTTATACCACTGACCTCTTCGGGTGGCTAACTCCTTCATGGAGTTACCCCCTTATTCCACTGACCCCTTCGGGTGGCTAACTCGCTCATGGAGTTACCCCCATATTCCGATGACCCCTTCGGTGGCTAACTCCTTCATGGAGTTACCCCCTTATCCCCTTCGGCTGGCTAACTCCCTCATTGAATTAGCCACCTTCTTCCACTGACCACATCAGTTTGGTCAATATTCAAATGAGTAAAAAGAATAAAGCTGGTTTTATTAGGTAATGTCCATCTGTTACCAGTATAGACAAGTCTGGCAGTCTATAGTGAGCTATAACCTCAGCGTTTCTCTGTAATTACTGCTATAACATCATCAATAACTAAAACAACAGATCGGCCAACGTCTCAGCACAGCTAGTGCAGCGTAATTATTCATGCGGGCACCACAAACTTTGAGTAACCTTTTTCTTTGACCAACACACAACCCTGCTCGGATCAATAGAAGAAATGGTCAATGGAATCGGCGTATCAGATAAGTGGCACATTTTATAAATATTGTCTGCAACAATGTATCATGATACAAGTCCGGCTCTGGGTTGCGATTTCAACAATATCAATTTTGTAAAAACAAAAATCAACATTTTCTATAAACCATCTTGAAAATGGACACAAACTTCAACTGCATATGCAGCCTATGCTCAATAAATGTAAATCCATCAATTGACATTTCCAGACGATCTTAAATTTGCACTTACGAACATTTTAGTCGTACAAAGTTTAGTGAAACGGGCCCCTAGTGACCAAGTGATTTGTTATGAAATGAGGAGACTGCAAGTCACATGTTGAGCCCCAGTCACAAAATTTTAACTTGAAAGTTCTGGTCCCATCTAGCAGGCATAAAATGTTCTTCATAATGATTAAATTAAATAAGTGTAACATTTGAAGGGTTATCGCCCCTGATATCAGTGTGGAAATTCATGTTTGATATACGACGTATAATAATGCCAATTATATCGTCGGGAAATAGTGAATGTTTATTTTGCCCGAACAAGGTCATATCTAAATAATGGACAAAAAAATATTATATTTTGGATAGGTTCCGGTTGAAACGCACAGGTTGTAGACTCACTAAGTAGAATAGAATATTTTATTGATGGCAGGTAGCCAACCAACTTCAGTGATTTATTGCCGAACAACATATATAGGCCCTGATCAGACTGCACCGCCTTGTGAGTTTCTGAGCAGTGTAGCTTCTCATCCTATAGAGTGAACCAATGCCAGACATAGAGAATAGTAGGTTAGTGCCGTGAATGGGAAAAAATATCCGGCAAGGCTCAAGAATTTCTTTATTTCTCATCAGAAGTATATGTTGTGACCACTCATTTGAACCGTCTCACCGAGACGGTTCAAATGAGTGGTCACAACATATATTTTGGTTCAGAAATAAGGAAAATAAATAGAGAATAGTAGGTTAGTGCCGTGAATGGGAAAAAATATCTGGCAAGGCTCAGGAAACGGGATGGGCGAGGCTCTGCCGAGCACATCCCGTTTCTGTGCCGCGCCAGATATTTTTTCCCATTCACGGCACTAACCTACTATTCTATTTATCCCGTCAACACCTACAAATGGCTGTAAAATGCAAAAACTGTATTGACTGGATATCAAAAATGTTTCACGGCACCGTGTTTCACGGCACATATGCACTGTGTTGACGGGATAAAATACAAATCTGGAAGTTCTAATAAATGCCCCCTGGAACTATGCAATTCGTGGGAATCAAAACCTGGAAAATAGGATCAAAATATGTTATGTTCCCATACATAAGCCATTTAAAACAATGTTTTAATTGGCTTTTGTATATGAAAATAACATATATTTAGAATGAAATTAAGGGAGGGGGCCTACTATTAGAATAAATATGGTATATTGGTCGATAATTCAATAAGCCTCATTTTCATGTGGTGGGTTGCATAAGGGACTGTGCATGTAGAAATGGGATTTACCCATGATGGTGAGGTAAGTTGGAGGCTTGTGACTCCATGCTAACCAGGTTCAACTGCCCCCAGAGGACTGTTCATTAGGGAATAGTTATTGTGGCGGCTTCCTACGGTTGCTTTCCTTTTGGGACTGCACACCACTGCATAGGCTCAGGGACCACCACTGTGCAAATCTTGTGCGTCAATCATGATAAGGTGTATTTTACTCACTTACTTCAGCAGAATACACATTGATTATCAAAATTGGGGAGTACAAAATACTCACAGCAATGTGAAAATACGGATTGATTTTCAAATTGAGTAGTGGAAATACTGTAATGCACTTAGTTCAGTTGCAGTTAAACTAAGAAAATTTTCAACTGTATTACTGTATAAATAAGTGAATAAGTAATAATACACTCAAATAAGTGAATGCTTAAATTTGTTTTGATCATTTGTTCCCTATTGAAGGGATCAATAACCATTTAATTTGAAATCAGGAGGTACAATACTCTTTAGACACAAAGCTTACCTAGAGCTCTGGGGCCCGTTTCACTAAACTTCCTACAACTGAAATGTTCGTAAGTGCAAAATTATGATAGTCTGTAAATTTCACATTAACAATATTTTCTTGTAAATAATTGTTGGATTTACATTTATTGAGCATAGGCTGCATATGCAGCCTATGCTCAATAAATGTAAATCAATCAATTGAAATTTGCAGACGATTCTAAATTTGCGCGTACAAACATTTTAGTCGCAAGAAGTTTAGTGAAACGGCCCCCTGGTTCATATGTCTCCCTTGGGTATATTGTAGTCTATTTTACAGCACCAGTGACGAGTGTAGAGTCTGATCTGCCTGTTTCGCATACCGTTCGCTAGAATAATAATATATGTTCCAGTGACTGAACAGTGAACAGTGCAGACCATAATCAGACTGTGCACAGTCTGATCAGGGTCTACACTGGTCACAAATGACATAACCTCATTTCTTCAGTCACAGACATATATGGGTCTATACGAAACTAAATTAAATTGTTTGTGCCATGTGTATTGTAAGCATGAACTGGCCAACACTGGTAAATTTTTCTCATGTTTCTCGCAGAATCTATTTTTACAGATATTTTCCATATTTTTATGGCGAGTGACCAAAACATCGGCCAGTATAATCAATAGACATGCTTTGGAAAACAGGACCACCGCGAAGTAAGGCAAGATGAGCATGTGCTTAATTAATACATTACAGCTAGCAGACCAGTAGCCGATTTCATCAACATTGCAAAGTAATTACTTATCTAGCAAAGTATACTTTGAGGGAGTAATCATTGATTTTCCCAATATGCATTATTTCATATAGAACTAACCACTGCATATAGTATTTGATGATTAAAACTATGCAGAATTATTATACTGAATTTATTACATTATCACAGCCAAAATGGCTGTGATAATGTAATAAATTCAGTATAATAAAAATTAATAAATTTATCTTAAAATTGAAAATTTCTCCCTCAAAGTATACTTTGCTAGGAAAGTATACTTTGCAATGTTGGTGAAATAGGATACACCAACTTACTGATGGGAAAACAGGAATATCCTTCACAAGACACGGCCGTAGACACCACCACGGCAGCCACAACGCGCTGTGGAACTATTTTGGCTCTAAACGTAGGAAACACCATTTTGAGGGTCTAGGTTGAATTTTGTTCCCGGCTCAATAGTCCACCGTGGCATTATTTTATTCACCGCTACGGGCCTGCAAGATACACAAGACTATTACCTCAATACTTTGTATAGAAATATTCTGAATGTAAGCGGTTTGGCTTTACATAGCTGAATTAAGTTTGTTGACTGGTGTTTTTTTTACTAATTTTATAAATGTCTGGACAAAACTAAAAACATTTCTTCGATATTAAGAAATAAGTTAATAACATAAGGTATATCAGTGCTACAGAGAAGAGTTCTCATATGCTGTCAAAACGTGTTTTATTTGTTAAAGGCACAGTACGTCTCGTATTACATATTCAATATTTGGTTTTCCAGTTCATGAACTGCAAATGACTATATCAACCAACAACACAATGCAATTTTATCAATTTTCCAAAGACTTTGTGTTGTTTTTTATGTTATTTACTATCATAGAGCTGGAAAAGACAGGGGAGATAATTTGGTAATTCATATCTGCTATAACTGTACCAAGATTTAACCCATCTCAGTCTAAGGATGCAATAATTTTTCTTGAATAAATCTCATTATTTTGTTTATTTCTCAATAAATGTATATGCTGTTACCACTTTTTTTATTTTGTCAATAAAATAATATTTTGTGACCACTCATTTGAACCGTCTCGACGAGCTCGACGAGACGGTTCAAATGAGTGGTCACAAAATATTCTTTTATTGACAAATAAAAAAAATAAAAATAAAATATAAAAACAATTTATACCGAACTGTAAAGGTGTATTCCAAATGCAATGGGTCAACATTTTCAACACTACTGATAGTAAAGGCTTGGCGAGACGGTTCAAATGGTGGTCACGACATATATATCTAAGAATAGAGAAGGAAATTATTTAGGATTTTTCACAAACTGACACAAAATGTCTCAGATGATGTCTCAGATGATGTCTCTGATATAAAGAACAGTCTATGTCTCTGATATAAAGAACAGTCTATGCCTACTGAGTAGGCATATATCTTTAATGATCAAATCCATAAGTATTTTTCAGGCAACTCATGTTTATGAATGGATTTAGAAATACGACACAAAATCTACAAATAAATTCACTACTGTTTCATTCCTACCTGTGCATGTCTGACACACAATGCCATTAACAAATGCAAAATAATAAGAAACCGGACAGTCATTAAGTCATTAGACCTTGGGAACATGTGAGCCTTTTATGAAAACATGGATGATGATAAACAAGAATATGATGTCTCAAGTCATTTTGCCTTATGGTGACAAAGATATAGAGAATAGTAGGTTAGTGCCGTGAATTGGAAAAAATATCTGGCAAGGCTCAGGAAACGGGATGGGCGAGGCTCTGCCGAGCACATCCCGTTTCCGTGCCGCGCCAGATATTTGTTCGCATTCACGGCACTAACCTACTATTCTATTTATCCCGTCAACACCTACAAATGGCTGTAAAATGCAAAAATAGTATTGACTGGATATCAACAAGAGCTGTAGGAGAACAGCATAGCTCGACTACGAGGGTTGTCGATGTACACATAGCTTGACAAACAAGGTGGCAGCGGCCTGCATAAAAACCTTAACCAAGGTTGACTAAAAAACTTAACCAAGAGAAATTAAGTAAGTAATTCAAGGTTAAATGTAGGTCAATGACAGATATAGGTCGGGGGTTATTGATGTACATCACTAGGAGATGAAGTTTTCCAAGTATGGTTGCTGTAGGCCCAGGAGTATTCCATATAGAAGCTTGACTAAAAACCTTAACCAAGGGGAAATAACTAAGTAATCCAAGGATAAAAGTAGGTCAAGGTCAAATATAGGTCAGGGATTATTGATGTATATCACTAGGAGATGAAGTTGTCCAAGTATGGTTGATGTAGGCCCAGGAGTATTCCATATACAAGCTTGAATATAAACATTAACTAAGTAATTCAAGGTTAAATGTAGGTGAAGGTAAAATATAGGTCAGGGGTTATTGATGTACATCCCTATGCGAAAAAGTTATCCAAGTATGGTGTCTGTATGCACAATAGTATTCCATATACAAGCTTGACTAAAAACCTTAACCAAGGTTGACTAAAAACCTTTACCAAGGGGGATTAACTAATTAATTCAAGGTTAAATGTAGGTCAAGGTGAAATATAGGTCAGGGGTTGTTGACGTATATCACTAGGAGATGAAGTTGTCCAAGTATGGTTGGTGTAGGGCCAGGAGTATTCCATCTACAAGGTTGACTAAAAACCTTAACCAAAGAGAATTAACTAAGTAATTGAAGAGGAAATGTAGGTGAAGGTCAAATATAGATCAGGGGTTATTGATGTACATCCCTATGAGAAAAGGTTGTCCAAGAATGGTGTCTGTATGCACAATAGTATTCCATGTACAAGCTTGAGTAAAAACCTTAACCAAGGTTGACTAAAAACCTTAACCAAGGTGACTTAAGTAAGTAATTGAAGAGGAAATATAGGTCAAGGTGAAATATATATCAGAGGTTGTTGATGTACATTACTAGGAGATGAAGTTGTCCAAGTATGGTGGGTGTAGGGCCAGTAGTATTCCATATACAAGCTTGACTAAAAACCTTAACCAAGGGGAATTAACTAAGTAATTCAAGAGGAAATGTAGGTCAAGGTCAAATATAGATCAGGGGTTATTGATGTACATCGCTATGAGAAAAGGTTGTCCAAGTATGGTGTCTGTATGCACACTAGTATTCTATGTAGAAAGCTTGACTAAAAACCTGAACCAAGGTTGACTAAAAACCTTAACCAAGGGGAATTAACTAAGTAATTCAAGGTTAAATGTAGGTCAAAGTGAAATATAGGTCAGGGGTTGTTGATGTACATCACTAGGAGATAAAGTTGTCCAAGTAGGTGGGTGTAGGGCCAGGAGTATTCCATATAAACAAGCTTGACTAAAAACCTTAACCAAGGAGAATTAAATAAGTAATTGAAGAGGAAATGTAGGTCAAGGTCAAATATAGATCAGGGGTTACTGATGTACATCCCTATGAGAAAAGGTTGTCCAAGTATGGTGTCTGTATGCACAATAGTATTCCAGTATAAGCTTGACTAAAAACCTTAACCAAGGTTGACTAAAAACCTTAACCAAGGGGAAGGGGTTAATTAACTAGGTAATTCAAGGTTAAATGTAGGTCAAAGTCAAATATAGGTCAGGGGTTGTTGATGTACATCACTAGGAGATAAAGTTGTCCAAGTATGGTGGGTGTAGGCCAGGAGTATTCCATATACAAGCTTGACTAAAAACCTTAACCAAGGAGAATTAACTAAGTAATTGAAGAGGAAATGTAGGTCAAGGTCAAATATAGATCATGGGTTATTGATGTACATCCCTATGAGAAAAGGTTGTCGAAGTATGGTGTCTGTATGCACAATAGTATTCCATGTAGAAAGCTTGACTAAAAACCTTAACCAATGGGAATTAACTAAGTAATTCAAGGTTAAATGTAGGTCAAAGTAAAATATAGGTCAGGGGTTGTTGATGTACATCACTAGGAGATAAAGTTGTCCAAGTATGGTTGGTGTAGGGCCAGGAGTATTCCATCTACAAGCTTGACTAAAAACCTTAACGAAAGAGAATTAACTAAGTAATTCAAGAGGAAATGTAGGTCAAGGTCAAATGAGGTTAAGGTCAAATATAGATCAAGGGTTATTTATGTACATCCCTAGGAGATGAAGTTGTCCAAATATGGTGGGTGCAGGGCCAGCAGTATTCCATATACAAGCTTGACTAAAAACCTTAACCAAGGAGAATTAAATAAGTAATTGAAGAGGAAATGTAGGTTAAGGTCAAATATAGATCAGGGGTTATTGATGTACATCCCTATGAGAAAAGGTTGTCCAAGTATGGTGTCTGTATGCACAATAGTATTCCATGTACAAGCTTGACTAAAAACCTTAACCAAGGTTGACTAAAAACCTTAACCAAGGGGAATTAACTAGGTAATTCAAGGTTAAATGTAGGTCAAGGTCAAATATAGGTCAGGGGTTGTTGATGTACATCACTAGGAGATAAAGTTGTCCAAGTATGGTTGGTGTAGGGCCAGGAGTATTCCATCTACAAGGTTGACTAAAACCTTAACCAAAGAGAATTAACTAAGTAATTCAAGAGGAAATGTAGGTCAAGGTCAAATATAGATCAGGGGTTACTGATGTACATCCCTATGAGATGAAGTTGTCCAAGTATGGTGGGTGTAGGGCCAGGAGTATTCCATATACAAGCTTGACAAAAAACCTTAACCAAGGGGAATTAACTAAGTAATTGAAGAGGAAATATAGGTCAAGGTCAAATATAGACCAGGGGTTATTGATGTACATCCCTATGAGAAAAGGTTGTCCAAGTATGGTGTCTGTATGCACAATAGTATTCCATGTACAAGCTTGACTAAAAACCTTAACCAATGTTGACTAAAAACCTTAACCAAGGGGAATTAACTAAGTAATTCAAGAGGAAATGTAGGTCAAGGTGAAAAATAGATCAGGGGTTATTGATGTACATTACTAGGAGATGAAGTTGTCCAAGTATGGTGGGTGTAGGGCCAGTAGTATTCCATATACAAGGTTGACTAAAAACCTTAACCAAGGCGTGACGGTGACGCGACGCCGACGCCGACGCCGGGGTGACAACATAAGCTCTACTTATTCTTCGAATAGTCGAGCTAAAAATGTTTCACGGCACCGTGTTTCACGGCACATACGCACTGTGTTGACGGGATAAATACATAACTTATTTCTATGTAGACTGTGGACGGATGCACGGACGGATTGATGCTGCACACACATACAAACATCTAGAGTTTATTGTGATCATGATGACTCGCTTTCCTGCAAGTGGGCTCGACAAAAACAAAATTGACAATATTGGCTTCCTGCTTTTTAACCCATTCACCCCTAAGTAACTGGAATGAATTTTGATATGTTAATTTTCCGGCCAATCCAACCATCACAAAATGATTTTCAGACAAGTCCATTTATGAAAAGGGGGTGTTTTTGTTCTCGAAAATATCAAAATTATGTGCAAAAAGTGCAGATAATGATCAGACGGCTCGTCACGAGCTGGTCATCTGGATCTACACAGTTTGTCAATACCAAAATACAGGCCTGTGGTGTTGAAACGGTTGAGGGTTAAAATGCACCAAGAAGTCTGTCGTGGCATATGTAGCTATGTGCAAAGACAAGACTGGTCAGTCAGTGGTCAGTGCACTCCCAGGTCACATGATTAATGGCAGTGCCACATGCAGCAGTGAATCTGGAATATTAACTCCAAACATACAAATGATTCATATGAGAAAAGCCAAGTGATTTAGCACCCAAGAAGATGTGAGATTTTTCATGAAAAATATTTACATAAACAGTGATATGTTCTGTAAATGAAGCCGAAGTTGACAAAATTTTCATAACAAATGCAGAATCTCTTGTAAACTTTCCACATCATCTACATTATGGTAAATTTTGTAAATATTGTTCATGAAATATTGAATAATTATTTTCTTAGGTATAAAATCGCATGGCTCTCTTGTATGGTAAATATAAATGCTTGGATTTAACCCTTAATACGCTGAATTAAATGTTGTCGTCTGCTCGTCTGCTGGAAATGTTTTATTTTCAATATTTCTCGACAAAAACTTGGTTTTGACAGCACATGAGAATCATCTCCAGTGGAGACGATTCACATGTGCTGTCAAAACCTGTTTTTTTGTTAAGAATTAAAGCAAAAATGAAAAACAGCAGACGGCAATTTCCGTCAACAGCTCAGGAAGGGTTAACGACGGCACTGGCTCGATGACCTTGCACATCGTCTCCCAAGAAGGGGAGAAAGGAAGGAGGTGGATACAGAAGAAACAGGCCCCAGGGGGCCTAGCTCTTATTAGAATAGTCCCATCTGGTTCTTTAACGTGCCCAGACTCTCCTTCAAATCTGATACACGGGACCGCTGTTTAAAGTCCCAATCCGAAAGGACTAGTAGAGCAGGAAATACATTGTATCTCAGAAATACTGATGCCCAGGAACTGAACCCCGAATCAAACCTGGGTCACCAATGCATTTGATCTTTTTGTGATGAAACTTGAATGACTGAGCTAGGTCCATATGATCAGGCTCTGTAAGTGTGTAGCTGGTCCAAAGATACACTGTTAATTTTGTCATTATTGTGTTAAATATCTCGACCAACACTGTGTCACCAAATCAGAAATATTTCCATTTCCTCGCTTCTACTTTGGCAAACATAATCAAAAAGCCCTAAAACTGTTATATACAGTGGCACCTCTCAAAACCGGACACCCTGGTTCCTCAGGGTGTCCTGTTTAGAGATGTTCCACTGTAAAACAGACTAAAGCATTGCATGCTAATATAAACATGAACAGATATTGTATCATTTCAGATGAATTAGTCAACCACATGAAAATGGATCACATAGATTCTGTGGGTGTCCATTGTGGAGAGTACTGCAACTATACCCCTAGACTGCTACACACAACAATTGCCGTCTGCTGTTGCTTTCTATCTAGCCTTATTTCTTAATCAAAACATGGTTTGACAGCACTTCAGAATAATTTCCAATGGAAATGATTCTGAACTGCTGTCAAAGCATGTTGTAAATTATTCTAAAATGCTGTCAAAGCATGTTTTTGGTGATAAAAATGGAAAATAGAAAATAAAAAGCAGACGACAAAAAATAGTATAGCGGTGTAAGGGCTAAAATGATGTGCAGTATTATAATAATTAGCACATATCATATAGCATTCATAAAGTCCGATCCATGTAATCTATATGAAATGCCAAATCTACATAAACTGAAATCTTAATGCTATCTGTATCTCTAAATAATTAGAGCTAGTTAAGGACCTGTGGGTCCCCTGATAATCCAATGATTCATGCATACTTGCTTCCTAAATATGAAGGGATATATGCACAACATACATGTGAACATTTTCTTCTTACTATATTCCACACAATGCATGGAGTTGCCATGTCAGCCATTAATCAAAGACCAGAGCTCCAGATAAGCTGCGTATTTGCTTAAACACCCATTTAAAATTGCCAAAAACCAAATTGAAATCAGCAGCTAGTGTCAAAAAGCGATAAAAAAAATTGTGGTACCTTTACCATGCTGCAGAAAACAATAAACAGACCGCTAATATAGCATATTTTCCTTATTTTCCATGAAAACACATCTTGGTATTTCCAAGACATGTTTTCATTTTGAAGCAGACTATTCAATAATTGCTGTATGTTGATGTGTAAACAGTAGTGTGATTATATTTTACCAAATTACAATTTTGAAACACCCAATTGCTTCAGAAATGATGGAGTGACAATATTCAATTACTAATTCCTTACCTGGAGCCCTGTGAAAAATGCTCTAAAAGCCTTTATGAGTAGCCTCAGAAAAGTCAGTCACTTCTTATTTCAATAACTAACATATGGAGGAAGGTTCCAATAAATACGTTAATAATCAATGGCTACACTTGTCAAAGACTTTACAAGTCCAATTTTGTGATAAAACAGAACAATTTTATGCTTGCACCAGTGGTTGTCACCAGGCAACAGCGTGTAAACTGTTCTGCAATTAGTGCTTTATTTGATGATAAATATCCCCATGTTTCATTAGATAAGCACACTTAATCAAACTGGAGGTCAAGTAGAGTTAAAAGAAATCATTCTGAATGAACACAATCATTGATGATTGAGGCCAAAAAATGCTGGCTTGTGTGGCTTGTGTGTCAGGACAAAATCACTGAATGTTCATAACCAGTTGGGACAAACATTGTTTTAAAAACGTTTTCAACACTACAGACCTCCATAGCAGTGTTTGCAAACAGTGTAGATCCCGATGTGAGCCATCTCATCAGGGTCCGCACATTTTGCAAGTAATTTTCTTTTCTTTTCTTTAGATAAAAACACCCCCTCTTTATACGCATATTAGACGTACATGTATTATGTATTCCACTGATATGGGTGGACTGGAGGGTTAACTTGAATTCTACTTCACCGATTCTAACCAAATTCGGTATACATGTCTATAAGGGCAAGACGCAAAATTGTGATGATATATCTTCCCTTGGCCATTTTTAATTTTCACACTCTGTATCATAGTCCACGCAATAAAGTTCTACTTGATGGATCGTAGACAAATTTGGTATACATGTTTATCATGGCAAGAAGAATAACTCTATTGACTTTCAAAAATGTCTGATGACTTATCTCCCCTTGGCGCAATTTTTAATTTTCATACTTCAGTAATTTTGAATAATACTGAAAATGGCAAAACAAACATATTTTTGCACGCAAAAATGTGTAAAAGTGTGCTTCCCATATTGAATCATTAGTATTTTTTTAACATAATTTGCATCAGGAACCTCGAATCCTTTTAAGAAACATCCTGAAAATTCCCAACCCTAAATTTTGGATTTGCAGTAGTTTTGCCCAGCAGTATCTGAGGCCGATTGACGAATGATGACAACAACAACACCACAATTGTGACCACTATTTCTCACTTTCCAAATATTGTGGGTAAGACAAAAACTACAATAAACACATCTAAAACCATGTTGTCCTGCCGATCCCGCACCCTGTATCTTAACCCTTTCAACACCACAGGCCTGTATAGTGCTATTGACAAAAAGTGTAGATCCAGATGAGCCGGCTCGTGACGAGCCGGCTCATCATGATCTGCACTTTTTGCAAGTAATTTTCAAATTTTTTAGAACAAAAAAAACCCCTTTTCATACATGGACTAGTCTGAAAATCATTTTGTGACAATTGGATTGGTTGTAAAATTAACATATCAAATTCCATTCCAGTTACTTAGGGGAAAGGGTTAAATAACATTGGCTTTACACTTGTTTTGCCCCAGTAGCAGAGCCAGGTAACCCTGACCCCTCACTGAGACAGCTGCAAGTGGCTGCAACAACAACATATTGGTCAGAGATCTGACAAAACATGGCTTATTGCATGTCTCTCCAGTGTACGTCTGGACAGGCAGTCACGAACTTGGATTGTATTAACCCTTTCGACTCTATAGACCATGAGAAAATATTTACAAACACTGTAGATCCAGATGAGTTCGTTGTAACAAGCAGTATCTGCAGTGTTTGTAGGTATTTTGCAGACATTTTAAATACCCCTTATCCAATTAATGGAATAGTCCAGAAATGAGCATGGAAGAACTATAATGTTAGATATGTAGGGTTGAAAGGGTTAAACTTCACATTGTATAATGGCAGGCTGTCCATTCACTTTCAGTTCCAAATATATAGGAATGTAGGGATTTTTTTTCTCCAAAAATATAGGGATAAATATAGGGATTTTTGCCAAAAAAATAGGGATTTGGGGACAAAACTCAATATTTTCCAATTTTACGGCATGTACGAGTGTACGTAAAGGATTTTTTGGAGTTAAAAATCTAGATTAATGGCCTCGTCCTCCCCTTATAGCCATTCAGTATCCTCTCCTCTGTTTTTTAAATGGTTTACAATTATTAACTTGATTAATTTTTATTTTCTAAAACAGGTTGAGCCACTGCCTGACAAAAAGGTACCGGTTGGCCTTGTTTACCTGAGCTCACTGAGCTCAGGCTGACTATCTATGCAATCATGGTATACCCTGTCATACCATGATTTCTAAGGGACAATATAATAATTATGCTAATTCTGACAATGTGGATTCACCTGGAGACTTATTCAGAAAAAAGCTTGGACCTATTTAAATTTCTATGTGTTCAACAATAATTTCAATTTTGTGGGTGGAAGATATGTGCAAATATATGGCCCATACATTACTCAAGAAAATTATGTGGGGGTGGGGCAAAAATCATTTCAATTCTAGGGGTGAGTGCTCTACAAAAGCCAGGCCCTCGCTCAGCTTACATCTCAATCAGCTACTGGTAAACTAAGGATGGCGAATTTTTTAAATGTTTGCTGCTGAAAATACAGAATTACACATCTTACAATGAGATAAAAAATGATCCAAACAAAGAAAACTGGTAAATACGATCATAATTTAGTCAAATGCATCTCTAACCTTGCACTGTGTTTAGAATAAACCAGTAAGTTGAATATCAGACTTGATTTTGAGCATTTTACAAAAATTAGTTACTGAAAAATATAGGGATTTATAGGGATTTTGGGAAAATATAGGGATTGCCAAATTTATAGGAATTTATAGATAATGGACAGCCTGTAATGGTTATTGGATGGTTTGTGACGGAATTGTGACCAGTGCAGACCCAGATCAGACTTCGCAGATGTCAAGCTGATCAGGGTCTACAATTATTATGGCCGCAAATGCAATAAGCCCGTTTTTGTGCAATCTTACATCCCCAGTGGCTGGTGATGCAAACATCTGATACAGCATCTACTGAATGGCAGAATGTTAATTGCAGTTAGGCAAAATAGATACTGCCATTTTTGCTTATCTTTAATCAGCAGGTGTGCCGTTTTCCACATGGTCAGCCTGACCCAAGTATCTCTGCATGTGTATACATGTAAGGCATAAATAAACATGTTCCATAATCTTCATGAGAAAGTTTGTTAATTGTTAATGAATGTAGCATAGCTATGGTAAATCAGGGCTCCAGATAAGCTGCGTAATTTACTTAAATAAAAATTATATGGTACATTTATCATGCTGCAGAAAACAATCAGCAGACCACAAATATAGCATATTTTTCTTATTTTCTTATTTTCCATGAAAACACATATTGGTATTTCATCAGAATTGTCTCCAAGGAGACAATTCTAATGAAATGCCAAGACATGTTTTCATTTAGAAGCAAATTATTAAATAATTGTGGTCTGCTGATGTGTAAACAGTAGTGTGATTTTATTTTACCCAATTAAAATTTTGAAATACCCAATTGCTTCAGAATTGATGGAGTGACAATACTCAATTACTAATTCCTTATCTGGAGCCCGGTTGTTTATAATAATTTCAAGATAGGGTGCATCTTATACCTCAAGTTATATTATTTTGTCACAATAACATCACAACATCTTTATTAACCCTTTTCCTGATAGAGACGACTTTTGACGCCTCTGCAGAAGATGTCTTTTGAAAACATTGTGGGAAAAGGAGAAATTGCTTGTAACAAGCAATTTCTCCTTTTCCCACAATGTTTTCTACTCTATCAGATAATTTAACCATCATTTGACCCAGCATTTGATTCTTTTATTCAGATGTTTTTGATTTGGAAGAGTCGAAATATCGCAAAACAGGGAAAGGGTTAAATAACTATGCTTTATAGCCTTGGGGAAAGACTGAGGAGCATAACTAATTGATACACCAGCTGTTTTTAGATGCCATTAGTGCGTAAAACAAACACAGCTCCCCCTGGGATAGTAAAAGGATACGAAGAATACCACCTTGTAATCAACGCTTATGTAACACATTGCTACCCTCAGAGGAAATTGCTCTTCATGTGGAGATGCTCATTGTTTATGTTTTGTTTGGCAGAGAATATGAATTTACTGAAAGCTGGACAAAAATTACAGTAAATGCAGAACTGTATGTGGAAAACAGTTCTGCATTTACTGTAATATATTAGTAATACATTTGTAACTTATGCCAGCTTCAAACTGCACTGCCTACACATCAATTTGGACCAAACAAGTGAAATGGTTTAATGTCCCAGCAACAGCTGAGGTCATAAGGAGCCTGTGCCTATGTTTCAAGTCTCATCTGAAAGGCAAGTGAGGACGGAAATACATGTATTTTTTATGCCTAAGTCAAACTGGTTGAAGATACGCCCCGATTCAAGGGCATCATTAGCAGAAAGGCAAATAAAACCATTTTGCCATGGAGGATCCCAAATAGCCATGTTACCAAGTATGTGAAGTAGACCTCTTACAGAAGGTCACTTTGTCTGGAGCAACTAGACCTACATTACAGCCATTAGCTGACCAGACTGGACCTTGATACATTTTCAAAGTTAGATCGTCATAATGTACATTCACAGTCAACTCTGGATATAGCAACCTCAGTGCATACTTATAAAAAGTGCAGATCCTGATGAGACGGCACGTCACGAGCCGGCTCATCTGGATCTGCACTGTTTGCCTAAACCGCTATAGTGGGCTTTTAGGTTCAAAGGGTTAAACATGAAATACCCCGGTTGGTGAGTCATCAATACCAGCAATATAAGGATGAAGTTTGGTGGAACTGGTCCAGCATGAGTGGAGATATAAAATAAAAGAATTTGTAAATTATTGACACCACAGTTGCCGTATCGAACCGCCTGAAAAAAGTGGACCTACATCTCCCCACACATGTATAGGTGAGGCTAACACCAACTTCTCTTGTCACAAATTGTATTTGTTTGTTTGTTTGTTAGGGTTTAACGGCCTATCAACAGCTAAGTTCATTTAAGGCCGGGTCAATGGGTTTAGTACTAAATCCCATATATTACCTGTGCAAGTACATGTACATATGTACAAACAGGGGGAAAATCCCAAAATCAGAACTGAATATTTACAATAACAAGAGGGCCATGATGGCCCTAATTCGCTCACCTGACTCCATGAACACCAGAGGAGAATGTGACATTGAGTTCAAATTTACCAAATCTCAAAATGCTTCACCCAAGGATCTTAACTTACTATGAAGTTTGGCCAGCATTGGCCATGTGGTTCTGGAGAAAAAGACGTTCAAAATCTTGAATAAATAGACCTTTTGGCGGCCATCATGGATGACATAATCATCCGATTCCGACAAATATTGCACCAGAGCAATCGCCTCATCGATACCTTCAATTTGATATACGACATGAGCATATTCGGTCAAAAATAAAATTTGACCCCACGGGCCACACCCATTTTTGGCCTCGGGGTCACCATTTTAACAAACCTCGAAAGAGCATTCTACATTGATCATTCTTACCAAGTTTCGTCGAAATACGGCTGGCGGTTTATGAGAAGATTTTTTAAGAATTTGTGCTATTTTTAGACAGCGGCCATCTTGGATTAGCGACGACCTCCGTTTTATCAAATCTGAAAAGGCTTCACCCATGGACCATAAATGTGAAGTTTGGCCACCATGGGCCAAGCGGTTTGTGTGAAGAAGAATTTTGAAATCTAATAAAAGAACGACCTTTTGACCTTTCGGCGGTCATCTTGGATGACATGACCATCCAATTTCGACCAAAAATGTACCAGAGCGATCGCCTCTTTGATACGGTACCTTCGATTTGATATAGACATGACTATATTCGGTCAAAAATAAAATTTGACCCCAATTTGACCCCACGGGCCACGCCCATTTTTGACCCCGGGGTCACCATTTTAACAACTTTGAAAGAGCATTGTACATCGATCATGCCTAACAAGTTTTGCCGAAATCCGGCTAGCGGTTCATGAGAAAAAGATTTTTTAAGAATTTGTGCTATTTTTAGACGGCGGCTATCTTGGATTAGCGATGACCTCCATTTTAACAAATCTGAAAAGGCTTCACCCATGGACCATAACTTTTAAGTTTGGCTACCATGGGTCAAGCAGTTCATGTGAAGAAGAATTCTGAAATCTCTAATAAAAGAACGACCTTTTGACATTTCGGTGGCCATTTTGGATGACATAACCATCTGATTTCAACACAAAATGCACCAGAGTGATTGCCTCGTTGACGGCGGCCATCTTGGATTACGCAATGCCGTCATTTTAACAATTTTGTAGTCCCCCTACCTAAGGACCATGACCATGAAGTTTGGTGACTATAGGCCCAATGGTTACCGAGGAGAAGACGTTTGAAAATGTTCACGGACGACGGACGACGGACGACGACGGACGACGACGGACACATTGCGGTAACAATAGCTCACATGAGCTTCGCTCAGCTGAGCTAAAAAAACTATATACATGTATTCAGCCCTGAAATCAGAATAATCCTGATCTGATGCCAGGACCTCGCCACACCAGAATCACTTGGCCCCCTCCCAAACGCAGTAGGATCAGTATAATAATCTTACTACTTTTATAATGGGAAATAACCCAATTTAACTCCCAGGTAACAAAAGAGCCAAAGATAAAAACATACCTGAGGGCCAAACCAGGCAAATCGTGATTCCTATAAGGGGTAACCCCTACCGTTAATTTACGCCGTCACGTTCGCCCGACCACCACCCACTTTACACAAATTGTAATTATTACTAGCTCTAAATAATTAGAACTAGCATTAAATATTTAGAGCTGCATTAAATATTTAGAGCTAGTATTAATTATTTGAGTTTATGTAGATTTGGCGTTCCTGAAAATGATTTAGAGAGCTCTTCAAATGATTTGGAGCTAGCTTAACTATTTAATGATAGCTATAATTATTTTGTGTTTATGTAAATTTGGCGTTACCAGCATATATGGTCAATTTACCAGCATATATATGGTCAACTGTGACTGGAGAAATGGGGTTTATGGCCTTTGTGGCCAGAGTAGACCCAGATCAAACTGTGAGTCTGAGTGGCCTGAAAAGGGTATGCACTGTTTGCCATTCAGTCAGTGACACATCATGCTGCTAACAAACACAGCATATTCTTATCAAGCTATGCACATGTTCTACCAGAATTAGAATTGCCACAATATTCATATGCCTCTTTTCTCCAGTCACAGTCATATGTGGCTGTGACTGGAGAAATGGGGCTTATGGGAGGTGTGACCAGTGCAACTCGTAATCAAATAGCCCACTCCTGTAGCCTGATAAATATATGTATTGCTTGCTAGCAACATAACGGATGTATTATTGATGGAATAGTAAGCAATGCAGATCCTGATAAGACTGCGGATTTACAGGCCGATATGGATCTACATTGGTCACAAAACCCTTTAGCCACATTTCTCCAGTCACAACCACAGGTTGAAGTAACGGACCGAGGTCTATAAATACATTAAATATGCCTAAAAGCATCAATAAACGAAGAAAAAAAAAAATTCCCCTACATCTAATCATATATGATTAGATGGAGGGGGTAAATATTATTATTTTTTTCTTCATTTATTGATGCTTTTAGGCATATTTAATGTGTTTATAGACCTCGGTCCCTTACTTCAACCTGTGGTCACAACCATATATCTACCTGTAACTGTAGGAATGGGGCTGATGACATTTGTGGCCAGTGTAGACCCAGCTCACATTGCAGTGTGATCAGGGTCTGCACTGGTCGTCATGCAGTAAGTGACACACCATCATGCTTCTAACAAACACAACACATTCTTATCAAGCTACGCACATGTGCTATCAGAACTAGACTCACCACAAAATGCATACACCTGTTTTCTCCAGTCACAGTCCTATATACTATCCACTTAATTTATTAAAGGACATTGAGATCCAATTTGCCGCACCATTATCTCTAATGACCAAATGACCAGGTTATATAACGGATGATGAATAATTAATGGCAGCAGGCAGGGTCAAATAGGGCACAAAAGTAACACAATCAGAACTGACCATGGTTTTAGATTAACATTTTTGATAAGCTGCATACTTCAATGGACTAATGGAATATTTTCTGTGGGCTTAATTAGATATATTGATTAAGTCATTTTATTGTTTGAGGTCTAACCACACTAAATCATTAGATAATCATGCATGGTGTAGTCAAAAGTAGTATGTTAAAAAAAAATTGTTATAGGAATGAATGGCCTTTTTGTGGAATTTATCGGGTTATAAACTTGGAAAAGACGCGGGAATACTGGACGAAGGCCGGAAGGCCTCGTCCAGTATGCCCGCGACTTTTCCAAGTTTATATCCCCGATAAATTCCACCTCGTCCAGTATTCCAGCGACTTTTCCAAGTTTATATCCCCGATAAATTCAACAAAAAGGCCATTCATTCCTTATAATTCCAGCATTTGAAATAAATTCATCAAGAAAATGTGTTTATTTTTCGTTTTCTTAAAAATTATTTTAACTGCGCCTGACGGTTACGGAAAGTAGTTCGGCGTGAGAGTTTACTGGGATATAAATTTTGGACAGAGACTTCCTACGGACCAATCAAATGTTAGGGAATTGCATAAATATTTTTGTGCTGGAATTATTATGCCATAGACACTCTTTGCTTGCAGAAACCAGTCAATTGATGCACTAATCTACTTCTCAGACATGTTAATGTATCATTTACATCAGTTCCAAGCATATGCTTTGGGACTATTTTGTGGGTCTGAGCATGTTTGTCATGTGAGGCGGTTTCAATTCCAGCCGCTGACTTTTTGCGCCACCACCAAGGTGGTCACAGGAGATTGAATTTATCCTTCTTAACAATAATTAAACCTATATTTTAATTAGTGAATATCCAGAACAGAATGGCTGCAGGTTATTGGAAAATAAGTCCCACAACATACAGACGAAAAATGAAAGTAGCAGAGAATAGCAAAATGTGTGGTCATTGGTTAGTTTATACAGGAAAAATCTTTGGTGGTGGTGGACCTTGACGCATCACCATAGTAACTTACTGATATTCGGATCAGCGGTATTATACATCCAATATCATTTTTTTTTGCCAATGTTTGGTGTCAATTATTGCTCTATATTATATGCTACCCAGTGATTCACCTCGAATCTGAACGGATTTATTTCCCTGAAGGAAATATTTCCTTCTATATTTCCTTCTAGACGTTCGCGAGACGTAACTGATTTCATGTTTTGACGTCATTTCCGACGAATAAACAATTCATAGGCTAACGTCAAAATTGTCAATTTTTACAACATTATAAGCTGGTCTAAGAGCAAATTCCACATTTTTCGAAGAGCATGTAATATACAATTTATTCCACTACCATTTTGAAATACCAGATATATTTCCCTTGACATCTGTAAATCAGACAAGAAACTCGTGCTCTGCACGAGTTTCTTTGTCTGATTACCAGATGTCTCCGGAAATAAATCTGGTATTTCAAAATGGCAGTTGAATAAACTCTATGTGTGTAAATAATATCTATGATATAAACATGATGTGACATTTTCAGCAAAAATCAGAAGATGTTTACTTTTTAAACAATTATTTTCTAGTTAATCTCGATGGAAAATAACATGCAAGGAAACGGTGTTATCTCAGGCAGGAATACATGTGTATTGTGGAAATATAGCAAATTCAGCACTGTGGACACAATAGTCGGAAATTTGCAAATAAAGAACAGAAAAAATACAGAGCCTAACTATCTGGAGCAAATAACTCTCTTCTGTAATAGCTACATCACTTACAGTAGAACAGTGCTCCAGATAAGTTTTGCATCTAAAGAGTATTATACCCTAAATTTCAAATTCAATGCTTACAAATGTATTATTGATTTTCTTCCTTATTCAATAGGAACAAATGATAAACAAGAGTGCCGAAGGTCACAATATATACCCATCGAGGCAAGGCCAGTCAACAAGGGGAGATAACTCATCTTGACGTGATAAACATGTAAACCAAATTTGGTTAAGATCCGTCAAGTAGAACTCAAAATCAATAGGATTCTTCGCCTTGCCGTGATAAACATGTATACCGAATTTGGTATTGCGTGGACAAGGATACAAAGTGCGAAAATTAAAAATGGCTGCCAAGGGGAGATAAGTATCGGAATTTTTTCAAAACAAAATCAATAGGCTTCTTTGTCTTGCCATGATAAACATGTATACCGAATTTGGTTACGAGCGTTGAAGTAAAACTTGAGTTATTGCGTGGACAAGGACACAGAGTGCGAAAAATAAAAATGGCTGCCAAGGGGATATAAGTAATCAGAAATGTTTGAAAATGAATAGGCTTCTTCGGCTTGCCGTGATAAACATGTATACCAAATTTGGTTACAATCCTTCAAGTAGATCTTAGTTATTGCGTGGACAAGCTGTGCCCGACCGCCGCCCGCCCGCACATACAAGATGAATACATAATACGTCCCGTTTTTTCAAACCGGCGTATAAAAAATAAAACAAACTTACAAATTCACTTATTTGAGCTGCAAAATTGTAATTACAGACCCCCCTGCAATTATTTCTGTATCCGCCCCTGACTAAGTACTGTAAATTATTCAAAATTTCAACATTTCAAACTTTTTCATGCTAAAACAAATTTTGTCTTGTTTGCCTGCCAAACTGGCACACCTGTACATACAGGTAACCAACCAGTAGCCCATTTCACCAACATTGCAAAGTATACTTTTCTAGCAAAGTATACTTTTCTAGCAAAGTATACTTTGAGGGAGTAATCGTTTATTTTTCCTGAAATACATTATTTCATATAGAACTAACGACTGCATATATTTCATGATTAAAAGTATGCAGAATTATTATACTGAATTTATTACATTATCACAGCCAAAATGGCTGTGATAATGTAATAAATTCAGTATAATAACAAGAAACGAGGCAAAGCCACGAAGGCCAGGTTTTTTCGAAGCATAGACACTTGGATAACATAATTATACCCACTTTTTGCAGACTAGATGGCCGTGGCCTGCATGTCGCGCCTTGGGGCGAGGCATGGACACTAAAAAAATAGATATAGTAGATGGAAAAACTTTAAGGAAAAAACTTTAACTGGACACACGGACGTACGGACGTACGGGTACGGACGGACGTATGCCAAAATGCCGACGATATTGCGCTTTCCGCAAGTGGGTGCGACAATGATCATAAACACCCATGTGAAGTATCAAGGTAATGGGTGAAGCAGTTGCAGAGATATAGTACACAAAAAAACTTTAACAAAAAAATTCAAAGTAATTTGACCTTGACATTGGGCACAGGGGCCGCACGGTTGGGGGTTAGAATGAAAATATGGATGATGATAAACACCCATGTGAAGTTTCAAGGTAATGGGCGAAGCAGTTGCAGAGATATAGTATAACAAAAAAGTTTTAACCAAAGAAACTTTAACCAGACGTACGTTAAAAAGTTAACGTTGAAAATGGCTAAGTCAATTACGTAGAAATAATAGGTGAAGTTAAAAAAATGGTCACATGTTGGATAGTTGTATGTGGTCGGCACCCCTTGGTTATTAAGCTGTGAAAGTTTGGTGGTCCTAGGTGGTACAGTACCAAAGAAATGGACTTAAACACGAAAACTTAACATTGTAAACGCGAAAACTTAACATTGAAAATGGCTAAGTCGACTGAGCGGAAAAAATGGGTCAAGTTAAAAAAAAAAGTAACATGTTGGATAGTGATATGTGGTGGGCACCCCTTGATTATGAAGCTGTGAAAGTTTGGTGGTCCTAGGTGGTACAGTAACAAAGAAATGGACTCAAACACGAAAACTTAACATTGATTGTGGACGCCGCCCGCCGCCCGCCGCCCGCCGCCCGCCGCGCGCCGCCCGCCCGCCCGGCTTTCGCCAATCCAATAGCCTGGATTTTTTTTCAAAAAACCTGGCTAAAAATTAATCAATTTATCCTAAAATTGAAAATTTCTCCCTCAAAGTATACTTTGCTAGAAAAGTATACTTTGCAATGTTGGTGAAATAGGCTACTGGTCATAACACATATTGTAACAGAAAAGTATCAATATTCAGTTAGTTTTCCACCAGCACAAAAATATGTGTATCCTATTAGGGATTAATTAAGCTATAAATGTGACTGTGACTGGAATAATGGGGCTTATCAGTTTTGTGACTAGTGTAGATACAGGTCAGCATGATTGTGCATCCACAGTCTGATCAGGATCTGCTGCACTGTTCGCCATTCCATCAAGGAAACACCCACCATGCTACTGACAAGCAATATATACCGATATCAGGCTACAGAAGTGTGCTAAATAATCAGCAGCAACACTGGTCACAAATCCCATAAGCCCCATTTCACCAGTCATAGTCACAAATGAGCAAAGCCGGCCATTGAAATCGTCACAATGGGTCTTCATGTCAGTCCCAGAATAGACCAGATTTATTATTTGCCAGGATCAACTCATAACATTATCTCTTTTATCCTTATTTTGCCATTAATGATTTCGAAAAAACACCAACCTTCACATATAGAAATCCGGTGAAAATTTCAAAGCACATTAGGAATTGAATTCCGCATTGGCTCTGGGATTTTTGTCAACTTTCAACGTCATGTATAGGAAATATTAATCATCATGTGTATTGAATTAGTCAATACAGGAAAAGTCACATATGTGACTGAGACTGGTGAAATGGGGCTTATGGATTTTGCGAACAGTGTAGATCCAGATCAGACTGTGCATCCGCACAGTCTGATCAGGATCTACACTGTTCGCCATTCCATCAATGAACCATATCATCCTATCATGCTTCTAACAAGGAATATAGATCGTTATCAGTCTACATAAGTATGCTAGTTGATCAGGAGCTGCAATGGTCACAAATCCCATAAGCCCCATTTCTCCAGTCACAGCCATGTATGTCATTAGTCAGAAAATCTCATCAACTTTTACATTTTCCAATGGCACAAAAGCAATTGCAGTCACTGTGATACAACGCCAGCCCCCACTTGTTAGACGCTGAATTAATTCTTTTGGCTTTATTAAGATTTCCCCATTCACACCTTGGAGAATTTTATCATCTCTCCAGTCAGACTCAATTTTCAACTTGAAAGTGGCATCAAATTGAACATTCATTAGACCCTAAAATAATCATAAAATGCCCCTCACGGCACAGCTGTTTTGGCAGTATCTGTCTGCCATATGGTATCTGTTTTGGTTAGCAAAGGATAACCAATATTTAATAGGATGAGCTGACCCTTTGACCTGGGGTCATAAAAGTGGCGACCTTTGTAAAATATTAATAACAGTGCTTTTTCTTGTAATTTGAATCTGGCTCTCTGGTCAGCTTGACCCAACATGCAAAATGGCTATCTGCAGTGCCAATCAATTTTGGCAGGGGCTGACCCAGCAAGAAATGGGAGGGGGCATCATCATCCGGGGCCTTTTTCACTCAACTTTGTACGACTAAGAAGTTTGTAAGTGCAAAATTGTAATTTACAATTACATTTGCACGGAGACCCAGTGTTGGTAAATCTTTTGTGGATATGTTCACATTTAATTATCTGTACATGTAGCTGGTGAAAAATGGTAGTATTATTGAACCGAGTTAATCATATTCATAAAAATCTTCGTATGAACATTTTTATCATACAAAGTTTAATGAAACGGGCCCCAGCCAGTGCAACATCGCCTTCAACCCTTAGAATGTGGGAAACAAAAATTGTCGTCTGCAGTTGTTTCATATTTTGTCTTCTTTCTGAATAAAAATAGGTTTTTATAGCACTTTAGAATCATTTCCAATGGAAATGATTCTAAAGTGTTGTTAAACCCTGTTTTCAATGAGCAAAATTGAAAATAAAACAAAACAGGAGACAAAAAAATTTAAATTCAGCATTGTATGGGTTAATGGCACAGTGTCTTAGATGATGTCCAATATGTCGGTTTTTCGCTTAACCCTTAGATCGCTATCTTATTTTTTTTGTCGTTTGCTGTTTATTTTCTATTTTCCATTTTTATCATCAACATCATGCTTTAACAGCACTTTAGAATAATTTACAACATGCTTTGACAGCACTTCAGAATAATTTCCATTGGAAATGATTCTGAAGTGCTGTCAAAGCATGTTTTTATTGAGAAATAAGGCAAGATATAAAAGCAACAGCAGACGACAATTGTTGTGAGTAGCGGTCTTAGGGTTAATGTACTGCTAATGACCTATATATCAACCAATCACAGCATTCACTTGATCAAATTCTAAACATTTGTGCTATATTGAAGTATATATACTATTAGAAACGGTGATAAACAGGGGAGATAATTTGGTTGAACATTTTCACTGGAAACATACGAGTAAGGAAAATTTGATAATGATAATGAAATGAACAGTCCTCAGTGACCTTGACATCGGGTGTTCGGATGTGGGGTGTATGCGAAACAAAGCACCTTCCCTAGAGACATATTGTGGCCAAATATTATTAAAATCCGTGAAGTGAAGTTATTAAAGAAAAGAAAGGTGTCATTAATGTATGTATGTATGTACGTATGTATGTATGTATGTACAAGGACTAACTATATCCCCTCTATAAAGACGAGGGATAATAAAAATTAAATTAGTATCTATCTTTCTTTTATTTCTTTATAATTACTGCTATACCTCCACGCGGTGATTTTTAGCAGGCTGTGCATCAGGAGCAAGTTAGTAGATAAAAGGCAGCTTTCCCCATGTTAAATCCCCATAGACATCTTCACGGAGTGAAGATGTCTATGGGGATTTAACATGGGGAAATGTTTTAGAATTTCAGAAATACTGGACCGATTTTTAAAATTTAACTTTTGTTTTCTTAGTTAGATCATTTCCAAGGAAGTGTGATAAAAGGTATGACAACAGATGAAAGGTTAAAAATAGATAAAAAAGATATAAGTAGGTTAAAAACAATCCATAGTGTCTTCAGGCAGGCAGATGTGGGCAGTGCCCAGCATGACCCGACATGGTCATGGTCGGGTTGGGTCACTCTGTGTTCAGGCAGTGAGTTCCACTGCACCACTGTACGACGGAAGAACAAGTATTTGTAAATCAATTTTGCTATCAATTGCAGAAAAAGATTGCAGAAAAAGTGGGAAATTAAACTTAAAATAGCTTTTACTAATCTGGGCCCGGTTGCTCAAAACATCAGTTAGCTTAACGGACTGTTAAATCCTTAACTGAATGGTTAAAATTAACGGACTGTTAAATCCTTAACTGAATGGTTAAAATCTCTGTTTTAACAGAGATTTTAACCATTCAGTTAAGGATTTAACAGTCCGTTAAGCTAACTGATGTTTTGAACAACCGGGCCCTGTTTCATCATTTCCTGCGCATATCTGAGACCCAGTGTCTTTAACAAGGTAAATATATTCAGGAAATCAGGGGCATTCTTGTGTTTTTGAAAATTTCTGTTTTTTGTTATGTACATTGCATAACTATTTATAATCTTATCAGATATGAAAGTGACACTTCAATATTTGTTTAACAAATTAACAACAATTTATTTTATCATACACTTCATTAAAATACAAGGAGCTCTGAAGTAAATATAGGATATTATATATTGAATACATAATGGAGTGTTGAATGACACAGACATTGTAACTGTAGATGAAACAAATGGCTAGGATCAGATTGGTCAACCTCATGCAAAATGGTCAATACTAAATTGGAAAATGGTCAATACTAAATCAGAGCTCCAGATAAGGTGCATATTGGCGTATTTTACGCACTTATTTTCGCAGAATACGCATTGATTATCAAAAGTAAGAGTACAAAACACTCACAGCAATGTGAAAATACGCATTGATTTTCAAAATGAGTGAAAATACTTTAATAAAGTTGAAAATTTACCTAATTGAGCTGCAAAAAGCAAACAGTGTGTTTGCTTTTTGCAGCTCAAATAAGTGAATTTTTCACTTTTTTTATCATTTGTTCCCTATTTAAGAAGGAAGAAAGTGAATACTACATTTTCAAAAGTAAAACATGCCTTTAATTTGAAATATGGGGGTATAATACTCCTTAGATGCAAAGCTTATCTGGAGCTCTGCTGAAACTTTATGCTTCGTGTAGTCAATCACACCTTCCACTTGTAAAACACTCCTAATAGAACAACATATTTTGTGGATGTGGTCATATGTAGTGACGTGTGCATGTAGGTGCAAAATGGTAATGTTAGTTAACAACATTAACCCGTAAGTAACTGGAATGGATTTTGATATGTTAATTTTGCACCCAATCCAATCGTCATAAAACGATTTTCAGACTAGTCCCATTTATGAAAAGGAGGTGTTTTTGCTCTCAAAAATATGAAATTTACTTGCAAAAAGAGCAGATCCTGAAGAGCCGGCTCATCTGGATCTACACTATTTGCCAATACCACTGTACAGGCCTGTGATGTTGAAAGGGTTAATGTGAGAAGGAAATTCATCAAAATCTTCCTACAAACATTGTTATCGTAATAAGTTCAGTGAAACGGGCGTGTGTAGAAACATCCCTCACTAACAGACACTAAGGCTGCCCCTGCTATTGGAGAGCTGGCTATCATGCTATCATGATCAAATGGATGGTCATGTTCACTGGCTGATGCCCACAAACCACAGCAAATACCCTTCCTTGCATACAAAGTATCCCAGCCAGCAAACCAGACGACCATAACCCACTCTGCCATTTCCTCTGTACCACCATCAGTCAATACAGTCGACCTCCCCGAGCAGCAACCTCTCTACAACACCCTCTCTATAACAGCCACTATTTTATATTCTAAATTTATGATTTCCTCTGTATCTGACCCTTAGACTGCGGAGCACGAAAATTGTCGGCTGTTGTTGCTTTGCTTTCTTTCTAAAAAAAAACATGTTTTGACAGCATTTTAGAATCATTTCCATTGGAAATGATTCTAAAATGTTGCCAAAGCATGCTTTTGATGAGAATTATCGAAGAAAATAAATAAACAGCGGACGACAAAAGGCAATTCAGCATTAACCTCCCTACAACAGCCACCTCTCTACAACAACCAGTTTTGCGGCTTCCCATGAGTGACTGTTGTAGAGAGCTTACATAGAACTGTACATACAAAATAGCTGCCATTTAATATGTAGGCAATTTTGAAATCTCACTTTATGGATTTATTATTAAAATTGGCAGTCCATGGAATATATGAAAGCTCCCACTCTATGCTGGATAAGAAATTTTGATGAGTACCAGTTTGGTAAACCAGTGTTATTATCTGATAGAAACTTTGCACTGGACATCCATGTAATTATTGAATATTTTATACAGCCAGAATTCCCAATAGAGAGCTGTTATGTAATTTTCAGCAGATTAGAAAAATTACTTTGGGACTGGTGAATTAACATGGAATGAACTGATACAGGAACCAGTGTTTTGCATACTGACGAGTGGCCTGACTCAGGCAATTCAAACCCTACCACACTGATACAGGAACCATGTTTTGCACTAGTGGCCTGACTCGGCATTCAAACTACCACGATACAGAAGTGTTTTGCCTATGACTGTGGCTGACAGGCAATTCAAACCCTACCACACTGATACAGGAACCAGTGTTTTGCATACTGACGTGTGGCCTGACTCAGGCAATTCAAACCCTACCACACTGATACAGGAACCAGTGTTTTGCATACTGACGTGTGGCCTGACTCAGGCAATTCAAACCCTACCACACTGATACAGGAACCAGTGTTTTGCATACTGACGAGTGGCCTGACTCAGCAATTCAAACCCTACCACACTGATACAGGAACCAGTGTTTTGCATACTGACGAGTGGCCTGACTCAGGCAATTCAAACCCTACCACACTGATACAGGAACCAGTGTTTTGCATACTGACGAGTGGCCCGACTCAGGCAATTCAAACCCTACCACACTGATACATATAGACCACCAGGCTGGCCAGTAGCTGATTTCATCAAAATTTCAAAGTATACTTATCTAGCAAAGTATACTTTGAGGATCGAAGTAATCATTTATTTTTCCCGAAATGCATTATGTCATATAGAACTAACAACTGCATATATTTGATGATTAAAAGTATGCAGAATTATTATACTGAATGTATTACATTATCACAGCCATCATGGCTGTGATAATGTAATAAATTCAGTATAATAAAATTTAATAAATTTATCCTTAAATTGAAAATTTCTCCCTCAAAGTATACTTTGCTAGATAAGTATACTTTGCAATGTTGGTGAAATAGGCTACAGATCTGTGACTAATTCCGGTCTCTACATCATTTCTAATACCTAATTCCCTGTGTATGCTTGCCATCCCCTTGTGTGGGGAATGCATGGGTAGATACAGAACGTGATCCCTATGTACCTGAATGTTTGTACATTTAACCTTTAGAATGCTGGAAACAAGCAATGTCGTTTGCTGTTGTTTTATATTTTGTCCTTTCTATCTCGATAAAACATGGTTCGACAGAGTAACATGGAACAAGCAGCAGACAACAAAATTTAATTCAGCATGGCAAAGGTTAACCCTTTCAACAGTACAGGCCAGAAAGCCAAGATATGCAAACACTGTAGATCTAGATGATCAGGATCTGCAGCATTTGTCACTAGTGTTCAACTCTGAAAAAGTCCACATTCTGTCATTAATGGAATTGAGCAAACGTTAGTATGAAAAAGGCAATGAAGGATATTGTCAAAGTTGACAGATAAAAATTGCCACAAAATTCACACGGCCGTAGACAGCACCACGGCAGTCACGTGGCGCCGTGGCACTATTTTGTACTGGGTTTTCTTTTTAGGGTCTAGGTTGAATTTTTTTCTCGGGGCCCTACCCCTCACTCAATAGCCCGCTACGGGTGTGATTCAGGCTTGAAAGGGTTAAATGTGATTATAAATGTTACCTTTTCTCTTACCTGTAAGGGAGCCAACCGGAGCTGAACTTTAGTTGGTGATTTCCCCGGCCACATGACGACAACCAGCACATGCATGCCAAACGCGACAAGGGAAATCACTCTGCAGTCCTTGAGCTATCATAACTTGAACACTGAAATTGAAAAATATTTCAAGCAGACATGGAATTGGAGTGATTTATATAAAGGATCCCACACGAGTGTTGATTTAATATTACATTTACTAAACAAGTTGACTGATTTCACGAAAAACAACGCTATGCCAAATACTGTATTAAATCAATACAAATGTTACCTTCTATTTATTGCATAAGCACATCACCATACACTGAAGATGTTCTGACCGCATAATACGTTTTTCTGTAGCAGTCTCATTTGCTCACAAACCATTATGCTACTGATAAACATGGTGTATCCAAATCAGGATATATGTAAGCAGGGCTCCAGATAAGGAGTTAGTAATTGAGTATTATCAATCCATCATTTCTGAAGCAATTGGGTATTTAAAAATTTTAATTTGGTAAAATAAAATCACACTACTGTTTACACATCAGCAACCGCAATTATTGAATACAGTGAAATCGCGATGGCTCGAAATGCGATGGCTCGTAATGTCGGGCTCGCTGGAAATGGCATCGCGGTCCCGATAATTTTCCCTATGTGTTTAATGTATTTTACATGCGATGGCTCGAAATGCAACTCCTCGAAAAATGCGATCCCTCGAAACAATTGTCAAGTCCCACGCACACATTTCTCGCTATTTTGCTATACGATGACTCGAAATTGATGTCGAAGTTTGTGTTTGGCAAATTTTCACACCTCCGCGTCCGACTTAAAACGAAGGCCGAGCCGCGCTCTACCTGTCTGTGAAATGTGATTTCTTTTCAAGTGCAGTTAATTGCCTAAAGTGGTGAAATTTGATCGTTAACGTTGTTGTGAATTCTATATTAGATTATTCGGAAACTTTCAACATAATTTGTGGAAACTATTTAGTGTTATGCTTGTACATTATTTGTGAAATAAAAGTTATTGTATTCTTAATTTGTTGTTGTTGTTTTGTGTCCCATAACAGCTCAACAGCATATATTAAATATTAAATATTCTGGGTTTCGTCCACTCCGAGAATTTAATAGTCTGTCGTAAGTCATTGGTCGTTTTTCGTTTTAACTCCCGTGTTATTCGCGAGGCTACCCGGGAGTTACAACGAAAAATGCCCATTGAAAAGACCACTGTTTCGAGTGACGTCACAACCACCTGCTGCATTAATTATGTGCGCCGCTATTTATGGTGAATACTGGACCTTTTCTCCTTTTCAACTTTGATAATACATGTAATTGAAATAAAGACAGTTTTGAAAATACATGTAGTTTATTTAATTTCGAATGATAACTAATCTGCGAATAAATATTATAATCATCTAAAACATGGATACATTCTATTGTGCTTTCTTTATTTCCTAAATCCGACGGATACAGTAGTCGGCAAATATAACAAAATCGAAAGATGCGATGGCTCGAAAGATGCGATCACTCAAACAAAATGTGCGGTCCCGTGGCATTTCTAGCCATCGCGATTACACTGTAGTTTGCTTCTAAATGTAAACATGTCTTGGTATTTCATTAGAATTGTCTCCTTGGAGACAATTCTAATGAAATACCAAGGTGTGTCTGTAGCTTGATAACGATACCACAAATTTTTCATTGCTTTTTGGTACTCACTACTTCTGATTTCAATTGGGTTTTTGGCAATTTTAATTGGGTATTTAGCAAATACGCACATGGTATTTCATTAGAATTGCCTCCTTGGAGACAATTCTAATGAAATACCAAGATGTGTTTTCATGGAAAAATAAGAAAAATATGCTATATTTGTGGTCTGTTTATTGTTTTCTGTAGCTTGATAACGATACCACAAATTTTTCATTGCTTTTTGGTACTCACTACTTCTGATTTCAATTGGGACATTTGGCAATTTTAATTGGGTATTTAAGCAAATACGCACATGCTATTTCATTAGAATTGTCTCCTTGGAGACAATTCTAATGAAATACCAAGATGTGTTTTCATGGAAAAATAAGAAAAATATGCTATATTTATGGTCTGTTTATTGTTTTCTGTAGCTTGATAACGATACCACAAATTTTTCATTGCTTTTTGGTACTCACTACTTCTGATTTCAATTGGGTTTTTGGCAATTTTAATTGGGTATTTAAGCAAATACGCAGCTTTTCTGGAGCTCTGTATAAGTGTGGCAACTATTATAATTCAGTGGCATATTGCAGTTCTTGTAAATTTAAATGCTTTGATTTAACAACAGCACTGGCACGATGACCTTGCATGTCGGGACCGACTATTTAATTCCCCATCCGATAGGACTAGGCTAGCACAAAGTTGTCTTGCACAAGGACACGTCGAATCGACCATTTGCAGCGGGTCGAGGTGGGAATCGAACCCAGGGTCTCCCGATCCGCAGTCCGACGCTCTACCTACTGAGCTAATCCGGCCACCTTGCCGTTCTTGTCAGAAACAGTCACATAATTATACATATATACTTTAGCCCTTTCTTTCCTAAGTAACTGGATTGGACTCGTCCATATTTATTTTCACGATCATTCCATTATTAGAAAAAGAGTAATAAACCGTCTCATCTGGATCTACACTGCTTGCATACATTCATGGTCTGCTTTATTAACCCTTTCAACACCACATGCCTGTATTGTGGTATTGGTAAACAGTGTAGATCCAGATGAGCCAGCTCGTGACGAGCCGTCTATGAAGGATCTGCACTTTTTAATTTTCTTATTTATTAGAACAAAAACACCTCCTTTTCATAAATGGACTTGTCTGAAAATAATTTTGTGACGATTGGATTGGTTGAAAAATAGCATATCAAAATCCATATTTAGGGGTGAACAGGGTTAAAGGGGAAAACTCTGTGAGTTTGTCAACATTTAAGAGGTCAATTAGAATGGTTTCTCCTTTGCCACAGCCATTTGAGATGGTTGTAGGAAGTAAGGCAATGTATCCATCCATACATGATAGCAGGACTGGATTGATGTATTAATATTTTATTCTGGTCAGTTGGCAAAATAGCTTAATTCCCACTGGTCAGTTAATGGCGTTTTGTCCACACTGACCAAGAATGGCCGTGGAAAATCAATTGATATAGCAATCGGAAATTAGCAAAGAAATGTAATTATTAATAATGAAGAATTTGATTGTTTCCCAAGCGGGTCACCCAACTTGTCAGGATTGGAGGAATATGGTAGTGACAATATCACAAACAAATATTAACCCAGTTCAATCTAAGGCAGAGCTCCAGATAAGCTGTGTATTTGCGTAAATACCCAATTAAAATTGCCAAAAACCCAAATGAAATCAGAAGTATCAAGTAGCAATAACAAATTTGTGGTACCTTTATCATGCTACAGAAAACAATAACCAGATCACAAATATAGCATATTTTTCCCCATGAAAACACATCTTGGTATTTCATTAGAATTGTCTCCAAGGAGACAATTCTAATGAAATGCCAAGGCATGTTTTCATTTCGAAGCAAACTATTCAATAATTGCTGTCTGTTGATGTGTAAACAGTAGTGTGATTTTATTTTACCCAATTAAAATATTGAAATACCCAATTGCTTAAGATATGATGGAGTGAAAATACTCAATTATTAATTCCTTATCTGGAGCCCTGATCTAAGGATAAGACCACTTTTGTTGAAACAAGAAAATGTGGCCTGTCAGCACTGAAAAGATGCCCCCCCCCCCCCCAGATTGGAGAAACTCTGGTGAACGTCTTAAACAGACACACAGATGGACATATGGAGCAAACACTATCTGCCAGCTATACCAAAACTGGCGGGCATACAAATCTTATTATTTTGTTTACTTCTCCAAAAAGGTATATGTTGCTACCACTCATTAGAATCATCTCACCGACATTGGTAAATGGTAACAGCACAAACAGCACATACTTTTGAGATGAATTAACCCTTTCAACACCAAGTAACTTAATAGGATGTTCCATGCCAATGTTTCACCGCTATTTCATTAATTTTGTTCATTCAAATTATCCCATTCTTCTAAAAGGGTAATCTGTACGACGTTTAAAATTATTAACAAACAGTGGAGGTCCTGATGAGACGGCTCGTTACGAGCCGGCTCATCTGGATCTGCACTGTTTGCAAACATTGTCTCTATAGAGGTCTGTGGTGTTGAAAGGGTTAAAGCAAATATTGATAATTTTTCATCAAATGATTCATACCACTATGATTGTGTCCCGTCTCTAATTGGATAAGAATGCGCTTTATAATTAAGGAATAAAACCATGGGCTGTTGCGTTTATTGTGGTATGAAAACATTGGTCTGTTTAAAGTTTACGAGTCCGGACTCTTCGCAAACTTTAAACAGACCAAATATTTTCATACCACAGGAAATGCAACAGCCTATGGTTTTATTACATATATTTACACTTCATTTTATGATACTTTCATAAATGAAAATAACCAAATATGGCGTTAAAAGTAAGAATCATCTAATTTACGCCATTTTTTTTACAGTTCATGGAACAGCGATGTTGACGGTCAATAGCGTGCCGTAAATTGACAAACAAATTTTAACCAATCAGTGTTGTGCGATGTCACATGGGGCTAGTGTAATGTACTTGTATAAACTCAGTACATTGAATAGGCATTAGCATTATGAATTTATGGAAGGTGTACATATTTGCAATTACAACATTGAGTAAGCAAGCAGGCCAGATAATGTTCACTAAATTTATACAAGGAAAGAAAATTAATATTGGGGAGGCGGCAGTCGACCCGAATGAAGCGAGGGAGTGCTAGGAGGGCCCCACCCCGGATTTCTTTTTAATTCTAGATGGCATTTCCTGCATTCTGCTGCATTAGACAACATTAGTAGGTATCTCATTCACATTTTTGTAGCAAAAGCACTGGTGAAAAGGGTAATTCAATGGTAATTTTATGACAATTATTAAAAAGGTTTGTCAGATTTGTATGAGGTTTCACCATCTATACATATTTGGAAGTGTTCAAAATGCAAATACCAATAGTATACTATACTATATCATTTTGCATGTGTGTAATCTGTTTTAGTATGTACATGTATTACAAAAAAATAAACAAACAACATATTACAGTCAGTTGTCAGGAATGGCACTGTTCCCGCGCTCTGTAAAGTCAATATTTTACATTTGAAATTACATAATCGAATTAACATTTTATTAGCAGGATACTCACTACATTACACAGGATGATTTTTTTACCCAAATATAATTCCAGCACAAAAATATTTACACAATTCCCTAACATTTGATTGGTCCGTTGCAAGTCTCCGTCCAAAATTTATATCCCAGTAAACTCCATGCCAAACTACTTTCCGTAACCGTCAGGCACAGTTAAAATAATTCTTAAGAAAACGGAAAATAAACACATATTATTGATGAATTTATTTCAAATGCTGGAATTATAAGGAATGAATGGCCTTTTTGTTGAATTTATCGGGGATATAATCTTGGAAAAGTCGTGGGAATACTGGACGAGGCCTTCCGGCCTTCGTCCAGTATTCCCGCGACTTTTCCATGTTTATACCCTGATAAATTCCACAAAAAGGCCATTCATTCCTATACACGATCACGTCCCGATCCCAAACTCACAGCAAAATTGGCAGTCGCCGCCCCTGCAGCCCCGGTTCCGACGCCTCTGAATTATACCAAGGCTAACGAGTATTCATCTGTTTTAACACCGTGAATTAACATTTCATGTAATAAATACCATTTTGACATATGAGACACATGTGATTTTGTACCCAAGAACATGTGCGATATCTCTAGAAAACTATTTACAGTAAATGACGTTGAAAGATGGCGACATTTTCATAGCAAATGCACAATTGGAAATTGGCTATGAAAATGTCGTTATCTCTCGACGTCATTTACAGAAAATATTGCAGTTTTTGTTAATATATCAGATGAAAGGTACAAATCACATGGTGTGTCTCATTTAGAACAAGAGTTGTCAGAAAACAAAGAAGCTCGCCTGTTGGCAGCCTTCACTCAAACTTGGCACAGTTGCATAAAAAAACATGAATATTATATAACTTGACCTTGTGTTAAGGGGTGTGCGGTGGACCTTGACATTGGGGTCAGTGGTGAAAGGTGGGTCGTGGGTTTGCTATAGCATAATATAGCATATTAAGATGAATGCATGTATGAAAGATCAATGTGCTCCCTGAAAACAGAAGTAAAACAAAATTTAACCCAACGTTAAGTTTATGAACGCACTAAGTTGGTGATTTTCTACATCATGATAGCTATTCACATGGGAATGCATGTATGAATGTGCTAAGTTTGTGACTGTGACCTTGGGGAAAGGGGTGGGGGGGGGTGGGTCATGGATTTGCTGTAGCACAATAGAGGATCATCAGATGAATGCATGTATGAAATATCAAAGCGTTCCCTGTAAAGAAACAGAAGTTACACAACATTTACCCCAACGTTAAGTTTATGAACATGCTAAGTTTGTGACGTTGACCTTGGGGTAAGGTTTGGGTGGTGGATTTGCTACAGCATGATAGAGGGTGATCTGAGGAATGCATGTATGAAATATCAAGGCGTTCCATGAAAGGAAACAGATGTTATAAGACATTTACCCCAACGTTAAGTTTATGAATGTGCTAAGTTTGTGGATTGTGTGGTGGGTCATGGATTTGCAACAGCATGATAGAGGGTCATCTGAGGAATGCATGTATGAAACATCAAGGCGTTCCATGAAAGGAAACAGATGTTATAAGAAATTTACCCCAACATTAAGTTTATGAATGTGCTAAGTTTGTGACATTGACCTTGGGGTAAGGGTTGGGTGGTGGGTCATGGATTTGCTACAGCATGATAGACGGTCATCTGATGAATGCATGTATGAAATAACAAGGTGTTCCATGAAAGGAAACAGAAGTTATAAGACATTTACCCCAACGTTAAGTTTGTGGACATCGATGCCGACGACGCTGTCGCCGACGCAGACGACACTGGGGGTATGCCATAAGCTCTTCTGCATTTCGTGCAAGCGAGCTAAAAACTAGAAATGTATTCATAGAATATGGATGCCCCACATATCGCTTTGATAGTAAATGAGGCAATATTTCATGTCCAAAAGGGGGAGATAATCCATGGCTCATTGTCAAAGCAAAAATAGAAATTCACTTTGTACATCGACACACCATAAAAAAGCGACATACCAAACATCAAGCATCCAGCTATTACAGTTTAGAAGTTTTTACAAATTACAAGGCAAAATGGTGAAATTCTAAGTCGAATAGGGGGACATAATCCAGGACTAGGGGGTCGAATAAAAAATTGAAATAAACTTTGCACATCTACTCATCATAAGGAAACTACATACCAAGTTTCAGGTATGTAGCTACTACGGTTTAAAAGTTTTACGAGTTACAAGCCAAAATTTGTAAATACCAGGCGAAAAGGGGGAGATAATCCATAACCCGGGGGTCGAATCAAAATTCTAAATAAACGTTGCTCGTCTACTCATCATAAGGAAGCTACATACCACGTTTCAGGTCTGTAGCTAGTACGGTTTACAGTTTTACTAGTTACAAGGTTGGTGACGAACGGACGGAAGAACGGATGGACGGGACGGGGTGGGATGGACAGACAAGGATGTTTTGCTTGCCAGTTTAGTTGATGTGTTTGCTGTTTAGACCTACCCTGCATTAAGCTGCTAATGATTTGTGAAGGATTGGTGTTGACCCCTGACCTACTTGACCTGCAATTATTAAAACATTAGTACCTGCCAGGCTGGGAGAGTGATAGATAGACAGCTTACAGCCAATGCAGCTTATATTGTGCCATGAAAGCCTATTTCTGCTGAGAATAGGCCATTTTGTTTTTAGAAAATCCGACATATTCTCTTTATATGTTGCTGTGATTGGCATTTGCTTATGGCATTTGTGGCTATTCAAACTTCTGTAGCCGATTTCACCAACATTGAAAAGTATACTTATCTTGCTAAGTACACTTTGAGCGAGAAATTTTCAATTTAAGGATAAATTTATTAAGTTTTATTTAATGAAATAAAATATTGTTGGACCAAATTATTATACTGAATTTATTACAATATCACAGCCACGTGGCTGTGATAATGTAATAAATTCAGTATAATAATTCTGTGTAATTTTAATCATCAAATATATGCTGTCGTTAGTTCTATATGAAATAATGCATTTCTGGAAAATTAAATGATTACTCCCTCAAACTATACTTAGCTAGATAAGTATGCTTAGCAATTTTGGTGAAATAGGCTACGGATCTTGAAGATCGCAAGCCTTGCACAGGCTGACCTGGATCTACACTGGTCACAAAACCCATAAGCTCCATTTCTCCAGTCATAGCCACATAATTTATGTGCTTAGAAGTATATATTGTGACCACCATTTCAAGCGTCTTGTTGACTCAGTTTACATCAGTGATATATATTTCCATTGAGAAATAATTTCTTTTTTTTAAATAATCATGGGCTTTACTGATGCAGGTCATTTGTGGCTGTGACTGGAGAAATGGGGCTTATGGGTTTTGCGATCCAGATCAGCCTGTACATCCGCACAGACTGATCAAGATCTGCACTGTTCGCCATTCCTTCAATGACCACAAATCCCATTCGCCCCATTCTCCAGTCACAGCCCCTTTTGACCTTGACCTTGGGCATGCAAGGATGTAGGGCTGGGCATGGGTGGGCTACAAAATAAATACATATGAGACATGCCATGCAATTTTGTACCTAAGAATAAGTGCGATATCTCATGAAAAATATGTAAAACAAGAGGGCCATGATGGCACTAATTCGCTCACCTGACTCCATGAACACCAGAGGAGAATGTGACATTGAGTTCATGTGTTTTAAAACATTTGTGCTATTTTTAGATGGCGGTCATCTTGGATTAAGCGACGACTCATTTTACCAAATCTGAAAATGCTTCACGCAAGGATCTTAACTTACTATGAAGTTTGGCCAGCATCGGCCATGTGGTTATGTGGTTCCTGAGAAAAAGACATTCGAAATCTCGAATAAATGGACCTTTTGGCGGCCATCATGGATGACGTAATATTGCGGCAAAAGAGCGATCGTCTTGTCGATATCTTCGATTTGATACACGACATGGCTATATTCTATCAAAAATTAAATTTAACCCCTATTTGACCCCCGGGCCATGCCCACTTTTGTCACCAGGGTCACCATTTTAACAATTTTGCAAGAGCATTGTACATCGATTATTCTTACCACGTTTCGTCGAAATCCTGCTGGCTATTCATGATTTTTTTTTTTTAAAGAATTTGTGCTATTTTTAGACCGCGGCCATGTTGGATTTCAGGCCAAGTTAATAACTTTGGAAAGGCTTCACCTAAGGACCATACCGGTAGAGTTTACTGACCATTGGCCAATCGGTTCACGAGACAACGATGTTTAAAATCTCCAAATTTGACCCCACGTGGCACCCATTTTAGACCACAGGGTCACCATTTTTAACACCTTTGAAAGAACATTCTACATTGATCATTCATACCAAGTTTCGTCGAAATCCGGCTGGCGGTTCATGAGAAGAAGATTATTTAAGAATTTGTGCTATTTTAAACAGCGGCCATCTTGAATTAGAGACGACCGCCGTTTCAACAAATCTGAAAAGGCTTTACCCATGTACCATAACTGTGAAGTTTGACCACCATGTGCCAAGCGGTTCGTGTGAAGAAGAATTTTGAAATCTCTAATAAAAGAACAATCTTTTGACCTGTCGGTGGCCATCTTAGATGACATGATCATCCAATTTCGACAAAAAATGTACCAGAGCGATCGTCTCTTTGATACCTTTGATTTGATATAAACATGACCATATTCGGTCAAAAATAATTTTTTTGTCCCCGGGGTCACCATTTTAACAACTTTGAAAGAGCATTGTACATCGATCATTCCTACCAAGTTTCGTCGAAATCCGGCTAGTGGTTCATGAGAAGAAGATTTTTTAAGAATTTATGCTATTTTTAGATGGCGGCCATCTTGGATTAGCAATGACCTCCATTTTAACAGATCTGAAAAGGCTTCACCTTTGGACCATAACCATGGGCCAAGCGGTTCATGTGAAGAAGAATTTTGAAATCTCTAATAAAAGAATGACCTTTTGACCTTTCGTCGGCCATCTTGGATGACATAACCATCCGATTTCGACAAAAAATGCACTGGAGTGATCGCCTCGTTGATATATGACATGACCAGATTCGGTCAAAAATTAAATTTGACCCCAATTGTACATCGATCATTCCTACCAAGTTTTGTCGAAATCCGGTTGGCGGTTCTTGAGAAGAAGATTTTTGAAGAATTTGTGATATTTTTAGACGGCGGCCATCTTGGATTACGTAATGACGTCATTTTAACAATTTTAAGACTATAGGCCCAATGGTTACCGAAAATTACAATGTTTTCCGTAAATGACGTCGAAAGATGACAAAATTTCCATAGAAATGCGGAATAGTATTACCGCATTTGTTATGAAAATTTTGTCATCTTTCGACATCATTTACAGAAAATATCACAATTTCTGTAAATATATTTCATGAAAAATTGCACATGTTCTTAGGTACAAAATCACATGACGTGTCTCATATGGGTGATGATGAATCATTTTGATTTGATCACCGTACAATGGCAGAGGTACCCACAACTTCCAGGAATGAACAGATGATGGATAGAAGTTGTGCAAACAAATAGAAGGGCAACAAGAATGCCGAAGGTCACAATACACGCCCGTCGAGGCAAGGCCAGTCAACAAGGGGAGATAAGTCACTGAAAACCAATAGCGTTCTTCATCTTGACGTGATAAACATGTATAACGAATTTGGTTAGGATACGTCAGTAGAACTCTTAGTTATTGCGTGGACTAAGTTGTGGACGCCCAAAACCCGCCCGCCAGACCATACAAGGTGAATAAATTATACATCCCGTTTTTTTAAATGGGCATATAAAAATTATACATCTCTGGAAATACACATACGTATAATGAGACATCTGCGCTGCAACTGGAAATTACATCTGATAATGATGAATTAGCAAATCATCAGAACTTTGCAAGAGTATGCTAGTTTTCTGCACACCTTGGCCATCATGAAGATTTGACAAAACAATGATTATTGTGTTTTTGATCAGCAAAGATTCTGATCACCCTCCTCTCACCCATACATATATCAAGGTGCATGATCACGTGGTTACAACAACAACAACGCGCCCACTTCAAAGTAACTATTTTTTGATATTTTCCTTAATATGCAACATATTTTGATGAAATATGGCGCAGCAAATGCGTCTGTATGAGCTGCATTTGGTGATCTAGGGAGTTTGGCACAGACTTATGTCGTTTTTGCAAAGAATCGATTTCCGTGTCTCCGACACGGAAATCGATTTTTCGCAAAAACGACAGAAGTTTGGGCGAAAATACAGAGACCACCAAATGCAGCTGCTTAACAAGATGCGTTTGATGCGCCATATTTCATCAAAATTTGTTACGTAATAAGAACACTATAAAAGAATACGTACTTTGAATCGGTACTTGTTGTTGTTGTTGTTAGTACCACGTGATCATACACCTTGTATGCACACTAGTAGTATTTTCAAGCTCTTCACTGTTCACTTCAGTAAGAAAACTGTCCATTGTGAATGTAGCAAGCAATGTTCAACCCTACAGACCATGATAAATCCAACATTTGCAAACACTCTAGATCCAGAGGTTGGTTTCACTAAACTTAGTATGTTAATTTTTGTATAACTTTACTGAAGGACCCATTCTATACCTGATCATCATTTGATTCAAAGATAATTGCTTCATAAATGTGATATATGTGTAACATATAATTCTCAACACTGCTGTGTTACTGTATCCTATATGACACATGGAGTAGCCAAGTCGGCCATCTTGGTGCGTTCCAGCCAACAGCCAGTTTCACCTGTTATGCCGTTTGACAAAGAACTCAAAATGTGAAGTTGAACATATGATATAATGTAGCTAATCATGTGTAGAAAAGCCAGAAGAACGGACCCCTATCAATTATATTACACCAAACTGTAAAGTATGTCAGTTTTCTGGAAAGATTCGTGTCTGTGTTTTTAACAACATGAACCACCAATATAAATAGCATCATACACAGAAAATCGCAGTGTATCACTTTTACCTGACCAACAACACTCTGTTATTAGCTATCAAATACAGTGACGTGTAAGCAGTTACCCGAGTGTATTGTCCCTGGTGTCTACTCACCTACTACGCGAGTAAATAATGCTTTACCTATGGGCAACGTGTACACTAACATGGATTTATTTTGAGATTGATGGGAGAAATACTCTGATATCTTATCTCTTGTAAAGTTTACTGGCATAATATTTATAGCTTGCCATTGTCATATATGTCTATTATGTATTGCACCAAATTTTATTTGGTTTGTTGTTATATTATTTGCTCTATGTGGCAGAGATGGCAACTGAATGCTCCATAAAGTATACAGCAACAAGACAATATTCACATATGTTATATTCATATATCACATCACTCTTATGAAGCAATTATCATTGAAGCCAAGTGTATCTATCTATGACCTAATACCTTAATACATTAGTGCGTGCGATTAATGCTACCATTTACAACTTACGTGTAGAGGTTATTAAATTGGAAGAAATCCACTAAATCTGAAAGTCAGCCGGAATAGCTCAGTGGGTAGAGCGTTGGACTGCGGATCCGGAGACCCCGGAGTTCGAATCCCACCTAGCCCCGATCCGGCGTGTCCTTGGGCAAGACACCTTCGTGATAACCTAGTCCTATCGGATGGGGACTTCCGGTCCCAACATGCAAGGTCATCGAGCATTTACATTTGCCAGACCAGACAAAGGATTTCCACTGGGTACTGTGGTTTCCCAGACCAAGGGCACTTCAATCTGACTGCCAAGAAAAGTATTTTTAAAAGAGCTTTTTTACTTGTTTGTAATTCTGATAAACTAAAAGTTTAATTAAAATTAGCTGGAAACATTGCTGATATATCTAATGGCAATTATAACATGTGTCCGATTGCTGGAGTGTGCTATAGCTAGTTGATCAGGAGCTATCTACACTGGTCAAACATTCATTTTGCCTGTTCATGTGGCAAGTTACAAATGTGGCTGTGGGTAGAGAAATGGGGCTTAGGATTTGTGACATGAGTGTAGCTCCTGCTGGAATTACTGGCACATGATAACATTCTATATTGCTTGTGCACATGCTGATCTGGATCTACAGTGGTCGTAAAAGTAATAAGCCTCATTTCTCCAGTCACACAGCCAAGTATGACTGTCTGATGATGTCAGTTCTGTTGCTCACTAAAACAATATATTTATCAGCTGTATGGGCCAACAGGTACAGATCTCCTACTCTTTGAGTCACAGCCAAATATGTACACTCAGCATGACTTTCTTATACCCAAGTCTTGCTAATTAGTGAAAAACAATCAGCAGCACACCATGAGTGGTTCCACTGTTCATTAATTCAGTAGTCAATTTATTCCGCATATATTGTGTGAAATGGGGCCTAATTTCACTTGTTGGTGTTTCCCAGTGCAGGGCTCTTTTCTAAACACAATGTTGCTTGTTTTATGCAATTTGGATGTAACTGATTATGTAGTTATGCAATACATTAGATTATTTTTTTATGATTTATTATGGTATTTATTAAACTTGTTGAATAATTTCATAAGAAACATGGCAGAGCCTCACTTGTTTACTGGTTTAACCCTGTCACGCCTAGGTAAATCATGAATGGACTGTGATATGTTAATTTTCCGGCCAATTAAATTGACACAAATTGATTTTCAGCCTAGTCTATTGATGAAAAGGGGGTGCGTTTTTTTCTAACAAATATGACAATTACTTGCAAAAAGTGCAGATCCTGATGAGACGGCTCGCCATGAAGATGTCTATGAGGATTTAACATGGGAAAATTGTTTTTTCGTAATAAAATCAATATTGGACCTAATTTCACAAAATAAAAAGAAGGCTCATTCTTAAATTATGATAAAATATTATTGAAAAAATACTGTTTTTGCATTGTTTATTTCGCCGTACAATTTGGGCACGTTTCGTAAAACAGACAGTAAATATCGGTACATTTTATAATATTGAATCATCATGAATGCAAGATCCTCTATTTAATTCTCTAATGGTACACAGCCATTTCAATTATTTCGCGTTATATTTTGCAAACAATGTAACCCATGTCGATGGCGTAAAATGGAAGTGACACTTACGTCATTTATGCCATAAGGCCCATTTTCCTGTGATTCCGCTGATATAAGATTTGCTCTGTGTGGAGCTGGGATGGGCAATGGCACTAATTGTCCCGTTTTTATGACAAAACATGTGTCTCAGTTCTGAACATAAAGTTGCTTGTTTTATGCAATTTGGATGTTTTAAACTGATTATGTAGTTATGCAATAAATCAGATGTAACATTAATCTGTGATGATTTATTATGGTATTTATTAAACTGTTGACTGATTTCATAAGAAACTCGGCAGAGCCTCACTTGTTTAACCCTTTCACCCCTAAGTAATTGGAATGGACCGTGATATGTTAATTTTCCAACCAATTCAATTGTCACAAATTGATTTTCAGCATAAAAAGCGGTGGGTTTTTTTCTTACAGATATGAAAATTATTTGCAAAAAGTGCAGATCCTGATGTCACGAGCCGGCTCATCTGGATCTACACTGTTTGCAAACACCACAATAGAGGTATGTAGTGTTGAAAGGGTAAATACCAGGCGCGGATCCAGGATTTCGGGTTAGGGGGGGGCGTAACTATTTTGCAATACTTGACTATATTATCGAACGCTCGTTCGATAATATAGTCAAGTATTGCAAAATAGTCGAGATAGCGCTAGGGGGGTCCGGGGGCATTCCCACACGGAAAATTTTGCAAATCTACATCGCATTTCCTGCATTCTGGCGCATTTTGGAGCAAAATTATTGACACTGTCATAGTATGTTTAGACATGATTTTTGATTGAAAACGTTTAAATTTTGAAACAATAAGACAACGACCGAAAAATGCATGGAATACATGGCACTTGGCATGAAACGTGCCTTGTAACTTGTAAAAAATCTTTACTCGGCAAATTTTAGGGGGGGCCGCGTGCCGGGTCCGCCCCCCACCCTGAATCCGCCCATGAATACTATACTAAAGGTGCATATCAGGATTTTTAAAAAAAATATACTATAAAAACTAAAAACATTGTTTTCATCAAGGCCCTGTATAAAGTTGTTTAATTGAAGATACATGATGAACTACGACGACTTATAATGATGTTTCTATTTTCACCCATATACATAAATATCGGATTTCCCATCTTGTTGCGTTAAACAAGATAGAAAATCTGATATGTTTATCATAAGGTGAAAATAGAAACAACCCATGCCACCGATCCTTATAGTACTGTCTGTTATATACAAGTTTTAATTTTTTATAATATTTTTTCAAAAAACTGATAGGCCCCTTTAAACCATCACGAATGTAAGATCTATTTAATTATCTAATAATGGTACACAGACTTGTTTTCAATCATAAATTTGAATTATTTCCCGTTACATTTTGCAAACAATGTAACCCATGTCGATGGCGTAAAATGGAAGTGACACTTCCGACGTTATTTTCTCGATAACGTCATTCATGCCATAAGGCCCATTTTCCTGTGATTCCGCTGATATAAGATTTGCTCTGTGTGGAGCTGGGATAGGCCATGGCACTAATTGTCCTGTTTTTATGACAAAACATGTGCCAATTATAGCATATTATTGATGACACTTTATAGATGGTATTCAGTGAATTCTGACCTCTTTGATTAACCCTTTCAACACCACAGACCTGTATAGTGGTATTGGCAAAAAGTGTAGATCCAGTTGAGCCGGCTCGTGACGAGCCGTCTCATCAGGATCTGCACTATTTGCAAGTGATTTTCATATTTCTGAAAACAAAAACAACCCCTTTCCATAAATATACTAGTGTGAGAATCATTTAACGATGGTTGGATTGGTTGCAAAATTAACTTATCAAAATTGATTCCAGTTAATTAGGTGTGAAAGTGCTAATATTGAAACCTTGAATATTCTGTAACTGGCAACAGATCTTGTGACCGATCTAGACATAATTAGCAATGGGTTAATGTTGTTTTGGCAAGTGTTTTTAAAGTTGTTAAATAATCATTTAGTAATCTTTATTTTACTGATAGTGACTCGTGGTGGTACCAGGCTATTTTCATATATGCAAATGAGGCATATGTTTTAATTATTTATATTAATTAAATGTGTCGCCCGAAAAAAATATTTTTTTTCGACAGATTATAAAGTATGATAATTGCATATAAAAATAATGAGAATAAATAGTAATGTCCGTTAATATTTTAAGGAAACATGGTTATCGCCCTTGACATCAGTGTAGAAATGTACGTCTGATATAAAATAAATGTATAATACTGCCAATCCATACGTGGTGTAATGGTGAATGAATGTTTATTAGGCCAGAAAATGTCTCAGATGATGTCTTCGATATAAAGAACATTTTGTGCCTACTGAGTGGGCATGTACCTTTAAGGGCAGCATCACCTTGAAATATAAGATATGCTTATCTAAAGAACAGATCGAGGACAACCATGACAAAAACAATATACCCACCTTTTCCTTCTAAAAGTGGGTTAAACTTACTAGCCAACAATCAAGAGTAGAAATGTAGTCCAGTGGTAAAAGGCTCTGACTGTCATTCCAGCGGCCTGGATTCGATACCAGTAGCTGATTTCACCAACATTGCAAAGTATACTTTTCTAGCAAAGTATAATTTGAGGGAGTAATAATTTATTTTTCCTGAAATGCATTATTTCATATAGAACTTACAACTGCATATATTTCATGATTAAAAGTATGCAGAATTATTATACTGAATTTAGTACATTATCACAGCCAAAATGGCTGTGCTAATGTAATAAATTCAGTATAATAAAAATTAATAAATTTATCCTAAAATTGAAAATTTCTCCCTCAAAGTATCATGTAACTTTTCAATGTTGGTGAAATACAGGCTACTGAGCCCGTCATTTGGGAGGTTTTGAAATACAAATGTATTCTACCCAGGGTTGCCACATATTAACCCTTTCACCCGTAAGTAACTGGAATGGATTTTCCAATTGTCACAAACTGATTTTCAGACTAGTCCATTTATGAAAAGGGGGTGTTTTTGTTCTCAAAAATATGAAGATCTTGATGAGACGGCTCGTGACAAGCTGGCTCATCTTGATCTACACCGTTTGACAATACCACAAAACAGGCCTGTGGTGTTGAAAGGGTTCACCCTTAGACCGCTACACACAACAATTGTCGTCTGCTGTTGTTTTTATATATTGCCTTATTTCTCAATAAAAACATGGTTTGACAGCACTTCACAATCATTTCCAAATAAACTATTTTCGAACTGTCACTCGCCCTTAAACAGTAATTCCATAATGGCCGCGAAGTATCCTTCCACTAAACTGGTGTGATATCTATGGTGACAGTTCTGTTAACTATTGTTTAATGGGACAGTATGACAAAACATTGACTATAATGTAAATATATAATTAAATAATTCAGACTGTGTGCTTTATTCTTTAGTTGACATGTGCTAATTCAGTAAAATTCAGTAAATAAACATTACAAATTTGACACTCATATAAATGGTAGTTTTAAATGTAGAAATAGTTGACATTCCAATCTCCATCTAAGACTGCTACATGTATACTAGGTAGCTCCAAGGGAGCTAACCTAGTAAAATTATTTCTATTACAGTCAAACCATTCCGAAAGGCCACGTCTCCACAACTTAACTCCCTCTCTGTAACAGCCAATATTTTGTATCATCGGCAATTGCCTCTATATTGAACCTCCCTATAACAGCCACCTCTCTACAACAGCCAGTGTTATGTCTTCCCATCGGTGGCTGTTGTAGAGAGATTGCACTGTACAGATTTTCATTGTATTTCTGAACCCAATTATCACCTGAAAAGTTTTGAATTTGTAAAAAAGTTAAAAAATAAAATAAACAAAGAAAAATAACTAACTAGCATTGCAAATGCTAACATTTCTGCTACTGATGGATACCAATTTGATTTCATTTATATATTTAATACTAAAACTAGTGACGAGTATGAAACAGATGGAACCTCAAGAGCAAAGCAATATGTCCATCCCCCTTGCTATCTATCACATAGGGGGCATTTATAAACAACTACAATTAATTTCTCATTAACTTCTGCCCTCCCTAATCATTACACTGTCATTGAGTAATAATGGATGGTGCAGTCACATACTGGGGAAATGCCAGCTAAATTACAATAATGGACATGCCCATTGCTGTTATGCAAGAATATATGGTACATCCGGAACAAACTCAGACTTCTGGAGATTCTGATCAGTCTAGACCAGAAGGGAAGTTTTCTATAAATCTAAACTTTTGTTAGAACGAATATGAGATGTACTGAATCAATGGTGAATAGTGCAGCCCCAGATCAGCCTGCACGGCTGTGCAGGCTGATCTGGGGCTTCACTGGTCACAATTAAACATTGAGCCATTGTTATAGGACATGTCACATGTTATGAATTATCACCATCTGTAACCTATTCAACTTTTGTTACATGAATATATTTTGATTACTAAGTAATGATGGCGCATTCGAGATTACTATTTCAGTGACTGACTGCTGGTTGACTCCCAATTGGGAATACAAATAAAATCTAAACAAATAAAAAATTCATGTGCAACCTTTATTATGACAATTATTACAGATATTCATAATCCATCAGCTATATGGTGTGTATCACGAGAAAATGAGGCTTATAGTAGTAGCCAATGTACGTTAAGATTGGCGGTGTAATTTTGCAAATCTACATTATTGTGCAGTGACTATAACAGTATTGCCATTTAGTCCAGAGAACATTGCCTCTAAGAAATAATTTACATGCAAATGCATCTACTAGGTTAAAGGTTACATGCCCACTCAGTAGGCACAAAATATTCTTTATATCGGAGACATCGTCGGAGACATTTTCTAGCAAAATAAAGATTCATTCACCATTAGCCCACGCATTGATTGGCATTATTATACATTTTATATCGGACGTAAAATTTCCACACTGATATCAGGGGCGATAACCGTGTTTCCTTAAAATGTTAACATTACTATTTATTCTCTGTATTTATTTTTTGATGTGCAATGATCATACTTTATAATCTGTCTAATATATTATTTTTTCAGGTGACACATTTAATTAGTATAAATAACTAAAAAATATCATGCGTCATTTGCATATGAAAATATCCTGATACGACCATGCGTCACTATCAGTAAAATAAATATTACTAAATGAGTATATCTGTATAGCATTCGTAAGTTTTAGAACTGGAGGAATAGTGACACAATTATACACTTAATTAATTCCTATAAATAACATTTTGTGCCTACTGAGTGGTGTGGTGTACCTATAACATAATTACATTTGAAATATCATAAAAGTGCTACAAAAAATTCAAACTATTTTCTAAGTTAATTATTGTATTTTCTCCTCTAATTGGGACAAGGCAAGACAAAAAAAGCATAATTTCTTTCATCTGCAAATTGTTGTAACCTTAGAATGTATTGGTTAAAGTACAATCAGAGCTCCAGATAAGGTGTGTATTGGCGTATTTTACGCACTTATTTTAGCAGAATATGCATTGATTATATAGGTATTAAAATTGGGAGTACAAAATACTCACAACAATGTGAAAATTTACTTAGTTGAGCTCAAATACGTGAATTTTTTAATCTGTTTTATTTTATTCACATTTGTGCCCTATTTAATAAGGAAGAAAATCACCGATACATTTGTAAAAGTAAAATATGCATTCAATTTGAAATATATGAGTATAATACTCTTTAGATACAAAACATATCTGGATCTCCGAGTACAATCCATGCGCGGATCCAGGATTTCGGGTTAGGGGGGGGCGTACCTATTTTGCAATACTTGACTATATTATTGAACGAGCTATGCTTGTTCGATACTATAGTCAAGTATTGCAAAATAGTCGACCAGCACTAGGGGGGTCATTCAATGCATTCGCCCCCGGAAAATTTGGGAAATCTACATCGCATTTCCTGCGTTCTGGCGCATTTTGGAGCAAACATATTGACACCGTCACAGTATGTTTAGACATGATTTTTGATTGAAAAGGTTTAAATTTTGAAACAATAAGAAAACGACCGAAAAATGCATGGAATACATGGCACTTGGCATTAAACGTGCCTTGTAACTTGCAAAAAATCTTTACTCGGCAAATTTTAGGGGGGGCGCGCGCCGGGTCCGCCTCCCCCTGAATCCGCCCATGCAATGTGAACACATAATACTCCTGTTTGTTCAATTGGGAACTACACTGGTAAAACTTGGTCGCATTTTGTTGCAACCTATTATAATTTCAGAAATAACAAGCACACATTACCTAAAGGCCTATACTTCCCCTGTGACATTTTTCATTACTAATGAACTCGGTTTTATTTGCTGAATATTGGACAATTACAACATGGGAAGAGTTCTGGGTGTATGATTTGATAAGTGATCAAACAGCAACTCCCGACAGAGCAACATAACTGGTTTATCCAATAAACAATTGAATAACTATACGAATAATCGTTTTTCGCCAGCAGAAGCAAACAATCAGAAAATGAGAGTGAATGGGCCAAGAGGTTAAATTAGAGAGAGTTTATGTAATGAAGATCAGCTTTATTAGATCTGGAAGAAATTTGCAATTAAGCATAAGACAAAGCAGATTCTCTTATGATTAAAGGTCTTGTGTCTAAGATTTGTGTATGGTATAGTCCGCAGATGATAACTTGCTACTTGTTTACAAACAAACCGGTCATAAACAAAACACAGAATAGGTGAGACAGGTAAATATACCAGTGCCAGTATTCCTTTTAAATATTGATTTTTAGCTTTTTCGTCAAGTCTTATGTAGTCCAGGGGTTAGAGTGACGGACATCAATGCCGTATAGGTAGTGAGTTTGAATCTAAGTTTGCCATACATATACAGACTGTATACACATATATTTTGATTTGTTTATATTTTATTATATATTTCTTTTTGTGTTGCTCTTACAAATTACATAAACTAAGCATGAGATAGATTAGGTACCTGTAAAACGTTAGTCTCACTTTGAAGAAAACTAATTACTAAATGCACATTTCATATGTGTGTACATGAAGAATCTGGCGTATGTTCTCGCCGATCATGTCACATTGAGGTCATACAGCAATAGCAGAGCTGCCAACCCCATGTCGGTCACATGAGGAACATGGAGAGAAAAGGGGCTATTTTCCGGAACACCACATATGTTTTCCGGAACACAAATCAGTACTCACTTATATGCATAAATTAACTTTTTTAGAGCCTTGGCCGTCGTTTCGGCCACCATGACCAACCGAAAAATCACAATTACACTGCTTGCAAGGCGCAAATTCATCACCGCGCTTTGACAGGACCAAATTGGGCCATGTCTCGCTGTAATCATTGATGAACAGATGTGTTCTCCTAATTAACTTCTTTCGATAAAAAATACCCAAATTCGTTGGCTGCACGCTTTGTAGCAGACATTTTATGAATTTACGTGATGAATAAATCAATATCGCTGAGCGCTTGAAACTACTATTACTACACAACAAGAATCGAAATCGTAAGCACCTCGGCGAGTATGATTACGGGTAAATAAAAAAATAGGATTTATTGGCAGAATTGTGAAACAAAATTATTATTTCCAGATATTCCCGTGCTGATTTTTAAAAAAATCATACTTTTTAATTGTTATCCGTACTTCCGTATTTCTAACGTATTTTCCGGAACAAATACGGAAAAATCGTAACAGTTGGCAGCTCTGCAATAGTGATAACTTTCACCGTTTCACGTATTCCCTTCTCCAGCAAGCAGTACCGGTAATAAATATAACAAAATGAATATTGACAAAATCATACGTTTTGTGAGGTTCGAACTCTCGACCAGAGAAAATGAACAAAATAGCTCATCTGGATCTACACTGTTTGCCAATACCACTATACAGGTATGTGATGTTGAAAGGGTTAACCTTTTGAGCCTTCGCTATCATGGAGTTTACTTCCAGCACTAGCAATATGTGTTATCTCTCAGAGCTGCAGATAAGCTGCGTATTTGCTTAAATACCCAATTAACATTGCCAAAAACCCAATTGAAATCAGAAATAGTGAGTATCAAAAAGCAATAAAAAAATTGTGGTACCTTTATCATACTGCAGAAAACAATAAACAGACCAAAAATATAGCATATTTGTCTTATTTTCCATGACAACACATCTTAGTATTTCATTAGAATTGTCTCCAAGGAGACAATTCTAATGAAATGCCAAGACATGTTTTCATTTCGAAGCAAACTACCGGTATTCAATAATTTCTGTCTGTTGATGTGTAAACAGTAGCGTGATTTTATTTTACCCAATTAAAATTTTGAAATACCCAATTGCTTCAGAAATGATGGAGTGACAATACTCAATTACTAATTCCTTATCTGGAGCCCAGATCTCTTGTTGGCAACTTCAGTAGCCAATGAGAGAAATTGCTGTAAAAAAACAACTGTGAAATGGACCAATAAGATAATTCCTGTACCATCAAAGCCAATAATAACCTGTCTAGCTGTGGTGGCTGAACCTGACAAAACAAAACACATTCCATGTTTGCCGCTACAATATTGTGGCGGCCTTCATGTGGTAAATACAGGATATTATGTGGTTGTGACCACAGGTTTAAGTAACGGACCGAGGTCTATAAATACATTAAATATGCATAAAAGCATCAATAAATGAAGAAAAGAAAAAAGCTTTTTAGCTTATTTTTTTCTTAATTTATTGATGCTTTTAGGCATATTTAATGTATTTATAGACCTCGGTCCCGATACTTCAACCTGTGGTTGTGACTGGAGAAATGGGGCTTATGGGGATTTGTGACAAGTGCAGCTCCTGATCAAATAGCTAGTACACTCCTCATGAAGCCGGATAAGTGATCTATATTCGTTTTTAGTAGCATGACCGATGTTTCATTGATGGAATGGTTAACAGTGCAGATCCTGCTCAAACAATAGATGTACAGGCTGATCTGGATCTACACTGGTCGCAGAACCCATAAGCCTCATGTCTCCGATAATGATGATTTAACCCTTTCCCTGTTTTGCGATATTTCGACTCATCCAAATCCAAAACATCTGAATAAAAGAATCAAATGCTGGGTCAAATGATGGTTAAGTTATCTGATAGAGTAGAAAACATTGTGGGAAAAGGAGAAATTGCTTGTTACAAGCAATTTCTCCTTTTCCCACAATGTTTTCAAAAGACATCTTCTGCAGAGGCGTGAAAAGTCGTCTCTATCAGGGAAAGGGTTAATATATTATTAATCAATCACATGCGGAATACTAATTTCTCCTCCAAAATACATGTTGTGACCACTCATTTGAACCATCGCAATGAGACAGTTAAAATAGTGGTCACAAAATATATTTTTGAGAAAAGAAATTAGTTTCAATGTGAGCAACTCGTGGGTTTGGTAAAGAATATATGTAGTACTGAAAAAAAGCATTCACATTGTGAATGCTAGTTTTTATGTCATCAATGATTATTAATTGTCTCAAGTAATTAAACTATTGTCTAGTGTGAAAACCTTCAACTGTATAGGTCCTATAGTATTATCATTTCACAACTAAACAGCATTATGTTCCATTTCAGTTACTTAATAGGGTGACATGATACTAAGACTTACACTGCTGAATTAAATTTTATCTCCGCTTTTTGTTTTCTCTTTTACATTGTTCTCATCAAAAACATGCATTGACAGTACTTTAGAATCATTTCCAATGGAAATGATTCCAAAGTGCTGTCAGAACATGTTTTTATTGAGAAAGACGACAAAATTTAAAGCAACAGCGGACGCCAATTTTCGTGTCCAACATTCTAAGGGTTAAGCTTGCAAATTCCGTTCACTAGCCAGACTGACAAAAGCCATCAATTTTAATGCTCCTGTTTGAGTGGCTATAATAGTATCATCAATATCGAATGGTGACCTCATGTCATCCTGCCTCAAACAAATGACGCCCTCCTAAAAAACTGGGGTCAAAGGTTGCCAACAATAGCGGACACTTAAACGGCAGTGGCACGTGGACAGGATTACAGATTACAGCGAAGTGACAAACAATACCTATAGCACGTTTTGTCAGTTTTCAACCCAACATAGTTGATTCAATATTTTTTATAGAAAAAAAATTCTGATTGTTTTGTTTATTTCTCCATAAAAGGATGTATTGTTACCATTCATTTGAAGAGTCTCGTTGAGACGTTTCATATGAGTGGTAACAATGTATATTTTCAAACAGAAATAGAGAAAACAGGAGCAAAAAATTAAACAAATTTTCATACTACTTTAATTGTATCCGTATAATGGATTAAAATAATTAAACATAAAAATGCTGAATCAGTGAAATAGCCATTGTGAAGACAGATATGACCCAAATTGTCCACGATTGGTTTGAAATTTACAGAAATATCCCAGATACTGTCTAGCAAGGCTGGAAATTAATATTGTCATCTCTCTCCATATTTCTTAACAAAAAACATATTTTGGCAGCACAGAAGAATCGTCTCCATTGGAGACGATTCTTATGTGCTGGCAAAACATGTTTGCATCAAATAAAAAGGGCTAAGGCGTACAGTTACTATTCCATATTCCACAGCCAACTGAATTCAACTTCCTCCACATCCCCCTACCAACCCCTGCCCCACAATTCTACATATAATGGCTCCATCTGGTCCGAATATACTAGCCATTCCAAAATAAATGCCGGCAAGTGCACAAGTTGAAGGAATGGACCAAGGTCTATAGATACATTAAATATACATAAAAGCATCAATAAGTGAAAAACAAATAAGCTACAAAAATATCTTTAATCCCTCCTATTTTTCTTCACTTATTGACGGAAAAAGCATCGGAAAAAGCGTATATTATTATGGCGGAAATGTGAGGAAAATAAAATGCAATGTTTCCTGGATATATACAAATATATTTTGTCTACAAGATTGTATCATCTTAAAATGGACTGGTGAAGCGATAACAAACTAACAGCTTCTACATTATATTGATTTCCAGCTTCACCATTTTTTATTTCGTCCGGCCATTCACCACATTTACGACACACCAGCCATCTTTATTGTCATTCCATTGTGTCCCATCTGTCTGTTTTAAATTTCAGATTAATTTGTCCCCGCGTGCGGTCAAACCGTTCTGACTTTTTCTAAAAAGTCGCTGTTAACCTCAATGCATAAATCAAGTAAAATATTCAAAACAGCTCGCAAAATAGAATTAAGAAAACAAAAGACTGGTCATCTTCAAAGTGTCATCTGCTACTGACCACTGCTATTGTCCATCAGCTGCTATCAGTTAAACAGATGTTCTTTAGCATTGTCCATCCTTGTCCAGCATCTTATAATTAACTTTGACCTGAAGGGTCATTTTGGATTTTTAAAAATTATAAAATGTTTACTTTGAAGCAGAAGCCTCCAAAGAGAATACCGTAATAACCCTAAAGATTTTGATAAAATAGAGCAGAGCTCCAGTTAAGGTGCGTAATTTGGAGGTAAATTTCTTATTTCTCCATCAAAAATGGCAAGTTGGGGAGTGCTTTAGAATCGTCTCAATGAGACGATTCTAAAGGACTCCCAACTTGCCATTTTTGATGAAGAAATAACAAAATTTCACCCCAAGTTGGTCAAATTACGCACCTTAACTGGAGCTCTAATCGAGGTTGCCTAAAACCAATTGTTCAGGGCTCCAGATAAGGAATTAGTAATTGAGTATTTTCACTCCATCATATCTGGAGCTTTTGGGTATTTCAAAATTTTAATTGGGTAAAATAAAATCACACTACTGTTTACACATCAACAGACAGCAATTGTTGAATAGTTTGCTTCAAAATTAAAACATGTCTTGGCATTTCATGAGAATTGTCTCCTTGGAGACAATTCTACTAAAATACCAAGATGTGTTTTCATGGAAAATATCCTATATTTGTTGTCTGTTTATTGTCTGCAGCATGATAAAGGTACCATAACATTGTTATTGCTTTTTGATACTCGCTACTTCTGATTTCAATTGGGTTATTGGCAATTTTAATTGGGTATTAAGGCAAATACGCAGCTTATCCGGAGGAGCTCTGATTGCATATAATAGGGCCATAATAATGTAGTACTTTGGTTCTCAGACACAGGGTTTGTGGAATGTGAAGCAGAAGGGTGGATTTTTTAAATATATTTTTTTTGTTCGAGATGCTCGATTCTGATTTTTTTCCCCAAGACGCCAGACGCATATATGTTGTATGTTACTATCTTCAGATGTGAAAAATGACCAGTAGCCGATCAGTCAATGGTAATCCCCCAGTCAATGGTAATCCCCATCCTCCTCAGTAGCCGATTTCACCAACATTGCAAAGTATACTTTACTAGCAAAGTATACTTTGAGGGAGAAATTTTCAATTTTTTAAAAATTTATTAATTTTTATTATACTGAATTTATTACATTATCACAGCCATTTAATGGCTGTGATAATGTAATAAATTCAGTATAATAATTCTGCATACTTTTAATCATGAAATATATGCATTTGTTAGTTCTATATGAAATAATGCATTTCAGGAAAAATAAATGATTACTCCCTCAAAGTATACTTTGCTAGTAAAGTATACTTTGCAATGTTGATGAAATAGGCTCCAGATGTTCGTCAGACATGATTAGATCTAACGCATATTTGCTCGACACGATAAAATGCTCGACACGCAAGGACGTGGCGATGTGAGAACCAAATTAATTTTTTTGTATGGCCTAACCGTAAATATTGGGACATAAAAGCATCGTTTGACAGCACTTCAGAATCATTTTCCAATGGAAATTATTGTATTGTAAATTATTCTAGAAAGTGCGTGTCAAAGCATGTTTTTGATGATAAAAATGGAAAATAAACAGCAGACTACAAAAAATTAAGATAGATCTGTGAACATCATACAAAGTAAGGGAGGTAATGCACAAGTGAACTGCTTCACAATGATGGTAAGAGTTAGTACTCCTGGTTAGCAGAGCATGTATCCAGCTGCACCATGATATGCAGCTGAAAATTTCCGTGGGATATAATGATGCACAGTTAACAACATATAAAACTCTCTAAACCGAACACCAAGAAAACACCTGTGATCTTATTTTTTTATGAGTTAATTTCTTTGTAATTTTCCAGTATTTTTTTCTTATTTCTTCACCAAAATGACAAGGTGAGAGTTCTTCAGAATTGTCTCAATGAGACGGTTCTGAAGCACTCACAACTTACCATTTTTGGAGAAGAAATAACAAAAATTCCCCCAAAGACGATCAAATTACGCGCCTTAACTGGAGCTCTGTTCTTGGTTTCATTTATCTCCGGCCATAATGTCTGTTCGTGATCGCATAGCATATAACTATGTCTCAGAATAATGAAATGCCCAATTTACAGTGAAACCTCTCTAAGCCAGACACCCTGGGGACCTCCCAGGTGTCCGTTTAGAGAGGTTTCATTGTACCTACATTATTTATCCATTTATCCACAATGAAAATACATGTTGTTACCACTCATTTCAGCCATCAAATATTACCGTTAACTTAAACTTTTCCATAAGACACATGCCTTAGTCTACACACACCAGGGGCAAAGTATACTTTGAGGGAGTAATCATTTATTTTTCCTGAAATGCATTATTTCATATAGAACTAACAAATGCATATATTTCATGATTAAAAGTATGCAGAATTATTATACTGAATTTATTACATTATCACAGCCATTAAATGGCTGTGATAATGTAATAAATTCAGTATAATAAAAATTAATACATTTTTAAAAAAATTGAAAATTTCTCCCTCAAAGTATACTTTGCTACTAAAGTATACTTTGCAATGTTGATGAAATAGGCTACAGAGAACAATCATACATATGTACTGTCTGTTACAAATCATTACCACACAAGTTCAGTTTAGCAGATCTAGACCTGTAAGTGCTACAAATACTATTGAGAGACAATTCTACAATATGACACAAAAATAGTACCATAAACTTACCTAATAAAGTGTGTATTAGCAAACTTCTTAGTAGTCGCGAACTCGTAACTGATCATTCCCAAAGACTCCCTATTTCAATTAAGAAGACCCACCCCACCTCAACCGGAAATCATGGATCCACGCCTGGAGCATTTTATAATTATGTTTGTCATCAATTATTGTCTCTACACGTGTACTGGTTAAAGGCAGTTGGAGCGTAATAGTGTCGATTTTTAGCACAACTGCTAAATGACAAGTTCTTTATCATAACTACTCAAACTTGTTCGTTGCAAATAAGTAGATATCAGTGATTCTATATTTTATGTACATCTGGTGTCCCGGTGTAATTTACTGACAAATCACACAATTTACAGGCCCGTAGCCAGGGGTCTGAAGTATCTATGGGGGTCTAAAAAAGTGGACCTCAAGGCTTTTTTCAGTAAAGAAACTATGTATAATACCAATCCATTAAGAAAACAGTATTTACAATTCTTGTTATGTGTGTTTAGTTATTATTTTCTGTTGTTGGCATACGTATGGTGCACCAAATGGGCATGTCCCGATCATCAAACAGCACAATTCACAAGCCCGTAATTCTCAAATCTTGTCCATTTGTTCTTTACTATACATTGCATCTGAATTAAAATAGTTTAACATTGACATTAAACTTATTCTGCAATAAATTTGCCTTTTGTTGTCAAAAATACTGACGTTAATGTATCTGTCCCGCGAAATCGAATCATTACCGTTACGCTGAACAAAAAATGTAAAATCAGAGTAACCTCCCTTTCCTACTCTCAGCTACTAATGCAATGAACACTGTTTGTGGGAGCCCGATTTATAAATAAACACGGTGGTAACACAACTTAAGTCATTTCCGAGAACGAGGCCGGTCTGTATTCGGAAGTTTAAGGTTACACATTACATGCATCATTACCGTTCGGGGTTTATACACATCCATATGTATGTAGGTCGACTGAAACCAAAATGGGTAGATAGACACACTTACAACGTTGCCTTTGCATATTCTACCTTCATGATGCGTTGTATACAGAGGGGTGAAAAATGGGAGTTTTTTAAGAAAAATAATTACCGTTACGGTCATTTCCGTTACAAAATTGTGTAACGGTAATGACGATCGCGTAACGGCAATGATAAAGTACCATACTAACCAGTCAGTTCATGCGTCAATTAGATATAAACCAGGTCCCATCAGTTGTCGGTCAGTAATGGCACATTTATTCAGACCTACAACATTTATATATCAAGATTTAATTAGTAAAAGCTCTGAAACAACAAAAAACAGACACAGCTTCAAGGAGTGTGGGTTTCTATTGGCAATCACATTAAAAGTAAACTCTAACTTGAAGTTATATTGTACAGCATATTCAAAGTATAAATATGTTTGTTATATATGCTGTATTAGTATTTTAAATAAATGGAAAGTCATTACCGTTACGTTTTGTCATTACCGTTACATAATCATTTCCATTATGCCCATATTTTTGGAGGCTGTGCTATTAATTAAATGTAGCTTTATAACGATGTTTGGTACATGTGGTACAACACGGCATTCTGTTACATGCCAAGCTATTTTATTTTGCTTAACTTTACTGATTCATATTAAATACATGTTGTTGGGTTACCATAAATGAGAAATTCCACGACTTGCTACTAAATTTCTCTGTTTCAAACTAATACAATTAGCTTACCATATTCTTGACACTTTTCTAAATAGATGCCCCTTCAGTTTTATGTTTTATGCTGTTGAAAAGAAAAAAATGTAAATGTAAAGCTATATTTACGTCATGTAAATGTACGTAACGGAAATTACATTTCTGAGACCCCTGGTCCCTTGAAGTGGAAATAAAATATATAAAATGACGAGAACAATTGGCTATACTATTATAAATGTAACAACTGGACTGTCACCCAATGGAATAAACACAGTTTAATGAATTATTGGTTCTACATAGAAACTAGAAAAACGGCACCAATATGTACATACAATATAGAATCACTGATATAAGAAATTAAAGCACACAGACGTAAGAAATACACAATAGTTTCAATACCAAAATATTACACGACTTACCTGGAGATAGAGACAGTAAGGTGTCGGTGACGTCATGTTCCCGCCAAATGTCACGGCAAAATATTGTCAGTCAATTCGTTCTCAAATGAAATCGTCCTGTCGAGTATTTTCAATAAATCGATATTACTTCTTAGTATTCAGGTCTATCCCACAGGCAATGTTGAATATCCCCCACCCACTTGAATTCACGTTGTATAACTCTATATATACATATTGAACACAATGGAATTATTTTAGTAGCCCTGCGGTCTATATCCCAGTACCGTATATTATATCCGTAACATAAACATCATGCGTCTAACCCCATTACAGGGGCGGCGGAAGCGGGGGGCTAGGGGCCTAAATAAGTGTATACCACCCGTTCTAAAGATTACGAGTCGCCGCGATACAGGTATAATCATTTAGTAATATTTTACTGATGCCAGTGATGGAGACGCGCGTTGTTATCAGGGTATTTTCATATGCAAATGAACAGGCGCGTAGCAAGCCTTCAAAATAGTTGGGTGCGAATAGGAGCCACGAAGTGGCGACGGGGGGCGGGTCCCGGAGGGGGCCTTTACCCCCTTCCGCGACGGGGGGTTTGGGGGTCTTTGATAGGTGTATAATAAACTGCTGAATTTATATGGCAGTTACGTATAATGTATTTCCCATTCAAACAAAATATTCAACACGGAGTCTAAATATTTGAACTAGTACAAGAGTGATTCCAATTCCATCCTACGAGGATGTAGGCCACCACATCGGGATATTATTTCCGCACATCATGTTTGAAGCTATAATGAATGTATACTAGCGCCAGCGAAGAAAGACGACTACTGGTCATAGATGCAAGTGACTATATTGGTGAAGTCGCTTCAATGCACTATAGCTAGTGGGGTGCCGGGGCACTTAGTCATTTCAAATTGATGCAAACGTTTCGTTTTCATTACCAATTTGAAGGTAAGGGTCTATAGAACAATTTTGGTTCGAGTGTCACGCACTCAGATAAAAACAATCAAAATGGCCACCAAAATCCAAGATGGCTGCCAATTTCAAGCTTTTTTTCGCATTACGCCTCATAACTTTTGTACCATTGCACCTAGAATGGTGATTTTGGTCTCTATACCTAGGTTTATATGTATGAGTAATTGAATGAAAATAAAATAAACATGATTGGAGCATATCTTCTCTTATATTGAGTCCTACTTCCGAGTAACTGCTTAGACAATTGCTTGACAAACTCCTTGAACAATACATTTAATAACAAAATGGCTAACACATTAACCAAATTAACCTATATACATATTAGTATTGACATTGTTCTAGTCCAGCTACTTCTCACATGTGCACTTGCACTGGCGTGTGCACTTCAGCTTTGTCTTGACGCATTTACACCGAGAGCAGGTAATTGGGCAAGTGCACTTCACATCTAGGTGGAACACATCCTTGGCGAGGGGCAACGAGATCCAAATGGGAAGCAGCTTGCCGTCCTCTTCCTTCCACCCATGGTTAGTTGGGTTGTTGACAAGCATCATGGACATGTGGGCTGTTGTCCGGATGCTCGCTTGGAAGACACTCCTTTTGAGATGTTGATACAAAGCATCACTGGTTGGGGAATTCTCTCCACGTCCCTAGTCTTCTGTGAGAACAACCTCATTCGGACGAGGTCAATTGACCTCGTTTGACTCATTAGAGTACAGCCTACAGACAAAGTGTGTTGCCACTTCTTTCAACCTTGGCGAAACTTGAAGGAAGAAGTACTGTCTGATCCAATGAATGCGTGGAAGAGGGCCATGGCTTTGCACGTTGTCGTACCCAGGTTTGTGGCGATATTGTTCAAGGAGATCATTCTGGTTGTCTTTCCCGCTTTGAAGGAGATCCAGATTTCTGCGGCCGGATTCAGAGCCTTGATGTGATCGAAATTACTTACTAGGATTACGACAACATCTGTGTCTCCAATATACACCATCCCAAGTGACGATGATTGGAGGGCGTGGAGGAGATGTACTAAGACACGCGTGTCAGCTTCCTCATGGTTGCATTGATCCATTGATGGACTGTTTCCGACATGGTGGACTTGATCACCTGCAGTGATGTAGACATTCTTGTCATCTGGGAAATGTTCTTCTGTTATCTTTCTTGACAGGAATGAGAACAGTTCCTTCTTGTTATCAACGTTTGCCAGAACATTCTGCCAATTTCCTGGGATTTTGGCAGTACCACATATGCGTTGTCGGATGCCTGTTCCTCATTTTTCCCTTGTGCCTCCTTTGATTGTCATTGCACGATACTGGTCCCAGACAATATCTACTCTTGTCGATCGCTTCAAGTCGTGGCGACCTTGTCGACATATGAATCAAAGGTCTTGCCTTGTACAGTTGTACCAGGAAGTGAGTGCATCAGTATTCCATCGTCAATAATAATGAAGTCGTAAACATCTGGCGCAACTAGCTCCTCGTCGACAGAAATGGCGCTACTTGTACTGGCTTCCATGATATATACCAACAAATCTGACTTGGTACAAGAGTTGAGGGACCCTTCGGATGACAATGCATGTGGGTATGGGGAAGATTTGTGATGAAAAAACTCCTCCAAATCCCCCGCGGCTGTCTAGTACAAGAAAAGCTTGCCCATAAAGCTCTGCATGACGTTTGAAGTGCTGCATTTTCAGCTTAATTGCTGACTTCTTTTGTGTTTTCTTCTCATGGAACAACAGTAAGTTGTTTCGCTTGATCGGTGCTGTCAGAGGTGTGTCATTTGAGTCAAGCACACTCTGTCTGAAGTTGTTGTGCAGCTCTTGTCCCATAGACTCGACTTTATGGACAGATACGGCAGCAGCCACAGACTCACACACCTTGTTGTCTAATGTAACAAGGTCTCCACTGTGCTCCTCAAAAGGATTCCCATTGCTCAGAAACACCTCCATCAGGTCTTTGTCATTGCGTAGAAATCGGTGTTGAGATGCTTATCCTTCCTCATGATGAGGGAGTTCTTCATCATCATCGTTATCGTTTGCACCAGTAAACTCCTCAACGACACGGCTGATTTCCGGGCCAGTCAAGATCCAGCGTTCCAGCATGTCAGGGTTCTCTGTGAGACCGATAATGTCACCAACTCCTTTCACCCTTTTGTTGGTTTGCTCGTGTGCTTGATCAATGGGTAAGGAAGAGAAACGGCGATTGCTTCGAGTTAGTGTCCAGTGTCCCTTCTCAAACTCTACCTGGATGATATCTGGTAGAACTTCCAGGTCTCGGATAAAGATTGGAATCCACCTAGCATAATTCTGGTGATCGAGAACAAAGAACAGAGGCACAAGCTTCCGCAGGGTAGATACCATGAGTTCTAGCTTCCGTTCCCGATGTGCCCGGATAAACATGAATATGATCTGTTGGTACTTGTGTACGAGTAGCCATAATTTGAACGTTGGTCTCTGTTTAGAAGCTACCACGACCCGATCCTCAAGAGCCATCTCGGTTCCACTGTCTTCGTAGGCTCGCTTCAGAAGGCTGTCGAGTACCATAACAGTAACTTGATGGGCATATCTTGTTCTCATTGCATTGGATGCTTTCAGAAAAGCTGTGGCTGCTGCTTCTGTCTTCACTAGCCCAGCTTTTTTCAGGGTTTCAGGCCATCCAGACCCATGCAGAAGATCATCTATGGTGCTCCACAAAGCCATTTCAATGTGGAGCCCACCTAGCATAACCATAAACTTGTCTTCCCCGAAGATGTCAGAGAAGGTCCACTGCCTATTTTTTGCGAGGTCATAGAGTGGTTGGTCAACTACCAACACAGGGACTTGGTGTGGGTTGAGGTGCTCAGTTGTCTCTTTCAACAGTTCCATTCCATGTCGAATCATTTCTGGAGTGGCATGGAAAAGTGGCATGAGAGCTTCAATGCCTTTTTCCGGTTGTCCAACAGTATCTGATCGAGCAGCATTGTAGGAAGACCACATCGCTGGAGTGCGTTTTTCTGTACCACAATCCACATATAGGGTGTCATGTACTGCAGTCATCCATGCCTGTTCGTGCTGTTTCTCCTCATCGAATGAATTCGTTGCCACTGGTTGCATATCTTTTGCCGGAGGTTGGGTGACAAGATTTCGGCCCACATGTGGTACAAACGTATACGCACGAGGCAGGATGGGTTCACTGCTGCGTGCTCCTGTTTTCTGTGAGTTGATTCGTAGACATTCTTGGCCCAACCCAGGCGTCTGTGATGAAGGAAACTGAAAGATTGAAATACCAGTTCCATGGAAGGATGAGCTTGCAGTGCGTGATGTGGGATTGTGATCTAAGTTGTCCAGGGCTGCAACTGTGAAAATGTGCTGATGCAAATTTGTAGGACAGAATATGTCAGCGTTGTTCCTTGTCTGATCTGCAATAGCCTGTGCAAATCTAGATTCAATGCTAAGGACTTTCTTATATGACACGCTCAGAACGTTTTGGTTGTACAGTGTTATTCTTAAATTATCTGCACTGCAGTGAAAACTCCCATTTCAGCTTCTCAGCCATCCATGATATCTAAACGGTGGAAAGAGAAAGTGATCAGCAAAGTGAATTTTCTTCGATTTGATTTTGGCAAAAGACAGACCATCCCCATCTCGTTGACATGGCCATAATAAAAAAAAAGGAAAATGTTCAACAGGAAAGAGATAAAAATACCCCATTTGTATCATCACATTTTGTATTTATTGTCTCATTGGTGTGAAATACCATATAAGATATATTCCAATCATGTTTATTTTATTTTTATTCAATTACTCATAGGAGAAAAGTTATGAGGCGTAATGTAAAAAAAACCGAAATTGGCAGCCAATCTTGGATTTTGGCGGTCATTTTGTATTTTTGTATTCCAGTGATTGACACTCGAACCAAAATTGTTCTATAGACCCTTACCTTCAAAGTGGTACTGAAAACAAAACTTTTGCATCAATTTGAAATTAAAAGAAAAAAATACCCATGCACGGCCCCCCACTACGACCAATTTTCTCCAGATAACGTGATTGTGTGTTCATGAGCAAAAACAATCTTGGCTTGTCCGAAAAAGTTCGGTGCGGACGCACTCAACGCACCCCCCTGGCTACTGGCATGAATTGAAACATGGTATGTTTCAATTATTTATACTAATTAGATTCTAAATGTGTCACCTGAAAAAATACTATTTTCGACAGATTATAAAGTATGATAATCATGGGCGGATTCAGGGGGGGGGGGGGGGGGGGGGTGCGGACCCGGCACGTGATCCCCCCCCCATAAAATCCCCCGTGTAAAGATTTTTTTACAAGTTACAAGGCACGTTTCATGCCAAGTGCCATGTATTCCATGCATTTTTCAGTCGTTGTCTTATTGTTTCAAAATTTAAACGTTTTCAATAAAAAATCATGTCTAAACATACTGTGACAGTGTCAATATTTTTGCTCCAAAATGCGCCAGAACGCAGGGAATGCGATGTAGATTTCAAATTTTTTTCGTTTGATAATATAGTCAAGTATTGCAAAATAGTTACGCCACCCCCCTAACCCGAAATCCTGGATCCGCGCCTGATAATTGCACATCAAAAAATAAATACAGAGTATAACCAGTAATGTCCGTTAACATTTTAGGGAAACACGGTTATCGCCCCTGATATCAGTGTGGAAAGTTACGTCTGATATAAAATGTATAATAATGTCAATCAAACGTGGGGTAATGCTGAATGAATGTCTCAGATTATGTCTCTGATGTAAAGAACACTGTGTGCCTACTGAGTGGGCATGTACCTTTAAACCCGAGTTATGGGTTTGAGGTCCAACTCGATCCTCGTTGGGGATCCTAAAACTAGCGTTTGAGTGATCGATGTGCACAATAATTTCTCAAACCATGGTTTGAGGTCTGAAACCCGGAATTGAGCTTCAAACCAGAGTTTGAGCAATTGTTATGCATTTGGCTTGCCAGTATTCATGTATTTGCTAGCGCAGGGCTTATCAATTAATATCAATTATTATTCGACCCATGCTAGCGTAATTCAAAGAAGATGTGTTACAGGAAGACAAAATTCTGTAAGAACATACTTCGAATACTTAAAAAAAAAAATAATTTTAAAATCAGAAGAAAACGTATATTTGTATGTTTGTTGATTACTTTTTGTAATTTTAAGATATTTAAAATTCAGATATGTTTTCCTGTAAAACATCATGTGTGGTTTCAATAAAAATAACTCTTTATTTCGTGGCTCAATTGGCATTATTTGTATTTTTATATTGTTTTATGTGCACCCTGCATTGGAGATAGCTGCCTTTTCATATTGAAAACAAAGCAAGCTAATTTATGATAACTTAATACTCTTTTGTGTTGGTGGGCCGTTAAGCACCACTCCATTACATTCCATAACATTTTCAAGTTAAATCAAACCATAATAAATGATATTAGCTATAGGGACATTTCAGATCCGTCACGTGACTGAAATGGCGGCCATTTTTAAAGATGGCTGCCGATAACATTAGATGCCTGTAAGGGCATGGCATTAATTTGCCTAAGTAATAATAATGTAAGTATTGTTTTCTCTCACAATATTGAACATGTTCCCTAATTGAATAATTGTACTATCAATACGAGTTACATGTTTTAAAAATGGCTACCATTTTAAAATGGCCGCCAAAATAGCTCCAAGCATCATATATTTTAGTAGGTTTTCAAATATTTGATGCACGTGACACGGAACTGCCGTCTCCTAATAGTTTTGTATTAGTAGATGGGATTTGGAATGATAATTCAGTACTACTGCGAATCGTTTAATTAATATTGTAATGAAGAAAACGTAACATTACCTTACCCACTGAAATCCCATATTAGCTTGTTACCAGAATTTTATTTTATCTATTCTGGGATTTGTTTATACTTCCAAATGCATAGTTTGCCGTGTACCACATATTACCAAAACGTGCGACTCATTAGTAGCAGATAGCATAATTATGATCCATTATGGAAATATTTGTCAATCCGATATTTTCAGTAGACTATGTATTATAATCATGGCCGTAACGAGAGCTACAATCCAGACGAGGTGAACCAAGTCCAGATATGGGGGACAGGGAGCATTCTCCCCGCCACCACCCCGGAGATTTGTTTAATTCAAAGTATAAAAACGGCAAAATAACAGTCGAGGCAATCGCCTCGTCTGCCTCATCTTGGTTACGGTACTGATAACAATAGTTATGTAATTAACAAAGAAAACACATTGTTCCATAGCTGCATTATTTTTGTCTTAAACATGCACACTGACACCCTTCCGCTTGAAGCGATACATGCGTGCACGTTAAAACGATAAACTGTTCAAATGTAATGACACGTTCTGCCAACCATACCAAGCTATCTTTCTTGCACGTGTCTGGCGATAAAAATGTCAACAAGAAGGTTTTGTCACGACTCTTTCACGTGTCGAAGATACAGGCGCATATCAATGGGTCCTTTGCATATCAGGAGGTAAGTATAATATATATGGTACTTAATTGGACTTAGTCTTGACTTTTGATGAACATTGCAGACGACGGAATGTTTTGCCGTGCGTATTCGTGGCTGATGATGATAACATAACTAATACACTGTACTATGTTGTTGCAATAGGTATGTAACATATATATGTGTATACGTATTGTTTTGTAAATCATAATGGCATTATAATACATTTGTATCTGACAAATCACATTCGGGATATAATTTTGTACTATTTTGGCTTTACTTCAGACAGCGTAATCTCGTTTGCATGTAACATATTACAATTAGCTTTATATATTGCGTCTTTAGATGATAATTCCGACGTCGTTGATAAACATGTGCTCCGTGTCAGGAGGACATATCTGAAATATTATTTGGTGGCCTTCATATCGAGATGATAGCGATGAAGATGATTTGCGACCTTCTTACTTACAGCGGTTGGACGTCTGCACTGACAACCGCTTCTGTTGTTTCATCTGGGACAGCAGATTCCTTTCTCAATGCGTGACATGTAACGCGTACCAGATGTTCCCACCAGATCACAGCGTCTGCACAGTATATGTTACTGCAGAAGTCTTACACCAACTATTGTGAATGTGTAGAAGATATATCAAATGTATTGTCCCTGCATGCCTGGTATTCTGAAAGATCAAAAGTAAGTCCTCAGTTCCAGTTTTGGATGAGTATCTGGAGCTGATCGTGATGGTATTTGTTAGATCAATAAGAGAAGCTGACTTCTTACTATATATTGATTATTGAACAAAGATAGAACCATGGTTCTTTGCGTTAGATCACGCACATTATGCCATGTGGATACCAATTCATCTGCGAGACATGACTACACTGCATACAAACCACACTGCCGTGTATGCAGAGTTTGCCAAAGGCAACTTCACGATGAGAAAGGCTGCACGTCTGTTCTCTGCTATCGCTACAGACCAGGCCCATGAATATAATAACGCCAAAGTGAAAGGGGGTGTTCTAACAGAGATCCCATCTGCATTGCGACGATGGATGGTAATGAACCGAAATTGCGAAACTGATCGGGGAATTCGATACTTTAGAGCAGGACCGAAATTAGTTAAAAGTTAACCATAAAGACCATAACACTCATTACAAGTATATTTCGTTCGGGATGCGGACTCACTGACGAAAGTTATAGAGGAGATGGGGAATATTTTGACTGATAGTAGCAATGAACTACCTGGTTCTACGCGCAGGATATACATGTATTCCGAATTCAGAAGTGATATCTTCTGTGTGCCATATTGAGGAACTTGGCCAGCAGCAATATGAGGCATATGCACAAAATCACATTATAAGCCAAACAACCTATATTGCCGACCCTATAAAGAGAAACAATCTCGCCCTATTCAGTCGATCTCCATTCCGTGAGGAATCACAGTTGCAGCTCTATTCTTTGAAGATTGACTGTACCCTCTTTACTTATCGATATGTTATGTCCCGTCTCAAACGAGAGGTGAATATATTGATGAGTAGTTTTAGCATGTAAACCATTCATATCCTCCATCCTTATCACACATAGGCAGCATGAACACTAGTACTAAATCTGACCTCGTAGGCTGATATGCTTCCTGTGCTAGAGAATGCTCCAGTATCCACGATTGATGATGTCATCATTGACGGTGCTGCCATAGTTATCATGCTTCGACCTCGCAGCTACCTTGACATTTAATAATTATGCAACGGATGTGTTCATAATTGCAGTATGCAAGTATGCTGGATATAGTTTCGGATGAGTATGGAATAGTTTGAAGGCGGATACAAGAGGCAAGAGACGCAGACGTGTAGCACCATCAAATACAGTTCCTGGAAACTGGCAAGAGTTTCTTCCGATTGATGAAAACAAGATGGAACTATTTGCCTGTCTGACAACACGTTTACCATCGCCTAGAAGCTGACAAACAAGTACTGACACACATACTGATTGTTTGTGTCCACAGGCAAGAGATATGTCGGCTCTTGTACCCTGTACACATGAGGAAGCTGATACCCATATTTTGCTTCATGTGGAAGATTCCATGACAAAAGGATATACACAAATATCGATACTTACTGTTGACACGGATGTTCTCGTTTTGTCAGAAACACCAGCTCAGCGTCTTAATACTGAGTTGTGGGTAGCATTTGGAACAGGAAAACATTTCCGGCTCTTGTCCGCACATGGTATGGCAACGCATTTGAGCCCAGATCGGTGTGTTGCTCAACCAATGTTTCACTCATTTACGGGGTGCGACACATTATCATGTTTTGGCGGTACATATAATCACAATGAACATTTATTAAGTAAAAATGAATAATAAAATATTTGTTTAATTACGAAAATGCGTCCTAGTGTGAAGTTAAACGCTATGTCTGTTATGACGACTATAAATAAACAACGGACGTGATGGCGCAGTGAGTAATGTAGCCGACTTCAAACAGCGAGGCCGTGAGGTCGTGAGTTCGTACCTGCGTGGAGGGTCAATTTCTTTATATTGTTACCGCCTCGTTATTGGTTTAAACATACTGTACAGACATTTGATCATATCGAATATTTAATTAATCGCCTATTTTTGTTATTACTACCAGATTGATTTCCAATTCCATTTTTTTAAAAATGATTATGGAAAAAATAGAGATGCCAGATGGTCATTTAATTGTAATTATTGACAGTGAAACTCGTTGGAAAAATGCATCTGTCTGACAGCCCCTCTTTCATCTGAATCTACGCTGCACACCCGTGTGTTTATGGGTGGCAGGTGGCAGCATGCGATGGGTAATTTAACGATCGGGGTTCATCCTCACCGGAATCCCGACTGGAGACCAGCTGGTTTGGCCCTCACATACGTCTTTGGAATTTTGTATGTGACAGTTGAATATGGATATACAGGGGCCCTTATGGGAGTATTGTCTTTAGGGGAAGGGGCCAACAAACAAACAGACGTGTACCCGTGTGTATATAATCCTATACACACATACGAAATGAACGAATTCATATTTGATGAAGGCGGTGCTATTGTTAAGTGACTGCATCAGTGAACGAAACAACTGAACGCGTATTTCTGATGGACGGACACACGAACGAACACACGGACGAGTTTGCCGTTATGTACTCGACAAAAGTAAAAATGCACTACACTCCCCTGTACACGAGTTCCCGTCAATTATGTCGTCAATTACCGCCGTGTTTATGACGGGTAGTATCCCCTTCCCTGGGCTTTGAGGCTTCATATCGCTTCAACATGTTGACATGTAATGTTTTCAGTTTCCCCTTCATGTCGATCCTATAATCCCAGTCATTTAGTACTTCCACTATAGGGTATGGACCTTTCCATTGGAGTGACAATTTGTTCCTATCAGTGGGGAGTAGTACTAACACGTGGTCACTCTCCTTACACGTCCGGTCACGCGCTTTCCTGTCATAGTACTTCGCGTACCGCTTGCTCGATTTCTCAGACCACAGATCCTTGAGAACACTCATAGGACCTCTGACTGTTCTCCCATAGAGTAGTTCGAATGGGGAGAATGCTAGGCTCTCCTGTGGAACCTCGCGATACGCGAACAGCAACGCGTTAATGTACTTATCCCAATCTTTGGGACTCTCGCTCGCCATGCGTTTAAGCATATGCTTCAATGTACCGTTGAATCTCTCTACCAACCAGTTGCACATAGGATGGTAGGGAGTAGTAGTAAGTTGGCTCAGTGATAACAGCCTACTGACCTCCTGCATTACGTTCGATGTAAATTGAGATCCGCAATCAGTCAATAATTCCTCAGGAAATCCTAATCGACTGAACATGTCTACGAGTGCATGAGCTACTCGTTCTGCTTCGATACTCGGTAATGGTACTGCCTCTGGATATCGTATGGCGTAATCTACCAGCGTTAGAATATACCGATTTGTATTATCCGTTGCTGGATAAATCGGTCCTACGATGTCTACGGCTACGCGTTTGAATGACGTGTCAATTAGTGACATGTTGCCCAGCGGTGCCTTTATTACATGACCCTTCGAGATTGCTCGTTGACAAATGTCGCATGACCTGCAGTATCGTGTCACATCTCCGGACACGCCAGGCCACAGAAAAATTCTGCCAAAACGCGGTTTGTTGTTTTCTTTACTCCTAAGTGCCCTGACATAATATATTCATGTGCCACCTTTAACACGGTCTGTCTAAACTTTTCCGACTAATTGATAGTATTTTCTTTTGCTACCTGTCGTCTCAAACTGTCGATACAGTAAATCTTTTCGGTACAGGAATGACGTAACGTTACCGTTTTAGAATGTTTCACATTACCGTTTTTTTGCGTTAGTGTGCAATGACGTTAAGGTAACGTCGCATGTTTGTTGTTCTTTGAACTCACTACGTGAAACGTGCGATACGGCTTCCGGTACCCGCAGTTTCCGGTACGATTCATCGCGTTTCAAAACATGTGAACGCGTTTCAACCGCTAATGGTAGCGCCTTTGAAATAATTTAGTACAGGAAGTTGTGACCCATATATGGCCTAAGCACACAGATATAACTGTATATTAAACATATAGCGTTTAGGGGTCATTTCACTCACCGCCTGTAAAAGCATAAACATTGGAATCACACATAGAGTTACAATGTCTTTGACGACTGGATCATGCCGTCTTCTTACCAACTTGTCAACACCCGTTGACCATTTCGTTTTTCTGACAGGAAAGGAAACATGACAGCGGGGTCAAAAATCATCACGTCACAACAGACGCAGAGCCGCATCACACTTCATTTACATGTGTCCTGCCACACAAAATAATCCATTCCAAACTGCAGATCTTGGCTGTGTACTAGAGCCCCTGTGTAAACACTGTCTCCACATGCATTAATAAACCACATCAGTGCACCCGAACATGCCTCAAAGCACCTGCAACACAAACATATGCATTTTCTCCGGACTATATTTTGAGGGTACCGACCCGGAAGTAGTCTATCTGTGTACTGAGGTCATATGTTCCCGATCGTTAGATCGTACATAGTTTCTCCCATGCATAGCGCTTCGGTCTCTCCTTTAAAAAAATGGGCAGTCAATGGTGATTCTCGCTACAGGTACTTCACTCAAGCGTCTCTTGTCTACTAGCATACATGTGGCCACTCTCCTCAGAAACTGATCAGGATGTACTAGTTCCTTTCTCACTACTACGTTCATGCAACCTGTATCACGCACCACAGTCACCACTTTCCCATTCAACAAACCTTCTGCCACTGGTAATTTCGCACTGGAAAATTTGCATCCTGTAACCTTCGGACATATCAGTGATTTCTTCGTCATCTTTGGTCTGGTTGTCCTCTACAATACGAAAAATACCCTGATCTATAGGTGGGGAAAAGGGGCGCCCTCTGCCTCTTCTACGGTGGTGATAACGCCCTCTGCCATTGCTCCTGTCTCTACTCCTGCCTCTGTGTATTTCATCCTCCTTGTCTGGTTCGTCGCCGGTGCCTGCAAAGCTTACTTTCTTTTGCCCATAGGCACCCGTATCACTTTCTCCAGGGCTGCAGCTACATGACATTGACCTCCACAATGTTAACATGTAATGGCATGTCTGTCATAGTCTCTGTACCTCTCCCTACTACTATCTCTACTTCTCTCGCCACTTCTCTCTCTACCATAGTTACGAGATTTGTCATTGCCTCGATATCTCTCACCTTGACCTCTCACCTTCCTCTCACAACCTGTGTTACGGTTCTCACTTTTCGCTCTATTGTCTCGGTTCTCTCTTTGTACTACATACTTTGTACCGCCTCTGGCTTCTTCAAAGAATTCAGCTTGCACTGCCATCTCATGTACTTTGCTAACGACATTTTCCTTATTAAAAACGTACAAGTCACGATTACAATGCTTAGTAACTGATCCATGAGCAAGAAATGTATCACGCCTTCATAAGTGCGTTCAACTCTGCCTATTTCAGACCACATATCAAGATAACTCTTAGCCCTGTTGATATATTGCACAAATTTCTCACCCTGTTCTGGCTTACCGTTCTTAATATTGCTTCCTGAACCCTTCTACGGTTAAGTCAAACCTTTTGAGCAAGGCTGTCTTCAATGTGTCATAATCAAGAGCATCTTAAAACGATAAACGGGAGTAAACTTCTAGAGTTTTGCCCCTTAATAATGTGCTAAGGTGTAATGACAAACTCGTCCCAAATATGAACATTAAATTGGGGTATCGAATTTACAAGTGGAATGTCTGTGTCGCCCCAATGTCAGATAACATAATACTGGGAATTAACTTTTTACAAGCATACGCGGGACCTGTGGACCTAGGTCGGAATGTGATTGCAATAGATGGCCAGGTAATACCTGCCAAGCTCAAAGTATCAACCACTGATGACCAAATACACATTTCCCGTGTTCACGTAACAAAGAAAGTAGTCTTACCTCCACTAACTGATTTTGTGCAGTCATCTGTTGACCAGCCTAGTTGCGATACGTATGTGTTCGAGCCACTACCATGCAAAAATGGTGCAATTATTGCCTCTGTATATGGCAAGGGCACTACCTTCACTGCCAAAGTTGTGAACGACTCGAACACATATCTGTCCTTCAAAAAGTGTCGCATGATTGGCTTAGCAGAGGATTGTACCCTATTGACAAACTCGGTCCCTACAAATGGACCAGACAGTGAAACACACCTGACCGAACAAACACCGGTATACAGAGTCACACCGATACACACTGAGCAGCACCCCAAACCGAGTTCATTGCTAGAACATTTACAGAAACTGTACATTAAGTCCTGTGAAGGACTTGGTCCACCTCAACAGTCCCAACTTAGGCAGTTATTGATAGACTTTAGTGCATTTTTTGCCTGAAATTACATGGACCTAGGGTGTCTGGATGGTGTATACCATCGCATAGATACGGGCGATGCTCCTCCAGTCAAAGAGAGAATGCGCCGTACACCCATAGGTTTCCGAAAGTAGGAACGAGATCATTTGCAAAAGTTGCTAGACTCCGGTATAATAGAGCCCTCAACATCTGAGTGGGCATTTGCACCAGTGCTCGTTCGCAAACGGGACGGCACTGTCCGTTACTGTCTGGATTATCGTCTGTTGAACAAATCTACCGTTAAATACCGATTCCCACTGCCCAATATAATTCAGACTGCCTAGATACATTACAAGGAACAAGGTTCTTCAGTTGTCTCGATATTGCTATGGGATACTACAAAATTAGATTAGACCCCAACTCCAAAACAAAGACTGCATTCGTCACAACGTTTGGCGGTTTCAGCACGTGCGTCTCGCATTCGGACTTTGCAATGCGCCTGCCACGTTTCAATGTGCTATGCAATTGGTTCTCCGCGGGATTTTGTGGGAGGAAGTGCTAGCATATCTTGACGACATTATCGTTCTTGGGAAATCTGTAGAATACTCCTTAACAAATCTGAGAAGGGTCTTTGAACGGTTTCTTCAGCACAACCTCAAGTTGAAGCCTGCGAAGTGCCAGCTGCTCAGACAGGAAGTATAATTCTTGGGAAAACTGGTTTCTGAGGCAGGTGTTCAGATATCTCCATCAAAGGTGGAAACTGTCAGAAATTGGCCCCTGCCCTTAGATCAAAAACAATTACAGTCTTTCCTGGGTTTTATAAATTACCACTGAGATCACATTAAGGATTTTGCAGACACTGCATCCTGCTTGTATGAACTCACAACCACAAAGGGTCCACTGCCATGGGAAGCATGTCACACATCTGCATTTGATAGATTGAAACATGCAGTCAATACCGCACCATGTTTATCATTCCCCACACAAGACGGCACATTCATTATTGATGTTGATGCTTCTGATAAGCAACTGGGGGCTTCTTTATCTCAAATTCAAAACAACAAGATCAAACCAATTTATTTTTCAAGCCACACACTACTAAAAACGCAGACAAATGATTGTACCACTAGAAAAGAACTCCTCGAAGTAGTCACATATTGTCCACACTTCCGTCACTATCTCCTTGGCCGCACATTTTACCTGAGGACAGATCACAATAGTTTGGTATGGTTGACCCGCTTTAAAAACATTCCAGGTCAGCTCGCACGCTGGCTGGAGGAGTTATCGCAGTTCGATATGGAAATCCTCCACATACCTGGCAAGGAACATATCAATTGTGATGCTCTGTCCAGGTTTTCAGATACTCTACCCCCATGTGATTGTTATTCTGCAGGGACAGATTTCAAATTTCTGCCTTGTGAGGGCTGTGCTTACTGTGAGAGGGTACATACTCAATGGTCAAGCTTCTTAGACGATGTTGATGATGCAATTCCTCTCGCAGTAAGAGCTGTCCATCTCTCAGGATCACAAAACACTGATCTGCCCACTCAACCCGTAATACCCCCAGATCCACCCACTACTCCAGCACCCAGACTAACCCTGTTAATGATGGTGACGCAACAGATCTCATGCCCAATTGGGTTTGTTTCGTTTTCATTTCCTGAGCTAAGGCAGATTCAGCTGCAGGATACCGATATGCACCGATTCTGGGCTGGCTTGAATCTAGATCCAGTCCCTCGAAGCAAGAGCTCCGGCTTTCAAGTCCCGCCACTAGGGAGTACTGGATGTGTAGAGAACATCTTAACATAGAGCGGGGGTCCTCTATTATCGGTGGCATGAGGAAAGCAACTCACGTTCACTACTTGTCGTTCTGGAAGGCCTAAGGAGCAAAGTGCTGTTCTTGTGCCATGATGCCAAGCTCGTGGTCACCTGGGTATGGACAAGACTGTCGCCAGACTAAAACAGTCATTTCACTGGTACGGCATGTCGCGGGACGGCAAGGCGTATGTTCAATCCTGCCATGTCTGCAACCAAAACAAGAAGTCCAATTCCACCCCCGGGCCCCATTACGCGAGTTTCACTCCGGGTTTCCCATGGAGAGGGTACATTTAGATATCCTGGGCCCCTTTATCAAGAGTACACAGGGAAATGTATATACATGTATCTTGATGGTTATATGCCAATTTACCAAATGGCTTGACATTATACGCCTTCCTGATCAAACTGCGGGGACGGTAGCCCATGCATTCCTTGCCAAGGTTATATCTTACTTTCGTTGTCCCCTGGAAATTTTTACCGACCAGGGGTCAAACTTTCAAAGTAATTTATTCAAAGCCTTCTGTGAACTCCTGGAAATCACCCGGAAACGAACCACCCCTTACCACCCCTCGGGCAATGGTTGGGTCCAACATACAACAGACTAGTTCTCCAGATGATCCGGTGCTGCATTGAGGGCAAAGTCCGAGAGTGGGATAAAATATATCCATCTACTTGCAATGGCTGTCCGCTCGATGCAGCATCGTCAAACTGGCTTCACGCCCAACCGTCTAATGCTCGGTCGTGAAGTAATACAACCCGTATATTTGTTGCTCGCCCCGTCCGAAACCCAAACACAGAGGTTTACCCCATACGAGTGGGTTCAACACATTGACAGGGAATTTACTCATGTCCACACCATTGTTCGAAAACACATAAACGCTGCACAAATACGTCAGAAAAATTACGATTTGCGTATTTTGGAAAACGTTTATGAAGTGGGGGACCTGGTATTCGTGAGAGACACTTCCACCAAAGTAGGCGTCAGTTCCAAGCAAAAACCTCCTTGGAAAAGGCCGCATATTGTGGTGAAAAGTACCCCACCACTCTACACTGTAGATAGAAAGGATGAGACAATTCTCCACCATGACTGTCTGAAAAGATATCGTGACATCCAAATTCCCATCTGGTTGCGTCGAAAACGTGATATTGTACTTAGCCCCACCGTTATGCCAAGTCAGGGTGACCCTTCATTTTATGAGGACATCGGGATGGACGACTTGGATGTCACTTTACCGTATATGGAGGGTGAGGATGGTGGACTTGTCCTGGACAGGTTTGTTGATACTACACAAGGGACTGCATCCTCGGGTGGACGTGCCGTCTGTTCGCAGGGTACCCCACATCGAGGTGTATGGGGAGCAGCAGGGACTGCATTTTCCCGTGGCCGGAGCCGTCTGTTCGCAGGGTACCCCACATCAGAATGTTGCCCCTGGTGTTTCCGATACCCCAGTCCGTGATCAACAGCCTGCCCAGGAACAGCGTTCCAGGTCGGGTCGGCATGCAAGGCGTTCATCCCGGTTTTTTGACTAATCTGTAGCTCGTGTTCGTGTTAAACTATAAAAACATTAAGTAAATCATATCTGTAGTTCATGTTAAATTATAAAATCATTAAGGAGGTAAAAATAAAGTATTTTCCCTAGACGCCAGACCCCACCGCGAAATATAAAATTATATAAACTGTCTATAAATAAAACAATACATACATATCATCACATTATTTTCTTGCACTTGCAGGATAACGTATATTTATTATCCAACAAAACAGCGGAGGCAAATCCGTGACAGATGTGGCTCAGTATTCATTATATTGACGTGACCACCACAATGTCGTTGGAAGACGAGGTAGGTTGCCTCTCGTCAGACGGGGTCGTCTTGCAGGAGCACAACCTAGCTGCAGGTGAACTCTCTGTCCAGAGACGCATCAATAAAACGCGTTGCCTCACCTGCAACTTACGCACCAAGCACTTCCGTTTACACTGCATTGCAAGCCATCCTAGCCCACTTTCATCCCCAACATTTGCGTGCTGGGAGTGTAAAACCTCAGTCACCAAATGGAAACCACACCATCAATCATTTCATCCAAATACTGACACTGCACACTTGCACTTTTCTACAACACACTTTCCTTACTGGAACACTTACATTGATGGTATTCTTCTACTCATCGAATCACACTTGAACCTTCCCTCACATGACACTTTGCTGCAACATGTCCTTCAACATTCACTCCATGCCATCATCAAACAAGACACCATTTTCTCCGACATTGATATTTCAGCCTTCCAACATTACTGTAAGTCGGCCAGTTTGCCCATTCCCATTTCATTCGAAATCGTTCCTCCCAACCACATACTCTCGATCATGCACTGGAAGATACCCATGAAACTCATCTCTTCACTTCCAGAACACACACATGCCGGCATCAAACGCTACATGTCACCTGTCATTGAAATACCCCGTCAACTGGAAGACTCCACCCCAGTTTACTTCGACACACATTTTCACTTGGACACGCTTCTCGCACGCACCAACTATAATAATTTTGCAGACCCGGAGGCTGGAATTGGTCATCAGGGTATTCATTTGTCACACCTAATTGGCAACTACGTGTTCCCATCTTCGTGGTCCTTGCGGTGCATTGCACTGTTGGAATCCATCCTCACCAGGTGGGCTCTTCTCGGGTGGCGCACGGTCACCTTGTTCAGATTCAGGACATGCTGAGTCGGGATGACTTCGTGGCTTAAGGCGAGGTTGGCATGGACTTCACCTCCTCTTGTCGGCATGCTAATTGTCCTCATAGACAGTTGTGCCGACAGGAGAAGTTTCAGTCCCAACGCTCGGTCCTGCGGCGTGTGTTGCCCTGGACTCAGCAGTTTGATAAGGTGCTCGTGCTCCACACGAGCGATTATGGAGATGGATCGGCTGCTGAGGAGGTGAGGCAGATTATTGTGGAGATGGGGCTGTGCCACTTGCGAATTCATCGTCACTGTTTTGTTGGTGGTGTGGAGGAGTTGAGGAGGTGGCTGGAGTAATTCCCAAATGTTTACTTTGGGTTCACAAATACAGTGTTGGGTGACCCAGTTGCTTCCGAGATTCTGACTGCTCTGGATTTGTCCAAGATTCTCATGGAGACCGACTCGCCTTATTTGCATGCCACCAGCAAAAGGCAAATCAATACTCTATGGCATATCGAGTCGGTTTGTAGGAGGATTGCGGAAATGAAGTCCTTGCCCGTGTTATTGGTACGAAAGCGATGCAATGTTAATATCAGGGGCGTGTACCGAATTTAGTCCAGTGTAGTCGTCTCCACCTCATCCTCTTGACCCTGCCTATCAATGAGGGTATACAGTCCCATACTCTCGACATAAATTTCTCTTTCACTACAAACTTTCTAGACTCTTGTCTATCTAGATTGAGTACTAGTGATGCCGTACCGCATCCTGTGAGAACGCCAATTTAGAATCAAAGCCCTTTCTCCTCGAGTACTATTGAGGCCGTACCGCATCCTGTGCGAACGCCGATACAGGCTCACATAATTATCCTGATGCATTCCTATACTCCTGGTCTGTGCCTTTCAATATCGTTCATTCAGCTTGTTTTGTTTATATTCATGTAACTTTATTGCCACATTCGCCATATTTTCTACTGTAATTTTCTAATCTGTTGTGTTCTCTGTATGGTTTTCTGCCTGTGTGGTGGAAGTCATTTTGAATGGACAAAGCATGTCCATCTGAGAGTTACATTTTTGTGGGCAAGATATGCCTTGACATAATGTCACTCAAATATTTGTTGTGCATACAATTCATAATTACCATATCTAGCTACTGCAGCATCGTTATTACACCACAGGGAATCATTTTACCATTTAACTATTTAGCGATATTATCTGATACTTTACCTTACATGATCTTAGCTGTTGATAGGCCGTTAAACACTAATAAACAAACAAACTTATACTTTTTGGTTTAATTCTGCCTCTACAGATATATATATATTATACCCTAATGTTTTCAAAATAACATGAGGAGGAGTGTTGTAATACCTTTACTGACAAGTTCACTTTACATGTTTAAAGGCCATACTCTTCCGTACATTATCACCCATTCTGTAACACTGCCTTTGATTGGCTCACATACCTTAGCTGTGACCAATCAACCACCTAGTAACACACCAGCGTCAGTCCTCCATCATAATCCCGTGTTTCCCGATTTCTGCCAAGTCTTCCCACGTTTTTAGGTATCCTGCGCTCTCTTCGCTCCAGACCTCCAACCTATACAGACGTATCCTCACTGACAGTGTTCGACACCACGTGGCCGCAGATATTCGGCGAGCTTAGTCTGGTTTAGTTGCAATAATATTGAAATAATATCGATATTAAAGGCGAAGTACACTCGGCTATAAATAACCCGCGTATCATTGCCGTCTGTGTACACTCGGCTATAACTACGCACATATTCATAACATTGTCGTCTGCTTGGGGTTTGTGACGCGTGTGAAGTTTATCAAGAGGAAAAAACTACACATCAGATCGCTTCTATCTTTCTAACTGACTTTCTGATTAAAATTATTACTGAACGATAATACTTGCGAGCACGTACTTCCTTGCTAACCAGTCGATGCGTAGCGCGATTGCCCCCGCATGGTGGACATAGCAGTGACTCGGATCTGGTCCCTACCCCGTAAGGGCGAGGCGAAACAGACCCTCTTCGCATCCATGCCCGGTGATGCTTGCAATACTCGTAAATACCGGTACGATGACATCTGTCGTGACTACCTGTCTTCAACCATGCACACTTATTCTTAACTCGAACCATTGTGTGATGATGATATATACTGAGTATAACATAGGGGTGGGTTATCTCTAACACGTTGTCAGAGTTGGTGACACCTCGCATCACCATCCCGCACGAGTCGTCACTATGACCTCATTAATATATATAAGTTCTGATCCATACCATGCGAACAGTTGAGGAAACCCGAGTAGTATGTGAGGATTAACAATGATACCACCTCCTGATGGGAGCCACCACGCGCAGAGTGGTGGCTCCCATAGGGAGGTGGTATCATTTTAATCCTCTTATACTACTGGACTCACAAGGCCCAGATATCCACCCCTTAACCATTTCTCACCGTTGATGATATACACTGGTCCGTTAGCCGTTATGTGATAATTTGAACGTGATTTTGGCACTACTGATTATTAATATTGGCTGGAACCATGACAATGCCAATATCCCATTACCCCACCCACTTTTCCCCCAGTGCGATACGATACCCGACATAATTAGCTTCGTGTCCCCCTGTTGTGTGATTTATACCCTAGCAAGGTACCCCTTCCCATCCATGATGTGTGATCCCCACCCCATCATCATGAGTCATAGCTGCTGTGTGGCCCCCACTCAGCTAGTGTCGTGATCCCCTCCCCAGCTTCGTGACCCCCCGCTGCATGACTCCCCACCACATGCTGTGTGACTCCCCACCTAGCTTCGTACCCCCTCTCACCCCTGCTGTGTGATTCCCACCCCATTGTCACAAGTCCTAGCTGTTGTGTGTCCCCCACTCAGCTAGTTTTATGATTCCTCCCCCCAGCTTCATCACCCTCGATCGGCTGTAAGTTTGACTCCCCATCCCCATCGTGCCCCCTCCCATCCCTGCTGTGTGATTCCCACCCCATTGTCATGATTCCCGACGACTACTTCGTGCAACCCTTCTGTGTGATCCACACCTATGCTTTGTGCCCACCTGCTGTGTGATTCCCACCACATTGTCATGATTCACGACGACTACTTCGTGCAACCCTGCTGTGTGATCCACACCCCTGCTTTGTGCCCACCTGCTGTGTGATTCCCACCCCATTGTCATGATTCCCGATGACTGCTTCGTGCAACCCTGCTGTGTGATCCACATCCCTGCTTTGTGCCCACCTGCTGTGTGATTCCCACCCCATTGTCATGATGCCCGACGACTGCTTCGTGCAACCCTGCTGTGTGATCCACACACCTGTTTTGTGCCCATCTGCTGTGTGATTCCCACCCCATTGTCATGATTCGCGACAACTGCTTCGTGCAACCTTCCTGTGTGATCCACACCCTTGCTTTGTGCCCACCTGTTGTGTGACTCCCCACCATCGCTTCGTGCCCCCTCAAATCCATGCAGTGTGATCCCACCACTAAGTCGTGCCCACCTGCTGTGCGACTTCCAACCCTAGCCTCGCGTCCCCTTCCACCCCCGCTTTATGTCTCCCACACCAGCATGATTTCCCATCCCAATTTCGTGATTCCCGCTGTGTGACTCCCCCACCCGGCATTAGTCCCTACCTCAGCTTCGTGATTCCCGCTGTGTGACTTCCCCACACGGCATTAGTCCCACCCCAGTTTCCTGACTCCCCACCTTAGCTTCGTGATTCCCGCAGTGTGACTTCCCCATCCAGCATTAGTCCCCACCCCAGCTTCGTGAATCCCGTTGTGTGACTCCCACACCCAGCATTATTCCCAACCCCAGCTTCGTGATTCCTAGTGTAACTCCCCCACTCGGTAACATAATGTATAATAGCCCCGCTTTAGAAAATAGTTGCTCGTGTCGAGTTGCTCCCATAGTCGCCTATGTTAGTTAGTCTCGACTCGCATACATGTACTACGAAATACTAACTGTTGATTTATATAGGCATAATATTTTGTTTTATGTGTTAGTAAACTATAAGGTATTAATACTGAATTCGCTACTGTCGTTCTTGCATTGCCAAGTAGCTAGTTATTCCCATTTCTACATCCAGATTCACAAGGGCACGCTACCAACAGGAAACTATGTTTTACCCCGTATTCTTGAAGACAGATGCAACGAAGGGTCATTGCAATATTATACTGCACAGTTAACACCTGTATTTTTTTTCCGAGCGTTTTCGCGTCCATCTTAAGACATGGCTTACTGTTGCATAAGCACAGCTCAACAGCTAAGTTTAATGTCTTATGATGTGTGTCATTTGACGCGGAATCTGAAGTCTCGTTCTGGCGTTGGCTTTGGCGCGCACTGGGCGGCTGTCGTCACTTCGTCGATAGTCGCCAATGTACGCGCATCGCCGCCATATTGCATGTTGTGATAAACAATAAATTACATTATGTGAAATGATCGCATAATGGCGTAAAAGGACTTTTGGACGTTTTATACACTCCTTTGTCATTTTAAACACCGATTACCACTCATCTATTTTCTCGTGAGCCGATTATTTTGTACATGGTTATCATACATGGCGTGCATGTTCGCGATTGTATATACATCTACTCTTGGCACCTTACTGATTCTAGTTATACCGGCCGATAGCCATATATTTTATCTACGATTCATGTCAGAAAGTTTCATGGTTGACGCTTTGTCTTTGTTTTAACACATACCCACCGTCATTTATGCCACATGTCGGTGCATTGTTAGGTTAGAACCGCTATTCTCATGTGTTCCCACCTATTTGACCATCAGTGAGGACCCTGATTGGCTGGCACAAATGTGCAGCCATATCCGTGTCTTCACTGGTAACATATACCATTGTGTCACTTTGTTTAAATTCCGACGCATCAGTGTAGGTTCTGATCAGACTCCACATATGTGCAGTCTGATCTAGGACTACACTGGTCACATACATGCAGGAGCGTCAGTTAATGTACGGATCAGATTTCACAAATGTGCAGTCTGATCTGGGACTACACTGGTCACATATGACCGGTGCATCCTTTTGGGTCTTTTTGCTTAGGGTCTACACATGGGTTTATTTCGGTTCAACGACTTCTTCGATAGTCGCCAATGTACGTGCATCGCCGCCATATTACATGTTGTGATAAACAATAAATTACATAATGTAATTTAGTTTTTGGTTTACCTCCAGTTTCTCCAGACGTCAGCGATACAGAGAATCCCTGATAGTCCGACCCTTTCCCTCACCAGTATGTTCGTAATGGACGTGCTGTGACATAAGCAAATCGTGTATACATATGTATTCGTGTATCAGTGTATACATGTACGTGTGTATATACTTATATGTGTGCATAGATAAATGTTCTAAATTCGTAAGGAAAATTGGCTTTTCAGCAATATTGGTTTATGTCTGATATACTACCACGTATTAAATGGTGTTTTGTTCTACAGAACAATATCCATTTACACGAATGAGGCCCGGCATTCAGGCAAAATGGCGTAGACTTTCGGGACATTTTTAAAGAGTTTTTCCTAAAAAATAGGATTTTTCCTCTGGCTGTTCCTGCGCGAGTCAGATTGCATTGTAAACAGCGTTTTGTACTGTAATTTATGTCTACAGTGTATACTACATGTGACCGGCTGTTCGGAAACTTGTCAATAAACTCGCTAGACTGGTCCTGCATTAAACACAAGGCGTTTGGTTGTATTTGTTTGAGTGAAGTAAAGACAAAAGATAAACCAATTCACAAGGGCGGCAATTAGACAGCTATATTGCGCATGCGGCGATATAGGTGGTTGTGACTGGAGAAATAGGGCTTACGGATATTGTGGAATATAGATTGTCATCAGGCTACAGGAGTGTTTTATTTGATCAGGATATACACTGTTCACACGTTTGATAGGCCCAGCGCCATAGCCACGTTGAGGCACACCGAGGCTAGTGTATCGGTGGTATTTTCCGGATTTTTAAAAATAAAAGTGCTTTCATCATAAAAGCCGATCGTGAAGTGACTGTTAGTGATGATGTAATGTTATGCATCGGTGTTTGGATTAAATAGTATTTATTTCAAGAGAGATATGTGATATAAATACATGTAATATATACAGTTTGATACAGGATTAAAAAACAAGCTTTTACGCTTATGTGAATTCTTCTCCTGGACAATTTCAAGGAAACTGGCTAAGGAACATATTGGTGAAATAAAGTAACATTGCTTAAATTTTGACTAACCAAATAATGCTTCTATGAAATATCAGTGGTACACCATCAGCAGCTAAATTGAGCTTTCCTGATGACTCGTTATACTTATCAAAAAGAGTCATGCGGGGTACTGATTAGTTTAAAATAATTTATTTGCAGGTCTGATGATCCGCCGAGTTAGAGCGTATGAGCCGTTTGTTTCATGGTTCACGACATTATAAATGTGAATTGGGGATCATGGTAAGCTGCACACTGCTGCTACTGTTGACGATTTTTAGTTCTATTTCTCTAAGTACAGTACTGTTATGAAAAAAGCCCACTGTTCAAAGATGTAAACACATTAGTGTGGAAACTTGCATGGATGAGACTGACCATGGTCCAAAGACTACATTTTTCTTTGATATAAATACATTCTTTTTACATTACGGTAGATCGCGACCTTGTCATGTTTATTTGTGAATGTATTCACGTCAACCCCGCCCACGGACCGCCCCCATCTGTCGTACACATGAAGCACCGCTAGGTAGCAGATTTAGAACTTGACACTAGACTATCTAGGTGACGTAACTCTGAAGTGTGATAACTTTTCAAATATTTGAGTGATTCGAATCTTCCTGATGCGAGCAAGTATTTATGGACCTGTGTCAAAATGTATTTGTTCTCCTCGAAGGTTAATCGTTCGTTGCCGTATAAGAGGCTATCGATAATCGGAGGACACGGAATGTTGGCAAGGTATAGCTGTCTTATGTGCTGGTACTTGGTGCAGTAAAGGAGGAAATGACTGGTTGTTTCTGTGGCACGACATGTGCAGTTAGGTGTATCGACTATGGATCTACGATGAAGATCACAATTCATAGACGAAGGCGTGCATGAAGTATTTGACTCTTTCTTGAACCAACGTTAAATAATGGTGATGGCTTTAAGGTATGTTTGTTCAAACCTGCCTTAAAGGACATTGTTGTTGGGGCATTTCTAACATTTTCTGCTAGTTTATTCCAGTCCCTAATCGATGATGGAAGAAAGGAATTTCTTTAAAGTTGAGTGCGGCATGGGAATAGTGGTATACTTGACGCATTTCTGAGATTGTAGCGATCTTGGGTTTGCTGTGGGATAGATCATTGAGATATTGTGGCGAAATGTGGTTTTTCATTTTGTATAATAGTAATAATTTATGTTTATTCCTCCTGCTATCAAGTATTTCCCAAATAAGGTCCTGATAGAGCTTTTCAATATTACATAGCTTTGTGGCTCCGCATACGATGCGAGCAGCTTAAATTTGGACAGCCTGGTTCTTTAGATCAAGCGTACAGTTACTCCAAACAACATCTGCGTATTCAAGCAATGGGCGAATTTGTGAAATATACCTACGTTCTAGAGCCGATCTGTTTAGCAAGAATTTAAATGATCGTAGCATGCCAATGCGCTGCCAAGCTTTGTTTGTGTATGAAGATAAGTGTTGACTCCACTTACCGTCGTCTGAATAATTTAGTCCCAGGTGTTTGTGTTCGTTAAATTTATTCAGAGTTTGACCGTTCATTATGAGATTGGGGTGATGTGGTATATTTTGTTTCCTAGAGAAAACCATGTTCTCCGTCTTTGAAGGATTTAATTTTACTAGCCACGTTACCGACCATTGGTGAATTGTTTCTAAATCGAGGTTTAATGTGAGTGACGAGGATACTGGGTCTTCAACAATTATGTACAGACTAGTGTCATCGGCAAATAATCTAATATTAGAGTGTATATCATTCACGATGTCATTTATATATGAGCCGCGTCACGAGAAAACCTGACTTCGGGACATTCTTGATCAAATTAACATTTTGTTACTGTGACAATGGTATTTGTATGATGAATTGAATGCTTTTTATTTGATAATGATATTTGCAATATTCATTAAGATATTATATTTTATACAACACCACTATTCATGTCGTTTGAGCAAATGAGACGTCACGTAAAAGCGACGGACATCAAATGAGGTCAAATCGCAGCGGAAATTACGTCAGCTAAGTTCACGACGACATATAATGACGTCGTCAGACTCCCGAGGACAGGTTTTCTCGCGACGCGGCTCATATATTAAGAATAGAAGAGGACCGATGATTGAACCTTGGGGGTACGCCTGCATTTATAGATGTCCATCGAGATGATGTGTTGCCGTACTCGTTGGTGTCTCAGAGACAAGTCGGAAGAAAACCACTCTAACAGGGGACCATTGATACCAACAGATGAGAGATTGAATAAAAGCCCTTTATGCCACACTCTATCGAAAGCCTTAGATATGTCACAAAATATCGCACGAACTTCCTTTCCTTCGTCCAATGCTTTACATATATCATTATATATATATATATGCCAGTTGATTTACTGTACAGTCTCACTTAATAAACCCAGACTGGAACGATGTCAGTTTCTTATTAGAAGTTACAAAATTGTACACGTATTTATGAACGCATCGTTCCATAAGCTTGCCTATACAGATGAGGAGAGATATCGGTCTGTAATTATGTGGGCTAGACGGGTCAGACATTTTGAAGATTGTGGTTACGTTGGCTAATTGCCATGGTGCTGGAAAGAAATAATTATTTGTTAGCTTATTGAAGTAATCAAATAGTGGGATAGAAAGCTCTCGAGCACCTTCGCATAAGAGTCGTAGGCTGATCAGGTCTGGGCCGCTTGCATTGGATGGATTTATTAGTGCTATATCGTAAGTCACGTCCTTTGGAGACATTGTAATTGCTATCACCTGTTGATGCCTCAATGCCATTATCAATCAGTGTAGGGATTGTCGTCGAGATATCTTTAGACTTTAACATTTTGGCGAGTTTGAACAAGGTTTTTATGGAGGTATTTAAATCATTGACTCTCTCGATCATTTTATGTTCGTATTTTTGTTTGCATTTACGGATTAGCTTAGTTACTTCGTTTCTCAGTTTTCGAAAGTTTGACCATGCGGGCTCCGTATTGTGAAGTTTCGCTTTTGTTTGTGAGCTCTAGTTCGTTTCCTTATTCATTTTCTAATATTGCTATTGAACTAGGGAATATCATTTGGTCTCATTGTAACTAATTTGTTTTGTATTGTTTCGGAGGCTGCATTAATGATGGCGTTCGCTATTGATTCAGTCACATTATCTAGCCCGTCTTTATTAAGAAGATCTTGCAAGCTTACAGCGTTAACATTTTCTCTAAAATCATCATAATTGCCACGTTCGTAAAGCCATACTTTTCTTTGATATGCAATTTTTTTAAATTTGAGTACAACTACAACCGGGTCTTGGAATCGAATCGGATCAGGAATAAATGGAACTGCCACAAAACTTGTGATAATGTGCCTCGTTTCTTTAACGAATATAAGATAAATGAGTGAACTCGACTTTTCTGAGAAATGAGTGGGTGTTGAAATTAATTGTTCTGCGTTATAGGAAGTAATACGACGGCTTAGTTTATTGGCATTTGAATTATGTACATTTATATTGAAGTCGCCAGCAATAATAACATTGTCACATAATTGATTAAATGTCCGGTCAATGCTTTCCTCCAGTAATGACCAATGATTGTTATTTGAGTCTGGTAGTCTATATATGCCGCCGATTAATAACTTTTTTCGTTGTATATGTAATTCAATCCAGACAGATTCAATACTATTAACTTCCAAATCTAGACGCCGTGATGCATGTATACCTTCTTTTACGTATATTGTTACCACAACTCCATGTCTAGCAGGTCTGTCAGAACGAAACACGGCGTTAAAGTTAGAGATATGTAGTTCGTCGTCGGTCGATGTTTGCGTTAGCCATGTCTCAGTAAATATAATTACGTCATATTGTTGTGATTGATTTGCAAAATGTCCAGTTTTGGTTTCAGACTTTGTATATTCAGGTGCATTACACTGAGCCCTCGGTTGAGTAGCTCAGTATACGAATCGGTTGATATCGAGAGGAAGTCAGAATTGGTGGAGCTTGGACCTGGGTTTGGATGTATATCACCAGATTGTACTATTACAAGACCTTGAATATTGTGCAGCAACGGCCCATAACTAATAAGAATGTGAAATGTAAGAAAATAGATATTCCATCGAGACCTTACTGCCTCCTGGCGCACGGATAGCTCATAGTTAATCTTTATGGAACCGACTCATATATAATTACGTAATATGACGCTTCCGTGCGCCATCGCTGTGCTTCATGAGTAGAACGTAGAACGACGGGCGGGGTGGGGCTGACGGTATGATGTGGGCTATTATCGATTGACGACGGTTCGCGGATACATCGCGGCGTGTAAAACATGAAATAAATACAATAAAACAAGAAAGTTAGTATAACCTGTTTTCGAAATTCGAGATGAGAGAGTAGGGCGCATGTTCTATAAGATAATCAACAGCAGCTATTGATATGTAAATAAGTGGGTATGTAGCTGAACAAAGATACACTACGACACGCACGCACGCACGCACGCACGCATGTGCGTGCACGCACGCACGCACAGGCATACACACATACATACGCACGCACACAAGCACACACAGATAGTATGCCGGTGCAGGCGCTGATCTGTGTATATGTCTATGCTGGTCACACACGTGATCCCTTTCACAACCTATGGCCCCGATTAATTTATACAGCATGTTACATGTTTAGTGTGAAATTTACAGCAAGTATGATCATATTTGAAATTGCGCCAAACTGGCAAAATATAGTGCAACCGGAATGTGTTCTAATGCAGCCAATTCGCCAATATATCGTTAAGCATATGTAGCGGGGAATATGTGCATGCCACTGTGTAGTTGGATATGAACCAGTTTTTAGCTCGCCTGCTCGCAGTGCAGAAGAGCTTATGGCATACCTCCGGTGGCGTCGGCGTCGGCGTCCACAAACTTAACGTTGGGGCACAGGTGACTGAAACACAACGCATGTCAGTATCATTTTTACTATAAGTGTAATGTCAGCCACGTAGTAAAACATGTGTATATTTCAAACCCGTTAAAATGACAGGAATCGGTAGGTTACTATGACAGGTTCCATGGAATATGTATAAACATACAACATCCAGTGTCACAGTGCTGTTTACCGGGTTAAAACATACAATGTGCATGTGATACAGCACTATTTTTGTCACCCCGTTCTCTCATACATGCATACATGCATTCATCTGATGATATTCTATCGTGCTATAGCAAATCCATGACCCATCGCCCACCCCTTACACCAAGGTCAAGGTCACAAACTTAGCACATTCATAAACTTAACATTGGGGTAAATGTCTTATAACATATGTTTCCTTTCATGGAACGCCTTGATATTTCATACATGCATTCCTCAGATCACCCTCTATCATGATGTAGCAAATCCACGACCCATCACCTAGCCCTTACCCCAAGGTCAAAGTCACTAACTTAGCACATTCATAAACTTAACGTTGGGTATGTCTTATAACATCTGCTTCCTTTCATGGAACGCCTTGATATTTCATAAATGCATTCCTCAGATGACCCTCTATCATGCTGTAGCAAATCCACGACCCACCAACCAACCCTTACCCCAAGGTAAAGGTCACAAATTTAGCATGTTCATAAACTTAACGTTGGGGTAAATGTTGTGTAACTTCTGTTTATGTACAGGCAACGCTTTGATGTTTCATACATGCATTCATCTGATGATCCTCTATTGTGCTACAGAAAATCCATGTCCCACCCCCACCCCTTTCCCCAAGATCAACATCATAAACTTAACGTTGGAGTACATTTGTTTTTATAACTTCTGTTTCTTTACAGGGAACACCTTGATATTTCATACATGCATTCATCTGATGATCCTCTATTGTGCTACTGCAAATCCATGACCCTCCCACCACCCCTTTCCCCAAGGTCAATGTCACAAACTTAGCACATTGATACATGCATTCCTCATGTGAATAGCTATCATGCTATAGAAAATCACCAACTTAGTGCGTTCATAAACTTAACGTTGGGTTAAATTTTGTATAACTTCTATTTTCAGGGAGCGCATTGATATTTCATACATGAATTCATCTTAATATGCTATATCATGCTATAGCAAATCCACGACCCACCTTCCACCACTGACCCCAATGCCAAGGTCCACCGCACACCCCTTAACCCTAGGTCAAGTTGTATAATATTCATGTTTTTTATACACCTGTGCCAAGATTGAGTGCAGGCTGCCAACAGGCGAGCTTTGTTGTCTTCTGACAACTCTTGTTATGTCTGCAATTAGACACGTAGTAAATTTTGCTCCAGGCGTTGTGGGTGGGAGGGGTAAGATCATGTTGGTGATTCAAGTATTTTGTACCTCCTTGTAACTTTACTTAAATAACATTGTATAACATTGTACACAAAGGGCTAATTGCATTCCGTACGTTAGCAGGCCTTTGTAGGAAACGTGTCATGTGAACACCGATTTATTGCACCTGTATGTAAACAATTGTATTCATTCTGATGGGTCATCGAGACGAGACTTGGGCAACTATACAAAGGCATGCATATATACCTGGCTATGGGTATTTTTGTCAGAACAAAACAAATCGTGCGTGTGACATTATACGTTACAAAACGGGGCTAATCGTCTGTTGACCGGTGAAGACCATTTTCGCCAAGTGTAACCACTATCTATCTATCTATCTATCTATCTATCTATCTATCTATCTATCTATCTATCTATCTATCTATCTATCTATCTATCTATCTATCTATCTATCTATCTATCTATCTATCTATCTATCTATCTATCTATCTATCTATCTATATCTATCTATCTATCTATCTATCTATCTATCTATCTATCATATCTATATCTATCTATATATCTATCTATATATCTATCTATCTATCTATCTATCTATCGATCGATCGATCGATCGATCGATCGATCGATCGATCGATCGATACTGTTCTCGCTCCAACTGGAGCATTAAGACTGGCGTGAGTGGCATATTGCTTTGATCAAGTGCTCGAGAAACAAAAACAAAACAGATTCAAAGGGGGAGCACTTGTCACATATTTATGTCTCTGTATGTTATATAATACCACGATGTGCACTGTGTCTCCTGTTTCAAAGATGATCCGATTCGACACGCGTGGGTAAACACAAACATTGTAATATCGAGTACAGCAGGCGTGTGGTTTATGAAAACATCATGCAGATATTGTAGCCACAATTCCTGCTCACATATGCACTATTACATCACTCATTTCTGCAACATCAACACAAACTATACATAATTTATCTAAATTTGTTTATGTTTTCTTTAGGGGTCGACTTAATAACTAATATATGTAGGCGCCTGGCGACCAGTATATACCCAGATCAGCCAGTACATGTGAGCACTCTGGTCAGGGTCTACACTGTTTCCAGTTCATCCAGTGAAAGTAAATCGTGACTGGGAAAATGTACATTGCGACGTGCGTGACCACCATAGCCCCAAATCAACATGTGCATCTACACGGTCCGATCAGGGTATACTCTGTTTACCATTCATTCACTCACTAGCTTTACTGTTTCAACAAAACCGTCGTATTGATAGCAAGTACGGCAGTTGTTGCAATATTCGCAATGTCTCTTTTGTCAGACGGCTGCCTAACCAGCATGCACATGCAGATATGGATAAGAAATGTCGGTGAAATGTGCTAGTATAACACTAGCCAGGCCTGGCAATTGATGTCACATGCCTCATTTCCACGGTAGCAGTTACATATAACGGAATGACATGGCACTCTTTTTCTCATGATTACTGCCTTTTGTACATTTCAATGAGCACACGAGAATCATAATATGTGATTGTCAGGTGTGTATCTACATACATTGGGGGCAATTTCATGTAATATGATCCTACAGTAAGCCATGCTATCATCACTAGCCAAATTTGACTTAAATTTAAAACACTCGTAACTATGCTGGCAACACACATTATGAACAGTTTTATCTAAATTTGTATATTGACCTGGCGACCAGTGCATACCCAGGTCAGACAGCATATCTGAGAACTCTGGTCTGTGTCTGCACTGTTCCCAATTCATCCAGTGAGAGTAAGTCGTGGCTGAGTCCCTGTCTGGGAAAAGGTACATCGCGACGTGCTTGACCAGCATAGACCAAGATCAGCATGTGCACTTGCGCATTCCGATCTTGGTATATGCTGCTCGCCGTTAATTCTCTCGCTACTTTTAAAGTGTCGACAAGACCATCGAACCAACATCGGGTTGTGTAGTTGTAGCAAGTATCGCAATGTCCCGTTGCAGGCGGTTCAATTTACAGTATGCATGTCGATACAAGGAACCTTGGCCAAGTGTGATCACGAGCAAGTACTGGAAAAATGTGACATAGGCTTCATTCTCACAGACTGTCATATATTACCCATCAATTAGATATACTGTTGATTAAATTAAAATGGTGCTGAGTACGTGCAATCATACATTGGACTATTTATAAGGGACACGTTTTGTGGTGGCATAGTTGGTGTCTCTGACACGCTCAAGTATGACAATGGACACACTAGAGAGTGTGTCGAGTGTTATACTGGCGTGCGTTGTTATAGGCGCGTTTTTGTGGTGAGACATTTAGTCTATCGGACGTGCACACTTGTCACAATGGGCATTTTTCGGACTTTGTTGAGTTCTAGGCTGGAATGTAATACGCATGTAGCTTCTTAGTATGTGAAATGTATATGTGTATATTTAAGCGCGCACGTGTACAAATAGTTGCGTGAAAACATTGCTGCGTAATATCACAGAGTACGAGTATGGAGCTGGGTGAACTCGATCAAACACGTGGTAGCTCCTACGGCTGGCTGAGCGAAGGGGGCTTTCCGTCTCTGATTTGGGCGATATCGTCAATATTTTGGATTTGGATTTTCACGTCATTGCGAGTGGCGAAAACTTTGGAGCTTGCAACCCATGTTTTGTCCAGCTTCTTTACGCGAACCAGTTGGCGGGCTTCGTATGCCAGTTTTCCCATGATATTGGTTAGGTGTTCTTGAACAAAGATGCCGTCCCCAAGAGTTCTCCTGGCCTCGTAGAGCCACTGTCGGGCCTTGGAATTCGTGAATTTTATAATCACTCGCCTGTTGACACTCAATGTAGACTGAAACCGGCCCAGCCTATGGCATCGGTCGATGTCGGACGCCGATAACGGGACATTGTGCTTTTCGGCTAAATACAGGACTTTTGTTTCGACATTTTCAGTGGCGTCGCATGAGTCTCCGGGAATGTTAGACATTTCTAAACACACGCGTCGTCCATATTGCTCTAACTCGTCGAACTGTATATTTGTGGCTTTAAGTGACTCCTTCAGTGATTTGTTCTCGTCGCGGAGCTGGACTATTTCTATTTTAAATGTGTACGTCTCGAGTTCGACGAGGGACTTTAATACCATTTTAAGTTCACTTATCAAACTGACCTTTATGTGCTGTGATAGGGCAGTCGCTAGTTCCGCGTTGTCATCTTTGGAGAATTTCGGCATGTTGGTATTTGACGAAATAAATGAACCGTCACTGCCTCTGTCTATATCGGATTCCTCGGTCAGGATAGGGCGAAGTCGCTTAGAGGTTGTAGATGATGACTGTAGTGGAGATGACTTATTTCTCTTACTGCGACCCATGGTGGCACGGTGGTTGGGGTGACATAATCGTGCAGTTTTCAAAATTTACATAAATTCCGAGTCACTAGCGGTCTAGCAGCTGCTACATATATTTGATGTTGGTTTTAATTCACTAGAAATGGCACATGCTAATCCATTCTCCGATCTCTGAATTACCTTCAAAACGTAATTTTGCGAAATATTTCTTCGGCGCAAAAACTGAAAACCACCATTGTTCCAATATGTTTACCCCGGGTGATATGCCCCCCACCCCCGGTAGCGAATATCATCAATTATTATGCCATTCTATATGATTTCAAAATATACAGCGACGAAATAAAACGTTCAATAAGGCAACACCCTGACAGTAACAAACCACACCACTCTAGTGTAATGTGCGACAATCATGTAACAGGTCACCCATAAGTACAATGAAACAAAGCATATGCTACAAAAGAAGGGACAATACATGATCAAATTGAGTAGCATTGTGCGAGCTCTGCCGGACAAGATCTTTTTACACATGCCATGTAATTACCATTATAAGCACGCCATATCAATATTGTAGCGGTTAAAACACGACATACAAAGTAAAATACTACTCATAACTGCATTTGACAGCATGCACCCTCAGCACTAGTTGGCGCCAACAGAAATAAATGTCCTGATAGTAAGTAAATGATAGCCAATTCGAACATCAGGTGAACATCCCCGCTCGGTTTATAGAAAACACCTCAATGATTGTCATCGTCATCAATAGGTGGAAATTATCGTCGAATATATGTCTACCAGTGACAAACGTTAAGTTAGTACAATGCATAACGCCTTAAAATGGAGGGGTCTGTTGAAATGCTTCCACGACCCTAATATTATTATAATGGGATAAATTGTCCACGGCTTCACAATAATCAATTACAGGCAATCATAACATGTATCGCCTATCAAAGCAAAGGCGCTGGGAATCAGATACCTTCCATGTGTTAGCCGATATGCAAAAATAAATCACATGGCTGTTTCATAAATCAAGGAATACTGGTGGCAGCTTTCAAACACGCCGTTTGAAATCGCTCTGTATAGAATGTTTATCTCGATACGTAATCACCAAATGTCAGAAACGTTTACCAATTGCCATACAACCCGCTGAACAGCATGGACGGAAGCTTCTCCACCTCACTGTGAAAACGACTTGAACTGAAACCGTGACGAATGCGCGAATATAAGAGTCTTTCGAAATGCACCAACCATCACACGTATTCCTGAAACAGAACAATAGGAACCAGCAACCATTCCAAAAAAATCTGTGAACTCGCCGAAAACTGATATCTGTCCACTGCTGTACCCCACACAGTTTGCAGTTTGTTCAATGATAAATTTCTTGTGTGGTCGGTCAGACACACAAACACATCCAGGAGAGCACGGGTGTGAACGGTGGGTCATTCCTTCAGGACACATTAGTACAATATCTAATTGTGAATTACACCAACATATTTGGGGCGCCGTTTTGGACTTTAATAGCAATTTGTGATATCAAATGGGTGATATCACTCATTCAAATAGGTGATATCACCTATTCAGATTTCAATCGGTGATATCACCCTTTCGAATAGGTGATATCACCCTTTTGAATAGGCGATATCACTCATTTGAATACTTGATATCACTCATTCCAATAGGTGATATCACCCATTCGAAAGGGTGACATCACCGATTCATTCTGAATAGGTGATATCACCCTTTATAATAGGTGATATCACCGTTTTGAATAGGTGATATCACTCATTTGAATAGGTGATATCACCTATTCAGATATGAATCGGTGATATCGCTCTTTCGAACAGGTGATATCACTCATTCGAATAGGTGATATCACCCATTTGCTCCCAATGAGTGATACCACTTGTTCAATCAGAATGAACTGGTGATATCATCCTTTTGTATAGGTGATATCACCTATTCGTTTAAATATCAAAATGGTAAATTATCACTCCCTTACAGTAGTCTCGCAGCTTCAAATCGGTGATATCACCCATTCATTCTGAAATAGTGATGTCACCCTTTCAAATGGGTGATATTACCTATTCGAATGAGTGATATCACCTATTCGAAAGGGTGATATCACTATTTCAGAATGAATGGGTGACATCACCTATTTTAATGAGTTATCATCCTTTCGAATGGGTGATATCACACATTTGTATCGAAATGGTGCCCTGTTGTTGATAAACACAATCTGGGGAGAAATCATTTATTTTCGAACAGTATTCGTTGTGAAAACATGATATCACTGATTCGAAAGGGTGATATCACTATTTCAGAATGAATCGGTGATATCACCTATTCAAATGAGTAATACCACAATTTCGATACAAATGGGTGATATCACCCATTCGAATGGGTGATATCACCCATTCATTCTGAAATAGTGATATCACCCTTTCGAATAGGTGATATCACTCATTCGAATAGGTGACATCACCCATTCGAATGAGTTATATCACCTATTCAGATTCGATACCACCCATTCGAATGGGTCATATCACCTATTCGAATGAGTGATATAAACGGCACCCCATAACAATATAACAGCTAATTTTAGCGTGATTTCACATGAGGTCGCAATTAAAGTTTGAAAGGGTAATCTCACTATTTCAGAATTAATGGGTGATGCCACCTATTTGAATGAGTGATATCACCCATTCGAATGGATGATATCGCAAATTGCTATTAAAGTCCAAAACGGCGCTCCATAAAAATATAACAGAACATTTTAGCGTGATTTCACACGAGGTCGCAATTAAAAAGGACAAGTTAAAAGCACGACTCAATTTACGGGACCAAAAGTGCCGGATTGTAACGCGCTTTAAATGTAACCCATTTAAAGCGTTATTACAATACAAGACACATTACATTAAGCAGAATGTTGCTTGAAATACAAAGACACATTTTTCAATCTCTAATATTATTTTAATGGCAGAAATGGCCACGGCTTCACAATAATCAATCTGTAGGCAATCATAACATGTATCGCCTAACAAAGCAAAGGCGCTGGGAATCAGATATCTTCCCTTTGTTAGCCGACATGCAAACAAATAATCACATAGCTGTGTCATAAATCAAGAAATACTGGCGGAATCTTCCAAACACGCTACATGTCGGCATGCATGTGTTGGTGCGCCAGTCTTCCATGCATCCTTATATACATGAACAATTGTAAACTTACCAACATACATGCAAGACGACACCGCGACTAGTAAGACTACAAAGACCATGCCACAACTTCCCCATTAGATGGAGATATGATTACAGTGGGTGTTAGCAGTGTTGTTTGCAAAAACGTGGTGCAGACGATACAAAAATATGTCATTTCACAACGAAGAGTGGTGCACGTTATATGCAGAAAAACACCCCGGCGGTGCCCTCTCGATTTCAGGTTAATGTATATAAAAACCCAAGATGACTCGCATCGGATGCCACACAACAGTTTATCCCTTTTCTCAATATTGTTAATGCTGCATGATTCACCTTGTTTTTCAACTCGGCCGAGGCAGGATTTGGGACCAAATGAATAGAGTTTCGAAACAATGCAAATTCTAATAATATGACCATCTCGGCTTTGCTAACGGGACTTGTCCAATACCATTGCCACCACAGTGAAACACAATCATATTGGATGTTTCCTCGATGGTTAGCAGATATTTAATGGTTCGACACATTTGTTACCATCTCATACCTACCTTACCCTGTCACCATAACCGTGCGCCGTGCTCACTGAGTGATAGGCTGGAACCACCAGCGCCTGCTCTGGCATGACACAAAGGCCCTCCACACTATTGACGAGACAACGATCCCTATGCTGGTGTCTGTCTCGGCAACTAAAAGTCTTTAATGTGGCTGTGACCGGAAAATCATAGCGCCAAACTGATATACCGTCTCGGTAGTAAAAACAGGACAACAACATTCACCAATAGTTGTAAATGAAAGTGTTGCCTCATCCGCCACTTGATCTTTTTTTTGTTGCATAATCAAACACAGACTTACACTTTCACCACCACCATGATCACAGGAAAAGATGACGTTGCCTTCCCTAATAATACGACTCCATACACCTGGCTGAAATTCTAGAACTATATAGACAAGCCTTGTTTGGTGCGATGGCTCTTAATGACAAGTGTGATCCAAAACATGTTGTAATGGTGGAGGCCATGCCATGAATATGTTCCTGAATATGTCATTACTGTAAGCATCACTCATACGTTGTGCAAAAACACCAGCTAGCAATCGGACCGCCTCTTGTCAAACATTTCTGGTTGGTATTGCCAACAGACGGTGGGTTAGACCAATTCACGTACAAAAGCCATAGTTCTTGATCAATTGTACCCCACTGCAATACACAATATGTTGGCCTACTTTACGTGGAACTGCTCATCATAAACTTTCCACCGAAGTCCGACTACTCTACTTGCACCAAACCGAATATATACATGTATTTAATCAAACCTGGTGCATCATTAACATAAATATCCGTGTATATACCGACGAACAAAGATGAGAAAAACATCCGACTAATTATGTATCGTTGTGATCGCTTTCGCAACATTCTTGCTTTTAATGGCCATTGTGCCATGTTCGAATCACAAGTATTTCTTGCCAGTACTGTGCACTGTGTCTGGAGCAAAAGGAAGCTGAGCCAGATCCACATATTCCCCATTAATTATAGTTTGTTTCACTTCAGCATTGAGAATAATCATGAAATAGATCAGAGGGAGTACACATCAAGTCAGCATTGACATGTGACATTACATCAAGAAATAATTTCAGCTGAAAATATATTGTCCTACACCACACTTTCCCACAAGTATCAATCACATATGAAAACATTTGTTTATGTCTGTTCAGTTTATAAGTTTATGAACATATGGAATAATTTTAGTTTTCATTAGTACTATTCAAATTGATGGTGAAATACTCTTTGTAAATGTAATTCTGGCATAATGAATTATTTTAGGGGGTGAAAAAATCAACTCTTTAAGAGTAAACCTTATCTGGAGCTCTGACTGACTGAGGAACATGTGTCACACAGTATCAGAATAACTCTGAAATCGGCATGCTACTTGCTTCTGCTTCTACAATAACTTAATCGAATTATTTACATTAATCATATATATTGAGTAGTGTCGATCAAACGTGCATGTACCTGGTACAGAGATAATCAACTGGATCTGCCGCAGTCTCATCAACGCCTTTCAGTGGACAGCCTGCTTGGTTGAATCCCCGCACTGACCGCCTGGTCGGGCACACCATCTGTCACCTGGCTCTTTTGCCACTTTGTCACATCGAGTTACATGTATCCGCTTACCATTAGCCTTATGCAACCTGCTAACAACAGTACAACACAAATAGGTTCATAGTACACACTTGTATGTATGTACTCCGCTGAACGACACACTATTTAAATTGTGTTATTGCATCATTCCATGTCCCCTAAAAACACCAGTGACCACCACATACTGAAGCAGGCCAAACAATTAAATTAAAAAAAAGAAAAATCATAGCCAAAATGTTATCAGGCAAAAAGTAGGATGCTAGCCAAATTCAATTAAGTTGGGTTACGGGAAACCACATACATGTACCCAGCAACAACCATCAACAACAACAATAGCATATCATATCTACATAACCAATAAATATATTACTTTGATTTGTCATTTAAATTAAATTAAAAACAGTAATTAGTTAAACGGTATCAGGCAAAAAGTAGGATGCCAGCCAAATTTAAATAATTTTGGTCATGGCGAACCACAGCAACAATAATCAACAAAAACAATACCATATCATATGTCAAAACAATAGTCCTTTTTATACGATCGTCTTTAAAAAATGGTACGTATTATGTTTTACCGCGGGCGGGCGGGCGGGCGGGCGCGGACTGAAAAAGTGCATAGTTCGTGTACACAACTCCTCCGAAACAGTTTAGTCGATCGATCTGAAACTATACACACGTCTTCTACACATATTGAAGATGTGCACCTTGGTGTCTTTATGCCGAAAAAATACTTTTTAACAAAAATATCACTTTTTTTATTTAGCCATTTTTTCTACATTTTTCTATACAATTCTATATAGGGTACCGAGTTTGTGTACACAACTCCTCCGAAACCGCTCCGTCGATCATTCTGAAACTATACACACGTATTCTACACATATTGAAGATGTCCACCTTGGTGTTTTTATGCCGAAAAAATATTTTTTAACAAAAATATCACCTTTTTAACTTAATTTCTAAAATTTTGTATCCAATTCTATATAATTTCTACTTCACACATTTCTGCCTAAATTAGTTTACATGTTTAGCACAACGAGCTGAAGAAATAGTGCTATATAGTTTCAAATTCTCAGTAATGTTTCTTTTCTTGGTGACAGCTTCACATTTCTGCATCTGCGCTGTCTGGCCGATATTCGTTTGGCATATTTTGCGACTTACGGCACTCTTGTTGAAAAGTTATAAGTTAAAGACGTAATTTTATTTAACACATGTTTTATTTGTTAATGATTATTGTTAATTCCACAAAATGTTCATATAATCGCCTGGAAAAACTATGAAGCACGAGGCCACATCGGATCAACCTAATTTAGGAGTTAAAACGATCTTTGTCGTCAACAACTGTATTTGGCATGTAACTTTATCGTATTATCCCATACAGGCTATATTTCATAACATACATCTTTTGGTGCTGATGTCACTTGTATCTTGTATGGACATTGGATTGGGACATTTCCTTATTCGCGATCAGCTGTTGTCTGGGACGCAATATTGAATGTTTACAAAGAAAAGTAGTTCCGACTTCCGCTTAACGACATAGGCGCGACTTAGTTCGGCGACAATACGACTGCTTGACAGCGTACACTACGGCAATTTATTGGTGGGTAGCAACAATGCAAAGTCAATGGGGCAAAATGAAGATATATAATAATCAAAGTTATTGTTATCGACTTCCCTTACAGAAAACAAGCAAACACAATACAAACTATCATGTATCATTAAGTTTTCTCAACATGGAGTTGAATATAACAATTTGAGAATGTCAATCATGAAATGTACAAAATGTTTCGAATATATCTTTCTTTTTTTACTGCTTTTTGAAAGTGCATGTATGGTGCACTGTCAAGTTTTTGGTGAGGGTATGGCTTCTGCGTTTAAATTGCTGGCTATGTGTCGGTTTTATTAGGCGCAGGTGGACCGTAGCTCTGTGTAGGCACTAGACAACAGGCCCGTATATCCGAGGTACTAAAGCTTCAAATGTCAATTAAACATGAACAAACACCACAAATTTTGAAAATTAATTTATGGTTACTTAACTCCACATGTGATAGATATATTTGTATCCAAATTCCGGTGAATACACGGCTGAAAACTAGCCGAAACCGTCATAACGGAAAATCACCTGTCAGTCGTCGCCATCTTGACCCAGTTCTCGCGGTAATCTCGTTGTTCAATTTTGTGATGTAGTATGGTGGGCTACACGTGTGTTTAGTATGTTCAGGATAACGAAACATTAAGGTAACATGTCAAAAAAGTATAACAACAGGAAAAGTGGACCAAATCATCACGCAATGTAAAATTAACACATTTTGAATGTTGTGAACAGGTAAATATTGGTAATTTAAACAATAAACTATGACTTAAAACTTAAAATGGTATTTAGCAATGTGGACAAATAAACATCATGCCTCTCCTGATTACTCTCACTGGCGTGAAAAACTGCAGATGTGTCCAGTGTCCACTGATGTCACATTTAGCCCATTTCACAAATACAAGCTGATGTCAGTTGCGAAACTCCTCTGGCTGAAATATGTGGCAAACACAGCATACTTCTTCATCATCGCTAGAGTCCATGTCGGAAGCGTCTTCACTCAGAGTGGCTTTCTTGTTCTTCTTTGCTGTTGTTCCTGATGTACTTGGTTTTGGTATGCTTTTTCTCCCTTTTAGTGTCGTCTTTGGGGTTGTGTCGGCTTTTCGCTTCTTTGCCTGTACAGTGAGAGTATCAATATTGTTGTTTTTTTATCAGGTTTTCAGAGATAGCATATGGTGGAATGAACCGCATTTTGGGTCTTTGGACAACATTAACAATTAATTTTCTCGGCATCAAGGAGGTCTTTAAGTTGCTGTATCTTTGTTTTATCAGATGAGTTGACTTTTCATTGTTGTTATTAGCTGGTGCCTTTGATGGAGTGTAATTCACTGGCATAGGGCTGATTACTTCTTTGGTCTGGTGGTCTTGGGTCGCATGGTCTTCGCTCCGGTGATCTTGTGACAGGTGGACTTCAGTTTGGCGGTCTTGTAGCTGCTGTTCCTGGTGTCCGTGTTGGTAATCACACTTTGCTGGCGGAGATTGATTGTTCTTGGCAGCTTCATCAACATATATGCATGCAGGTGCTGTCCGTGATGCTGAAATGGCGCAGCTGTTGAAAGGACAGATGCCAGACTTCCGGAATGCAGAAATAACATTTTCTGGACACACAGCTTTTAGATATGGCTTTGCTGTCAAACTGAGATTGTTTGTGTGAGGAGAAAGAACAAACAATATAACATTTATATTCTTGGCCTAGCCTGTAAGAGTCAATGGGTGTTCCGTAGCGTACGTCTCAAAAATTCCTGTCTTGGACCAACCGCTCTCAGACATCCTTCCAGCTGATCCGGATGGCGCTCCCTTCATAAGTTCATCCGTCCATCTCTTGCCAGGAAAAACATAAAATGGTGGAATGTTATTTCCAATGGCGTTCACCCCTGCAATGATTGTAACGTTGGATGATCTGGCTGATGTAATAGCTTGTGGGTTTGTCTCCTTGGCACACATTATTTTGGGAGGTGTGTGCTCGGTGCTGATACCCGTCTCATCGACATTATATATTCGTTCGGGGGACTCCAGCAGGTTGTTCGCTCTCAATACCGCTCCAAGTTCTCTGAAATAGTTTGTCATGACTTCAGCTGATGTACTCTTCGCTCTTGCTATTTACAGTTTCTGGGGCTTTACAATCTTCAATAATCTTCATAAAGGAATACAACCAGTGGTTACTAATTTTCTCTCCGGTATTTTCCTTCTTCCCCAGGGATTTGCAGAAGTCAGCTGCCATATACTGGATATTTATTTAACTATACCCGTAACCAATATCGCCCATATACTTGACATGTTCTACAAGCTCCTTTTCATCTTCCGCTGTGAACATCCGTTCTGGCCCCTTTACAGCATCTATAGACACATTCCGCGTTCTATCACATGAAGTGGACTCAGGCACACCAAACACCCGTGCAGCCATATACACTGACATTCCTAACAATGTTGCATCAAATGCTCGGTGTAAGTCGGCATTGTCATATGTGGTTGTGGTTCCATCTGCAATTGACATGCCAGCGCATGGTAGATCTAGCTATATAGTTTATAATTATTATTCCCAAGTGAAGCAACATAATTTAATGTTCAAGACATTTTTGTTTTGTTTTTTAATGTGCTGTAATATTCTGTTTCAGAATCATTTATGACAAGCAACAGCTCACCATAGTTTTGTAGACATATGTTACTATTTTTCTAGGAAATCATTTGCTCTGGGCTACATAGAATTTGGAAGCAAATATAAACATTATACACCAACATGATAGTCGAGTCGTGGGGACCCGACATTTGGGTTAACCTTGCAGTATGGTACTACTAACGTTTTTTGATTGATTTTGGTAGTTTAGTGTGTCAGTAATTGGAAACCGAATGATGCCATGCTGTCATCATTGAGCAATTTCCGGAATTCAAGATGGCGTCCAAGATGGCGGCCAGAATAGGATAAAACTAAAAATGGCCTAAATGAGCTGATTTTTTTGGAACTGATTGGTATCAAGTCGTAAATAACATTTATTAAATATAAGGAGAATATGTCTACAATCTTTTGTGAAATTTAAAATGGAATTCAAGATTGCCTCCAAATGTTATATATATTTAGTTTTTATTAAATGTTGTTGTTTCTTGAATAACTTCAAAATGCAGTTTCTGTCAGATTTATTTTTCTCATTTTCTCAAATCAAAATCATGTGAATCATTAAAACACAAGTCTACAAAACAATTATGTTTATACATGGACCGCCGGACCTTGCACCATTTGCAAAATTGCATGCCATGTGTCGTATGGATAATATTATACTTATGAATGGGATCTATAATGTTTGCTGAAAAACCAAACATTACATCAGTGACTGATAGGCAATCAGTGTATGTCAAGATCAGTCAAACTACGCGGATGTTACGACTTATATGGCTATATGCTGGTCGCATTAGCGGGCCACCGGATGGGAAAAAGTGCCATAAGACATATGCGGCCAGCATAGCCCCAGATCAGCCTGGATACGCAGTCTTACCAGGACCCACCGAATGTCGCTATTCAGTCAATCCAACATTGTTCACGTTCCTGTGTAACAGTTTCTGATCAATGTGTTGAGTGTAATAACTCAACTATGATCAGGATCTACATTGGTCACAAATGTCTGTTTTCTCAGCCGGCGGCCCAAATATCGAATGATTGAGGCTATTCGAGGGCCCAGCTATATAATACAGACACATACGGATACGTTTCCATGTGGATAACGATCTATTAAAATTGTGCTTATGTCTTGGCGATATAGTACCTACGCTGGTCACCCAGTATTTAGGTACATTATGTACATGGAATAATGTAACACCGCTGTGTTGGAATGGTGTCTTCTCTGATCGGTTCGGTGAACAGACATACATTCGGTGTGGCAAAGCCAAGGAGGATTGGTTGGCTTACCATTGTCACCTGACCAGATGGCGCGTTGGGTCTATCATGCCATTTTTGCAATACCGTGTCTCAAGGTATGGACGATATGTTTCAAGATCGCGATGGCGATGTATATGACACAAAGACAAACAAACACAAGGAAGAGGGACATAAACGAAAACACTTGATCAAGCAGACAGAACGAAAATTAACAATGAGCTGAAACTGTGGGATACACCCACTAGAGCAATCAGAAACAGAAGCGTGATGTTTCACTAGAGAGCATGCTCTGCTGCGAGCTTCCACCGCTTCCACCCGCTATATTTGATGATTATGGAAGCATGCGCAAAGGCACACAATCAACGATTCTGCATAAACTCGCAGTTTGGGGACAGACGAAACAAGTGCACCAGATGTGCAGGTATAGACGGAAATGTATCAAATATATTGGCCGAAGAGATGTAGTCAAAGCATCTACATCAACATTTCATAAGGGCCGTCGGAAAGGATCATCGCGTTATAGTGGTATTTGAGAGATACATAGAGGGGTCTGTAAAGATACACGAGCGATTCAGGCGAACATGATCAAGTGTCTGTCCCACTGTCAATCTCACTCTCGAGACATCCTTACCTGCCAGGGATACAATCAAGAAAAGTACACACAACAATAGGTCGCTGATAAAAGTGTTTTGCACTGAGAAAACTTCCGAAAATCTGACTATGGCTGGGGAAGACTGCGTGCAAACACGAAGAAGCAGGCTGCATCATCATCAGCTATGTCATGTATCTTGTTTACCAGAGATATCAGCACATACACGTAGTATCGGATGACACAGACGTGTTTGCATTACTTGTGTTTTTCTGTTGGAATTGGGAGTGCGCTGCACACCTGTCGATGTAAAAGTCTGATAGAAGACTAATTGACATCAACGCCAGCGCTACACAGCTTGGTCCCAAGTCAGCACAACTGCTCTGCTACACATGTACTGACGGGATGTGACACTGTTAGCTACCCGTTCGGTAAAGGAAAATTATCAGCGGTTGCAGTCATGGTGAAAAATGATGTTGGTCTGGAGATACTTGGGGAACGCACATGACCTATGGACGAAATTATCACAGCTGGTTATAGGTTTGTAGGCTGGATGTAAGGAAAACAGACACTCCAAAAATCAAGACAGTATCACCGACAGACTATGCATTGAATGAGCACATCAAACGGGCTCACTTGCAAACCACAATATGGAAAGCAGCAGATAAACTGGAACCGCGTAATGCATGTGATCGGTGGGAATGTGTGTATATCACAAGTGTCATATACACCGTGTGGAGTGACTGAAGTAAAGCAACAAAAACTCCACACGGCAATTATTTAAACTGATACATACATTAGCCATTGAACATACAAATGAGTGAAACTGCAATAGACAACAAGACACTACCAAATTAGCGAGGAGGCTTTAAACAACGAGGCACAAACATGCACTCCGCAATCCATGATAATCTCCAGCCGAACACGGCTGGAAAACTGACCAAGGTTAAGAAATGCATACTAATCACCGAATACGACTATAAGAAAAATATAAAATTGCATGTGCGATCCTATTGCACGTGTCCTGTTCCGTCACAGACGCAATTGTATCGTAGTAGGGGCAATAAATAATGATAAACACATTATACGTGCACATATGTGGTCGAGCAACTTCGGTGATGTGAGTTTAAATTACAAGACAATGTTAACTGATTCCATGCTCGGTTTTATAATACTTGTTCATTTGTGGATGAAACAATTGCCTTCTGTTGCTAGTGGTGAGTTTTGGGAGGGGGTGTTGTGAGTTGTGATGTTAAACTTATTTAATATGATATCGGCATACATTTGATATTGAACTATATAATACATTATCATATGTTTCGCATTTTCACCGAATGTCACCTTAAAATGATTTTAATATAACTTACTCCGTTTAAGATGTATACTTGACACATGCTGACAACCATCTTGGACGCCATCTTGCATTGAGACAAACGACTGGAATAATATTTACGCGTTTTTTTAATAGTTTTGTTTAATTGCGAACATAGTTCGACGTAATTCCGTAATCTATTTGCCTAGTTAAATTTAAATCGTATCCAACTTTTGGCGGCCATCTTGGATTTTATCCGAATACCATACAAAGTTGAAATTTGATTTATTCTATTTTTGCTATGTTATCTGAAATCGAATCGCGAATATTTTCTTTGAAAATAAGCTTTTATTGACCAATACAAGATGTTATCCTATGTATGCCGCCATCTTGGACGCCATCTTGAATTCTGAAAATTACTCAATGATGCCAGCGTGGCATCATTCAGTTTCAGATTATCCACATCATGAACTAACAAAATCAATCAAAAAGACGTTAGTAGTACCAAACTGCAAGGATCACCCTAAATTCGACTCGACTATGACATATTGTTTGAGGTTAAATTCTGTTTCCGTTCATTTCCTGTGATGTAGTTTTATCGTACAATAATTACCAGGAATCGTCACATTTTGGATTATTTTCTGGATTTGGTGGAAATTCAACTTCCTAGTAACACATCTGCATATGTAAACAACCGGTAGGTGGCGTGGTTACTTATTTATGCCGGAAATAGTGTTTAACACGAATACGCCGATCCCGCGACTATACCGGAAGCTAGTATACTAACAAAATAATGGTATTTTATGAGAAATAGAAAGTATATTACGTCTTGAAACTGGTGATGGTGAAATTTAGGCACACATATTTCTAGGCCTTCATTATATACATTGACAATAAAATGCGGAATACAGGTTATTCTTTTATACACTATCGAAGTTTAAGAACATTAATCTTCGTTACAACGTCGCCAAGCAATGAAGAAACGACGAAACGAAGGTTGGATCGCGCTGATTCATTGTTTAAACATTTATACATCGCTGTATAGTAGCCGTTAAGCGGGTATCATCCGAAATCGGTACGGGAAAACGTAAAGGTACATGCCTACTCAGATAATTCATTTGGGACATTTACTAGCAAAATAAAAATTCATTCACCATTACCCCACCTATTGATTGGCATTATTTTACATTTTCCACACTGATATCAGGGGCGTTAACCGTATTTCCTTAAAATTTTAACGAACATTACTATTTATTTTCTGGATTTATTTCTTTGATGATCATAATTTATAATCTGTCGAATATATTATTTTTTCAAGTGACACATTTAATTAGTATAACTAATTAAAAAATATCATGCCTCATTTGCATATGAAAATAAGCTGATACCACCGCGCGTCACTATCAGTAAAATAAATATTACTAAATGATTACAAATGTATAGTGGGCACTCGTACTTTTTAGAACTGGTGGAATAGTGAAACAATTATAAATTATTTATTTCCAATAAAGAACTGTTTGTGCCTACTGAGTGGGCATGTACCATTACTACTTACGGCATATGGGTCACAGGCACGTACGCATGTATTTATATCGGGAGGGACGGGGGTGCTTACTTACATGACGTTGCTACATTTATAGTTAAAGGCATCATGCCTGTGTGAGTTTCTGTTGAATCTTTCGGTTGCAGAATGAACACGAGTTAATGACGTTTCATACAACCAGTTTTTAATGTCTCAATAACTAATGGAAAGTTAATGTGTCGTTAGGCTAACTGGTTCCTGGCGTCTCCTCGATGCGCCAACGCCCTGATGTCACCTCGATGCGCCAGATAACATCCAATGTGGACGTTTCATACCACCCCCAATCGCTCGTTCAACAAAGTCAATACGATTACACTTGATGGCCATCTCCCCTCTTCCATATTATGTTGCCTAGATTCTTCAGACTTCTCATCTTGATTGGTTGTCACAAATCGCCAGCATGTTACACGCAGGAGCTATACCAGCCCATCAGTTTACATCAGTTTCAAGCATATGCTTTGTGATTATTTTGTAAGTCGGAGCATGTTTGTCATTTGAGGCGGTTTCAATTCCAGTCGCTGTTTTGTTTGAGCCACCACAAGAGTGGTCACAGGAAATTAAATTTATCTTTATTAACACTAATTAAGCCTATATTTTAATTAGTGTATATCCAGAACATATGGGTGCAGATTATGGGAAAATAGGTCCCACATCATCCATACGAAAAATGATGTAGCAGATAATAGCAAAATGTATGGTAATGGGTTAGTTTATATAGGAAAAATCAATGGTGGTGCCCCATCCATAGAAATATTTTTACAGTTGAACGACTCATTGAAGATGAAATCGCAATAACAAAAGTGTCGCACAGAGAAGTGGCAGATCGATTGCCAAAGGTGTCGTACCCTATAGAAGGGTAAGTGACATACGTATATACAATAAAATAATAATACTAATGTAACGCTATCTAATATTGAGAGAACTACCAACTGGTGACATTGAAATACGTGGAACAAACTATTGACATAAGTGTGACATGTAATCAAGCCTTCGTTTATTATGCACATATGTGAGTGGAGCTACGTTGCGACAAACTGACACATGGAGAGTACAGCCCAACACAACTATTACGAGATGTCGCAGACACAGCGGGACGACAAAGGTTCGAGACCCACGTCAAGGTAGGGCTTACTCATTATCGATTATCCCTCCAACTGTTGTTTGTTCTATTTATTTAATGGCTGTTAAGGGCCTTTCAAGAGCTAATGTTATTTTAGCTAAACGGGGTCGGATCCAGTATTGTTTAGTTGAATGTTTGTCATTTTCTGTACATATGTATCGTGTGGTTGATTGTATTGCAGTGCTCAAAAACTTGTTAGACGTTAAACCTACCCCACTTGATAATGTGTTGATCTCTTTTATCCTTTTTTGTAGCTATTTCCAGTTCTATTTGGGTTCTGCTCTTCAAGTACTTTATAAATGATTCGAACGCTATATCGCGTTTTTCATCTTTACATTTGAAAATTAAATATTTTCCTAGAATAACGACGAAATTAAATTGTTGTGCCAAAAGTGCATTATCATTTATTCCTATACATGTATAAATATTTTGAAAGTTCACTATACATGTTATACCCTTATCATTTAGATAAGTCCTTGCTGAGACCAAAACTTTTGCGCATGCGTACATTCCCAGAATATATGTTTTATTCTTTTAACATACATAGAACAAAAATCACATAGGCTACTACTTACTATATTACAGCGATAAAATAATTTATTTATTCCCAGAATTCGCACCAGGTATTTGTATTGGAAGTTGCGTACTGTGGAATATATATAGTGCAATTGAAACTAAATTTGTAAATTTGTAAATTTCCAACATAGAGCATAATTTGAAAAGTAATTTGTCCATTTTTGATGAGATTTTATTTCTTCTACATTTTTTCGGGCCGTCTGTGTTACATATAATATTTGATTTACATAGTTTTTTTTTTTTACTATACACATAAGAGTTTCCGATTTTGGCTGTATGTTACTATGTTCGGTTTTTATCTTATGGACTTATGCTGTTTAATATACCTTGATATTTTATAAAATCTTCATTTCTTATGTTGAATATTGTTGAAAAATCAGTAAATCGTAAAAATCTATTTATCCGATAATCATATATATGTTCAATATACTTTATGCCTTTATCATACCAATCCTTAAAAATACTGTTTTTCTTTTGTTTCAGATTTGAATTCATTTCATTTCATTGTTTTGGGAATAGTTAACATGTGCCCACGCTTTCATGATATTATTCAAAAACCTGTTTTCTTCTACATTCAAAAATAAATGTTCCATCATGTCTTCTAAGTATTTTTCCATAAATTGATTTCAATTTACCTATGTTTTTGAGTCACATATCCTTTTTACCCAAGATGCTCTTATTGGAGTTATAAAATAATATATGTCCAGCATTCTGAACCCCCCCCCACCCCATCCCCCTTTCATATGGTTGAATTATGGTGTTTCTTTTAATTTTATCTGTTTTATTGTCCCATAACAAGTTAAACAATTTATTTTTAATTCGTTTAATCATATCGTCCGGACAATCGTGTAACACTGTTAAAGTGTATATCAATTTTTGAGCTGCAAATGTTTTAATAACAGTAAATTTTCCTATTAAACTTACGTTTCTCTTTTTTCCCATTTCTCGAGGCACTGTCCAAACTCTCTTTTTTTGGGGCATAATATTGTATTCATTAATTGTACTGGTTGAAGTCCATTTAAAAGTATTATCGGGGCAGTATGACACATTTGTATTTTTTTTAAAGTACCACTCGCATTACAATAAATATGTTTGTATTAAGCTTGAGCTAGGCCTCATATTTTACTGAATTCGTCTATTATGTAAATTAACTTTTCAAAAGATTTCCGTGTACCATCCGTCATAAAAGTTGCATCGTCAGCAAACATCGGTTTTTTTACAATTCTATGTCATTAATTGTCACGCCTGTTATGTCTTTTTCGTTTATAATTCATCTGGATAATATTTCAATCGCAATAATAAACATGTAAGGCTATACTGGACAGCCTTGGCACACGCCTCTACTTATTGAAAAGAATAAAGATAGGTAACCATTATTTGAAACACAGCTTTTTGTGTCAGAATAAAACAGTTTAACCCAATTAAATATATCGTTACCAAACGGAAAATTGTCCATAACTTTCAAATGAAATGAATGTTCCACAGTATCAAATGCTTTTTCAAAGTATGCGAAAAAAAACCAACAGGCCTGGTGAGTCGGTTGCGTTTAAATAGTCCATTGATTTATATTGTGTTCTAATATGTTCACTTATGTACCTACTCTTAAGAAATCCCGTTTGTGAATAATCAATTATAGATGGTAATACATTTTTAATTCTATTTGCTATGGCCTTCGATGTAATTATGTAGTCTACTTTGAGTAATGATATTGGCCTCCAGTTTGTAAGTATTGACAAGTCACTGTCTTTTTTTGATATTAATGTGATTATTCCCTGTGTTTGTATTCATCTTAGTATTCCACATGCTAAACAATAGTTAAACGAGTCAATATAATATCGTTTTATGTCATTCCAGAATAGTTTATAGAACTCAACAGTTAGACCATCTGAACCCGGGCTTTCATTGTTTTTCATTTCCTTTAAGGACATACTACATTCGTATTCAGAGAGATTGCCTTCACACCATTGTTTATTGTCGTCTGATAATTTACTTATGTTATTATTATCTGCAATGAAGTTGTGATGTCTATGTTGGATCTCCTTTTGTGTATATAATTTATTATAATATTATTTTTCTTCGTGTAATATTTCGTAATTGCTCGTTATACTATGTCCATTTACATTTAACCTGGTTACTTTTTTATTTTCTGATTGTTTCGTTTATAAGTTCGCAAAATATTTAGTATTATTTTCCCCGCCATCAATCCATTCGGCTTTTGATCTTAGTATAATCCCTCTAACTGTATTTTCGTGTAGATCTTGTAAATTGTCTTTTTTATTGTTTAATTCATTTAAAACGTTTTCCGACATATTATTTGAATATTCTGCTTCCTCTTTATCTATTGCTTCTGTTAACATTTTCTCTGTCGTTAGATCATTTTTTCTTTTCAATGGACGCATATTTTATTGTTTCGTTTCTTATTGTTCCTTTTATTATCTCCCATAGTGTGTTTGGATTAGCGTTTTGGTTAAATTCCGCGATTTCATCTACATTGCGTTTTATTATTTGTTGGTATTCTGTTTTCAAAAGTAGACTATTATTTAATTTAAAATAACCTGGACCTCTTTCATTGCACTGTGTGTGTAAACAAATATATACTATTGAATGATCTGATTTAAATCCTGTTGTGATTTTCTTTTTGTTATGCGATTAACTAGATTTTGTGATATTAGAAAATAGTCTAAACGACAAAATATTGGCGGTTTAGTATTTGAATGCCATGTGAATTTCTTTGCATTAGGGTTAAATATTCTCCAGATATCATTTAGGGCATACTTATTTATGATTGACAATAATTTATTCGACCGAGTCTAAAAATGTTTCTAGCTCTTGATAAAATCATAAACTATTTTCGTTCGGACCATAATTGTTTATTAATGTATAATCTTTATCGGAAATGCATATTTTAAGGACCTGTATTCGACTAGTCATAACTTCGTCGCACTGTTTAATTTAATAATTGAGATCTGGCTGTATTAAAATGCATATGCCTTCTTTATTGCTGAATTCTCCACTAACATAAGCATCCCCACCCCATTCCCTTTCCCACTGAACTTTGTCATTTGTAGTAAAATGCGCTTCTTGTATGAAACATATGCCGTAGTCATTAGCAGTTATCCATTGAAATAGTTCTAGACGTTTGCTTTTCGACCCCATATCCTTAACATTAAAGCTTCCTATTTTTAAATCCATATGATTTTTCTTTACCTTTGATCTTAAACAGTTAATCAAGCACATTTCTACAACTTAACTTCATTGATCCAGAGGCCTATCAAATATGAACACAATGGTAAGTGAGAATTGCATCAGTAATGAATTGTAAATGAGGGTCACCAAGTTAAATTATATATACTACTCTTGTAACAAATACATGCAGATGCAAATACGTTAAAATTGTGTGTGCGGGTGTGTCTGCCTGCAATCTTTGTCCGCTTCATATATAATGTATTGCTAAGTTTAGCCTGATAGTATCGTTGATGTAAAAGCCATTCAAGCTGCAATGAGATTGAAATCCATGTTACTATATTATTTATTTTCTATTTCCGTTGTGACAAAAAAATAACTACGTTGTAAGAAGGGATGAGAGGAAAACACGTCCGTTCCCGCATGTCAGCATGTTATATAGTTAGACTCTATTCACCAAAAATATGACATTAAAAATACACGGGAAAATGTATATGTGAGTCTCGGTTAAGACCAATATGCCCAGCTATACCTGCGATAAAACGTAGCCCCATATCAGCCTGTTTATCATTGCAGTCTGATTACGGCATACATGTACGTTGTTCGCGATGAATGAACTGTTGGTAATGTCCGCCAAATGATTAGGTCCCAATCCGACTATTTGATTGTGTAAATGGATAAGTATTTACGATATGTGTAAATGCTGTAGGGCACATTTCTCCATCTGGCAGCCCAAGTCATAAACGAAACAATTTAATGATACATACTTTCTTATACATATTCATATTCATTTGCATAGTGCACAAGCAATATTTATGCTAAGAGTTGACTTGACTGTAGATAGGACTTAGATTACAATATGTTCCAGTCTAAACTAATAATCGAGGTACAACACTCGGTAAATCGGGTGATGCGATATAAAATTAGTTATAGCGTGTATTATATCCCGCTTAGGACCTATAATGGTCGCAAATACCAATTAATTCCAATCAGTCAGCACATAGGAGATCATATCAAACATGGTATACATGCAATAATAGCATGCGGTACATCAATAGAATAGTCACAATAATTGGTGTTATGTATTGACAGATTTGTGAAAAATTGATATAATTATGCTCTAACTACACCGTACGGTCAACAAACAAAAGTACACATTCTGATATGTCGTATCTGTGTTCAATCAGCGTCTGGTCCAGATTATTTCTATCTGCAGTCACACATATAACCGTGAGAGAAACATGGAGTGGACGCTTACAAACACTAATGCATGTGCGAATGCAATATGAGTTTGACCATCACACTCGAAAAAAACACGAAAACGTTTGATGGAGTAATTATTACTAAACTTAATCATGTTAATTGATTGTAAATGGGCCTTCGCAGTGTATTAAACAACATAATTCACGAGTGTATTAACGTTTTTCTCAAATTATAGGAAATATAGCAAATTAATTAGGAATGACCACAATGGGAATACACAATACACGAGATTCAACATTCATGATGGGCCAAACATATATTCATGAATTTGCTTGCGTTGCTTGTGAACTCGGCAAACCGTTGAACAACCATAATATCAAACCATCACTCATGCAAGATGCTAGAACGTGTTTGACGTTTCACGTCGTGACCATGCATCATATAGGTAAGTTCGCTAAAAGGCCAGCACAAACGTGTGCACACATCAGTGATAAATGAAATACATTAGTCAATATTATCGTGATAATCAATTGCATGTATGTCAACATGGACTACTATATGTATCTCAGTTTTTTTATGGAAAAAAACATACATATTCTTTCAATGTTCATCTGATGAACAATATATACTTGTGTTTGTCAGCCGAGGCAGCCACCATAAGCCCGTCCCCAGCACCTGCTGATACGGGTTCGTGTTCATGTATCGAGATATATATGAGTTCCCACTGTTACGACATCGGTTTAGATGCGAAACCCGTTCCTGCATGCTATAAAGCCTTTAATATATGAATCATTACTGGTCTAGGGGAAACAACTCATTTTGGCCTCCTTGACTGAACAGGCAAAATATCACGACCTTTTTTTCACGTACGTAATGTACATGTATTGTCAAATGATCTTGAACGTTCTTTCAAACTGGACTTTTTTTAAATTTCACCATTGTATGACTGGATAAATTGGGCATATGGAATTTCCTGTCGGTCTACATCGTAATTCTCGAGCACATTTCCGCAGTCTGACATTGATATAAACCGTTTGTTAAAAATACGATACGTGGTATACTTACTGAATGGCAAACAGTGCAGGGCCTGATCAGACTGCGGACATGCGCATGCTGATATATGGCTACACTGGTCGCATAACCCATAAGCTCCCTAGTAGTATATAGGGAGTCAAAATGATACCACCCCTATATACTACCCCCACCACCCCCGAAACACCCACAAATTGGTTAACGATGAAATTGTCTCCCTACTGCAAATTTATGAATTTTTGGAGAAAATAATTTTGAATAGAAAGAGTCAAAATGATACCACCTCCAACCAAAAGTTGGTGGTGGTATTGAACGATAAAAAGTGGTATTGTAGTCCAATTATATTGGTGTCATAATTACATAAGTTAAATTTGACACCAATTGAACAGAAAAACACTACCAATTATAATAAAAAAATTATATTGGAATTACAACAAAATGGATAACAAAATACAATGTGAATTGAAAGCTTATAATGCCTGTGTTGAAGAAGTTTACGAAGTTTACGGGGGTTATAGTCCTATATATAAATTCTATAAATTGAAAACACTAGACAATATAGAATACATGAAATATCAGCGTAATTTATTACGCTCCGACAAAAACGTTGCATTTACAATATTATACCGACAATTATGTGAACTACACAAGAGGCAAATACAAACATTACGAAGGATAACGCGTATCGGATATAAAACTAAGGTGTATTATATAAAATTGTTAAAACTCAACGAATATACGAATATACATTTCTACGATATCGCTTTTAAAGATATTGAAAAATTGTTATTGAACAGAAAAAAGACTACTAATTAATTTATGTTGTAATCACAACACCAAGCAGACGACAATGTTCCAATTACACGTGTTATGAACATGTATTTATGGCCGAGGTAAACACACGGTTATTTATAGCCGAGTGTATTTCTCCTTATCGATGGTATGTAAACGGGCTATCGATTTACACAGGTAGTGTGTACACAGTTTATAAACACTTAGTGAGGGCTATATAGTTCATGAATTTCCGGGATGGTTCGTTATTTAATTAATTTTGTAAAAAATATTTATTATTTAAAGCTGAACACCCCTATTATATAGAAAACATGTTAATTAATTAATATAATAATTTATTAATTAATAATAAATATAACAATTTTTTTTTTATTTCCACCAACAAAGTTAGGTTTATATATGAGAAATAAACACATATATACATTTCTGGGACGCTAGCAGTAGTCTGAGCACTGAGACAGGTTTCGCCACATGTAATTCACTCTGGCCGCTCTACACATTATAGCGGATGGAGGTAACGAGGAGGAGGGGTCCGCGGTATCGGTCCAATGATGGGGTGGAGGATATGTGAGTGTAACACACCTCGCTAAGCATAAAAAAGAGAAGAGACGAGATTTAAAGCGAAGGCTTAGTGGGGTGGGCCCAGAAGGGTTTTGCTGGCGTTCGAGCCTCGGTGGGACCTAAAACTTTTTTTCCTTTTTTTTTAAATTGTTTATTATTATTAATAAATTGTTTACTGCACCAATATAATTAATTTTATAATTTTAAAAAAATTATAAAATTAATTATTTTTTAAAAATTATTTAATGAAATATCACAATTTCGGAATGGTGGTGCTGTAACATTTCCTCCGACTTTATTTCCAAGTTTTGACCTAAATTTATCCCAATCAGTACTCTCAATCTTGGGCATGGTGGCGCGCGATTTGATTTTAATATCATTTTTTAATTCTTCATATCTCCCCATTTCTTCCACCACGGATTCAAACTCTAAATTTGATATTTCATTATCGGTCAACGCTTTGGGCACTATAACGTCGATGCTATTTTTCTTAGACCTAGCGAGAACGGATATTCTATCGTGTTTTCTACATTTTTTCTCGAGTTTTCCACCCGCCGCCCTAATTACCATACACAGTATTCCAGATAAAACGGTAATTCCACTCAAAACTCCTGCAAGTGGAACCGCTACAATTGTATATAGCGTTGCAGCAGTCCCCGCACCACTCATTACAGATAAACTTGCCAGAACCGTACTAGATGCTTCAGCTATATTCGCCGCGTGCTTATATTTGTTAGCGTTTCTTTTTCTATTTGTACATTCTCTAACTAAAATATCCTGCATAGCGACGATATTATCCAACCTAAAATCTAAACTTCTTGCGTGAATTGGATTGGTATTGACAATTGGAAGCGGTGATTCGTTCATGATTAAATTTTACAAATCAAGTTCAATTAACAATGTAACAACAGTGGAAGAACTTGCTGGGTCAGCGATTTTCGTAACAAAGTTAATAACACTACCTTCTGAAAGTCTAATTGGATCGTCACCGGCGAACAAAACCACAGATGAAATATCTCCAGCGAGTTTATTGACTCCAACACCCCCGTTCTTCCCCATCCACTACAATATTTATCACGACCGCGCCCACAGATTTACCATTAGCATTAACTGAGCAGACAGCCATTCGGAGAAGCGTACCTGGAGCTGTCATGGCGTATCCCCCATATTTATTGTTCGCTTTGGCACCGAATGAATATTCATAGAGCCCCTCATTCAAGGGGCCCCGCTTCTCAGCCCAAACTGTGATGACACGTTTTTGCGTTTTCTATATTTTCAACAATCCGGCAAGCCCCCCGATAGAGGTATGGACCTCAACACGAATCTTTTCAGAGGTCTCCTCAAGTGCATTGGTCGCGGCTCTACGAACACGTTTCAGTTTTTCGGAAACTTCGGTTATTTTTCCATCTAGTTCAGTAAATGCTGCTTCTCTGTTGAGAGAGTCCTCTGAGCGCAACACCCCATAAGCCTCAGTAAGGGCCGCCTGGTGGTCTTCTCGGGCTTTCTCAATACCCGTTTGGACTCCCTCAATCCCCAACCGGGCCTCTTCTCGAAATTCAGCTATTTTTTCACCTAGTTAAGTAAGTGCTGCTTCTCTGTTGAGAGAGTCCTCTGAGCGCAACACCCTATAAGCCTCCGTAAGGGCCGCCTGGTGGTCTTGTCGGGCTTTCTCAATACCCGTTCGGACTCCCTCAAACCCCAACCGGGTCTCTTTTTGAAATTCTGTTATTTTCTCGCCTAGTTCAGTAAGTGCTGCTTCTCTGTTGAGAGAGTCCTCTGAGCGCAACACCCCATACGCCTCCGTAAGGGCCACCTGGTGGTCTTCTCGGGCTTTCTCAATACCCGTTCGGACTCCCTCAATCCCCAACCGGGCCTCTTCCCGAAATTTGGTTATTTTTCCTCCTAGTTCAGTAAGTGATGCATGATCCTCTGAGCGCAACACCCAATAAGCCCCAGTAAGGGTCGCCTGGTCTTTCTCAATACCCGTTCGGACTCCCGCAATTTTCGCCCGGGCCTCTTCCCCAACTTGTGCAGTCGCTGTCAGCACTTCTACTCTAAGATGTGCTATACTCATGTGAATCCCGTTTGTGGCCTGCGATATAGTTTTATTGATCAGGGCCTTGGTTTTTCCGGTAGTTAAAAAGTCGCTCTCTGTCGGGATGAATCCCCCTTCTGCCGGTTCCAAATTCGTTGAATCTGTCACCCAATCCCGATTGGAATTGGAAGAACTACCTGGTCCGTATATACTCATAATAATTAATTTTAAGACAATTATAAAATTGGGGCACCTATACTCAATTGGTAATTTCGAGAACGACCGAAATCGGGTAATAGTTATTCAACTTTCTCGCTTGATCATCGAGAATAGAGACCGTAAATTCGTGGATGTATCCCGTTTCCAAAACTTTCATCTTGGGGTGTGGGAAGTCTAAGGTCACCGTCTCCCCAAATAAACAGTCGCTGGCTTGCACGGTTTTCAGTAATGTGCTGGGGGATCCGTCTACCATGTTGTACGATGTGTTCACCCGATCCAAGTGCACCCCGAGAGTTTTCGTGAAGGTGAAGTCCACCGGGTTACCACAGACGTACTCACCCGGGACAAACACTCCTTTATTTGCGGAGTATGTCTCTCTAAAACCGAGTCGAATACCCAACGCCGGGAGACCACTACCTTACTATCAGGGCCGATGGTCATTGTTGCGAGCCCGGTAGCCTTCGATCCTGTGAGGTTGATTATATCGTCAAGCTCTGAGGTGACAACATATTTGAGCTGTCTAAAACTCCACAGTCCGTGAGGCAGCTTTACACCTACTTGTTGTTCATCCTTCACATAGTAAAACCCTTCGCTCTTCCCCACATTCTGCCATCCAACCGTGAAGGTGATTGATCTGAGGCCCACCCGGCGTTTTCCGCAGCAGTTGTCGATTGACTTTTGAAGTTCACAACTCTCTTTTTGAACATTAGTGATAGTAGTAAACATAATAATATCTTTCAATGGATACCAAAGCATTTAGCTTTAATTCTAATGAAAAGTACGCGGTCGGTGGTAAATACACGCAAACAGACGTTGTTAACCGCCTTGTACACCCAACTGTAACAGTTAGACCGGACAGTGGCTTTACCACCAATTTCCCTAACATGTTTGAGAAATATGTAGTTCCAAAGACTACTAGTCAAGATGTAATACTAAGATGGGATTTTTTCCATATGAACGTCTGGCAGGATCAGTTAAATTTCGCTGTATGGTGTGCAACGGCCGGATGTGGAGTTTCACATCAAGACCATTTGACATCCAAGAATGTCATGCTCCGAAGTGTCTACAACTTTCATGTGTATTACACCATTAGGAGGATTCTCAAAGAACTAGGTATTCCACTACCTCAAGACGACGGCTGGGATCCAATTTCCAGCACATACGACCGTAAGGCGTTCGAAAGATTGTGTAACGAATTTGGGGTACCAAAAGACGCGGACTGGAGACAGAAAGTATACACCCCAACCAACAGTTTAGGGTTAGTTCACCTTAAAGGGTTAGTGAGTGGTGATCATCTGGATAAATTCCCTGTATATTTCTCAGGGTTGTGGAGTGCTCGCGGAGCTACCCCACCACCAGTTAGAAAAATGGCAACATGGACTAAATATAATTATAAGTTGAATACGATGACGTTCGGTGATGAAGTGCTTGGAGGGCTTGCGTGTAAAGACGGTTATTGTCATTGGCTACCTACTAATGTAGCCCACGTGGAATACCTAGACCTGGGTGATACTCCACAGATGCGAAATGCGTGGACCACATTTATGTTAGATGAAAGCACTGGATTTACGCAGGGCGGGGTTATTCACCTCAACGACTCCATTCGCATATACGTATGGGCAATCCTCGCCTCACAGAAGCAAACGTGCAGCGCTATACTGGGCATGGGAACGGCCTTTGACGCACAAAAACAGTTCTTGGCACTTGTCGAGGACGCCATCTCAGTTAAGGTGGACCTCCAGAAGGCGATCCAGAATTATCAAGACGTTTTGCACCCCGGTAGACTACGCATTTGGAATAGGTCTTTATATGGCGCCGAGTAATATGATACTACGAGACGACCCGGTTGACGGTTACAATAATCAGATCGTAGTCGCCACTGCCAATAAAAAAATCGGCCGCAACGGGAACGTGAACACGGGTATCATCAAGCTCCCACCCAAGATGCCCGGGCGCGGAGTTGTAAGTTGAACCTATTAAGTAATACCCCCAAAACACAAAATGGATGCACCTACCTCAACTCCGTTGAGCCCAGTACCCCCAATTCGCAAATTGGATGCACCATCGAGTTCCCCCAATCCAATATCGATTGGAACAGGAGCGGAAACACCAATCGAGATTGGAAGCACAACACACGAGGAGGAGACGTTAGGGCTCGTCGTTGCCCTCGTGGCGATCGGACTATTTGTGCTTTGGTTTTAGGAACTCTCGAGAGAGTAAAAGTAGGAGACCGGCGATTGCCACGATTAAAGCCCAATTATTTTTGGCGAGCCATCCGGCCGTTTTTGCTAATATAGATAGCAAGTAAGAAACGATACTTCCGATCAGTCCAGGTAGTGCGGCAGCCGCCTTTTCGGCTAATTTAGCCAGGAGATTTGCGAGGGCTTTTAGTTGTTTTTTACCCACTCCTTGGCTCCACCGGATGGCGCGGGTGCTGGTATGGGTGCTGGCGCTGGCGCGGGTGGTGGCGCCGCGCCACCAGTGAAAGCTAGAACTATGGTCGATATAGTCATGCCGATAGCAACGAGGATGCTTGATATCGTGACACCCTGCTCTCTGAACAGAGTGCGAAGACGCTCACCGAGTGTCGTCTCCTCGTGCAGGACCCTCGAGATTGTTTCGCGGATCCGACTTATTTGTGTGCGGAGAGCCTCACGGCAAGCCGATGCAGCCTGCAAGCGAGATTCTCTTTCGTCCCGCAACGACCGCAGGCGTTCGGCGATCCGCTCGGTAGATTCTCTATCGCCACCGGCTTCCTCCAGTTTTCTTTCTTCTAGCGCGATATGTTCATCCAGCGCCGAGAGTTTGGAGAGGTTAAGGACCAGTTCGCCCCGGACCATTCGTAGAGCCTTATCGAGTCCACGGAGTTCGCGAAGAGGTAACGGTGGGTCATCGTTAGACCCTTGGTCGAGGTTGAGTATTTCGTTTTCGCTGAACGTGGTCTCCATCGTGTTAATAGCGTCGGTGGCTACTTGAGGGACCTCGCTGAGCTCGACCGTTTCTATCGCGGAGTCCGTCTTCGCCATCGCTCCGTCGGTAGACTGTAGGGCCTCTACAACGCGGGTCGGCATAATTGGTTTACCCTTCTTCCAATCCGTGAAGCCTAGTTCGTTCCTTATGATTTGGCCACCGCCCGGGTTTCCGGCAATGGTGCTCAGCGCTAGGGGTTTTCCGGTCCTCGTGTTGACTATTAGGAGATTTGATGCTGCTTTTAGTCGCAATCTACCGTTCAGATCAAATTTGAACTTGGAGTAGTCGCGACCGACAGATGGGACCAGACCTTTTTCTATCAAACTGTTGTAGTAGTCGTTTACAGCTCCCTCGAGTAATTCCCGACTTTGACTAGTGGTAGCGCCACCTATTTCCCCCAATTGTGATTGGATTGGAACTGGAGTCTCTATGAAGGGCGTTTCGTTATCGTTATCATCATCGATGTCATCATCATCCTCATCGACGTAATGGTCCCTGCCGATTTCATCCATGTCAATATCGTAATCAGCCATATTTATAATTATGTATTAAAGACAAAACCATACGAGTTTAATAGTTTCACTAAATTATGTCTTCGAGTCAATACGGTCGCAAACTCAATCCATACCGCAGACTGCGGGAGCCCCTCGGGGCGAAAGTGGTGAGACAGAGTGTCGTTATTACGAACAACCCATCGACGATCGACCAGAACCAGCAGCTTTTAGTCCGCTTCCCCAACCTCGGAGCTAACGACGTCATTGTGCCGGGGACTGTTCGCCTCGCATTCACTATTTCGCTGACGTCGACGGACGCGAACCGAACCGTCGTTCAGAACCTGGGTCGCGCCATCGTCAAGAAAACCATGATAACGATTTCTGGTAATGAGGTGATGTCGATCGATGACAGCGACGTCTACCATTGTTATCAGGACCTGTGGAAGACGACACAAGAGCGCGAAAACGCGGTCTATCAGGGTATTGACACAAGCAAAAATAAGAACGCAACCAAACTTAGAATCGGGGCTGGTAGCAAGGCAGACAACAACTGAGCGACAACGCGGTCGCGGGCACTTACGGCAACCGCTTCTACATCCCGCTCGACTTTGAGTTGCTGGAGAGTCACATGCCCTACTATCAGAGTGCTTTGGCTGACCGCCTCGAATACGAACTAACGTTCAACGACTGCGGCCGAGTTCTCATAGACACCGACATGGCATCGACGTATACGATCGACAATGTTTCGTTGGAGTACGACATGGTGACGATGCCCGAACTCGCGCGATTAATCAGATCCCAGTATGCCGGGAGCGTTGCCATACTTTACGACAGAGTTCTTCGCCACCGCAAGATGACGAAAGACAAAAGTGACACATTGTGGAATATTATTGTCAACGTACCCGCCCGATCGATGAAAGGTATACTGATGTTGTTCGAGGATGCTCGGTTCGCGCTCGGTCCTAGAAAAACCGACAAATTCTATAACCCCAAAATCACAAAGGTAGAGGTGATGATCGAGGGAGTCCCCAATCAACTCTATAGCGGGGGTCTTCGCGCACACCAGCAGTGGGACGAAGTCAGAAAGCAGTTTGCTTCCGGCTCTAAGCGTTCCCCGGAGATTGCCACGGTTGCCAATGACATGCAGCTCTCGGCCGTCTCCCTCGCGGAGTTCCTGACTACTAAATACGCGTTATGGCTAGACATGCGAGCCAGCGACGACGACCAAATACACGGTAGCGGACGCCAAGTTGAGAACGCTAGTGAGGGTGTGACGATCCAGATAACCAAAGAGGCGGATAGAGATGGGCCGTTGAACGTGTACTTACATATAATTACAGACGCACAACTCAACATCGAATATGGTCGATACGTCTCAGCACTCTACTGATTTAATTAATTTTAAGAAAATTAGCAATCGTTCTAAAGATTTAATAAAAAATCAACACCAATTCACGATTGGAGATTTAACTCTACCTTCAAACTTTATAGTTTGTGATGCCCATTCTGCCATAATATGTGGGCAGACAGGATGTGGAAAAACGGTTTTCATCCTCGACTTGCTCGAGGGGTCCTACCGCGATGTCTTTCGACACATTGTGATCCTGTGTCCCACTGTGAGGCACAACGATACTTATCAGCGGTGCCCGTGGATATTGTTCGACCCTGAGGTATACGTTATTGACCCCGGTGACAGGCTTCACGATTGGTTGCGCGGCTTCTACCAAATATTTCAGGGCGAGCCAACCCTATACGTGATTGATGATTGCTCGGCCAAGGCGGCGATGACCAAAAAGAAGGACATGCTCTCCGAGCTCGCATTTTCTGGGCGCCATGCTAGGCAAAGCGTATGGATCTCCACTCAAATGTACAACGCCGTCCTCAAGGATCTGCGCTAGCAAACGAAATGGGTCGCTCTCTTTCACTGCAAGGACCGAGACTCATTCGATGACTGTCTTCGAGAGAACGACGTTATCCCAACCCGCGAGGAGCGCCTGGAGGTTCGACAGATGCTTTCGGAAACTAAGCACGCCAAGCTTCTGCTAAAGACTGATCAACCAACTGCTTATAAAGTTATCAATTAATTAATTTTAAGAAAATTGCAAAGTAATAAGCAATTACTTAACGCTCGTTAGTAACTGCTGAGTAAATGCTTAACAATGCTTAGCAATTGCTGAACAATGCTGAACTAATGCTTAACAAATGTTGAATAAATGCTGAACAATGGTTAACAATGTTAACAATTTGGTGCTCCGTTGCGAGCTTTGTTGCGAGCATAACGGTGATCATAAGTATCGGGTGGTGCGTTTGGCAATATGTTAAAGTTATGAGACTTGTAAGAATAGTTAAATCAATTTTAAGAAAATTAGCAATAATGAACTGCGACGAACTTCTCGATCAGCTAATGGAAGAAACCTCAACTCCGACTGCCGACACGGTATCTTTCCTGAAAGATAATGAAACATCAACTCCGACAGAGCAATCGGGTTCAACAGTGTTGAGTGCAACACCTGTCGATACGAATGAAAATGAAAATGCGGTGCGACGAGAGCGGCTAGCTGCGCTGGTTGCTGGGGGACAATCGGAGCATTATCTCGGTAGGCGTCTCTCAGTTTGTCAGGTGGATAAGATGTCAGATGCGGAGATTGATAAAATGTATACGCGATACGAATCTAGGTTATGTGCGGAGATGACAAAAACTCTTGGATCAGCGGCTATTCATTTGTACGCAACCGCCGTTAGTATACTTCTCCCTATACCAAACACCGCGGGATTGATTCGCGATCTAGAGACTGACCCTTTTATAGGACACTCTCCTCGAACAGCCTGCTGCTCAATTTATCACAAGTTTGGAATGTACTTAGCTCCGCTGACAACCGCGTTGACCATGGGTAAACACTGTCAATTTGGACATATTTGGACATATATGCCCACGCACTATAAGCTCTAATATTAATATTATAAATGATGACACAAGACACACCTGCGAGAGTGACGGAACCACAATCTCCAACTTCAACACTGTTGAACCCGAGCACGTTGGGGGTTCAATCGGGGATTGCTGCAGCTCCACAGGAGCCCTCAATACACAATCGAGATTGGACGAATCCGGTTGCACGACATAAAAACCCAAAAAGACAGGCAGCTGGGCGGGCGGCGGCTGCCACCCGAAAAGTTAAACAAGATTAAATACTCGCCGAGCTTCGAGAGGCTAAACAGTCGTTGCAATCGGGGACGGAGACAGCAAAACATCTGAAGACAGAGCAAACGGGAATTGCAACAACACCCCCAATTCACGAATTGGAAGCACACTCAACAGTGTTGAATCCGATTGAACCCCAACACCCCCAATTCACGAATTGGAGTTGGGTTGTTGGTGGTGGTCAGGCAGTTGTTGGTGCCCTGTGTGTGTGGAAATACCCCCTATTACACCAATCCATATCGATAAAACAACCAGCCACTGTTCCGAAGAAAGTTACGAAACCGATTGCGCCCCATTTAAACATTGATCGCGATACATTTTATATGCAATAATTATAATTATCAACAATGGCTGAAAACGATGTTAAAATGATTGTGAATGCGCTTTATCACGCCGTGGTGATATCGGGTTTCAGTATCGGGTATGCTCGACTATCAAAGATGGCCCTAGGAGGGTCCGCTCCCAAATTGGACTTTACTGTGAGAGACGTAGGGCTCGCGACCTTAGATGTAGCGGCCGCAGTTTGGACCCGAGATTATCTAATTAAAGTTGGAATTCTACCTGTTAATATATGGAAATAAATGGCTTCGATCGGAATAATGATAGGTGGTTCGCTTTGAATGCATTGGCGTTCAGCGGTAGCAACTTTATATTCTCGAAAATGAGAAGCTCGAACGTGGATGAGGAGCGCAAGCGTCACGATTTAGCTGTAGAACAGCTCAATGGAGCAAAGGAAGCATGGTCGAAAAAACGAACAGCCCATCTGGACTGGGTCAACGAAGAGCTTCGCCGCGAGAATCACGCCTCGCAAACTTTCCAGAACGTTGATGAAGCCAACCGCGAGTACGCGCTGGCATATCCACAGAAAAGTCTCGCGCTGCTGGATCGCGAGCCCCAACTTTCAGATTTGTATGTACCGTCAGAGCCCCAAAAAGACCGCGAGATCGCGTTCATCGTCGTGGGAATGGGTGTGGTGGGTCTCGTCGCCTACTATATTCAATCGAGATTGAAATAATTATTTTAAATATATATATAGAACGATGTTAGTTGACGAACTTTATTTTGCTATGATCGATGTAGGCTACACTGCCCTTAAACACCGTATAGCTGGCGCAAAGGATATAATTCGTCTGGCCCGAGATTCTCTCGAGACGTGGCGCGAGGACGAAAAAGTGGCCACCCTTTTCGCAAAGCGGATGTTAGATTCCTCCCAATCGAGTTCAACTCCAATCGTGATTGGGTTGAGGGATGAATTAGATTTTCCCAAATTCCTTCAGAACTTAACCTCCAATCGTGATTGTACTTCCAACAAATGTTTATTATTAACGACGCAGTTACCGGACGATCTGGCGAGGGCATGTTGGAGATTGTCCGATATATTAGAATACTTCGCATACTACGATGAACACGCGCAAATTTAATACCAAACTATCGGTTCGCCTAGCGCGCAAGCTAGCGAAAACTTACTATAGCCCCCGCGGCTACTGGAAGGGACTCGCGGCCATCAAGAACCTTGCCGCGGCGACCAAGGTTTCAGAAAACGCTGTCAATGAATTGCTCAAGAAGCAGGCCATCTTGCTGATCTATTTACCCGCGCCTCACAATATTCCGCGGCCGAAATTCGACGTGCCGGTGCCTAACCAAGTTCACCAAGCGGATCTCCTGTTTCTCCCTCACGATCGCGTCGGTCGTAAGACGTACAAGTACGCACTGACAGTCGTTCATGTAGCGAGTCGCTATAAGGGGGCTGAGCCACTGGCCACTAAAGAGTCTAAGGAGGTGGCCGAGGCTCTTTCCCGAATATACAAAAGGAGTCCTCTCAAATGGCCGAATCTTCTCCAGGTCTATCCCGGCCGCAAGTTCATGGGCGCGGTCTCTCATCTATTGTCTAAACACAACGTTTCTGTCAGACGCGGCCGCGTCAACATCCACCGAGACCAGGGAATCGTGGAGCGATTCAATCGAACCCTGGCTGATAGACTGTTCGGTCACCAATACGCCAAAGAACTTGTAGACCCTCATTCGCGATCGACCGAGTGGGTGACCAGGCTGCCCGCCGTGGTCTCCGCACTGAACGGAGAGGTGACCAGATTGATCGATAAGAAGCCCGTAGATGCCATCAAGTCAAAAAGGTGACGAGCAAGCCCTCTGCCGTCTCGCGCGGGCGACCCGTTGGTTTAGAGGAGCAACGGCTTCCATCGGATGTTGACATCCGGTACCTCTATCAACCGGGAGAGCTCGAAGGTGGCAGCCGCCGCGCGACTGATCCCGTGTGGTCTCTCAATGTATATCATCTGGATCGTTCTATTACCAAACCCGATGAGCCCGTGCTCTACTATTTGGCTGATGGTCCATCTCGCGGTTTTGTTCGCGAAGAACCTCTCGCGGTGCCTTCTGACACCCAGCTACCCCCGGATCGTCAGAGTCTTTAGATTGATTTATTAATAAATCGTAAGATGATTGCTAATTTTCTTAAAATTAATTAAATCAGTAGAGAGGTTCTGTATGTATTCCATCTGGTAACACGCGTTTTTTATCGTAGTACGCCGAGGGTCCTAATTTTTGTTGACAGTACGTTTTCATAACGCCGTCTCTCATTTTGAATCCTCTGTTTTGTGCTACATCTATAATATGTTTTCCATCTTCTGTAGTTTCACTTAGTACTCGTTTATATCTATCCCAATTTAAATTGTTTGTTCTCTTGGACATTCCTTTCGCAGAGTTTTTATTAATTAATTCTTTAGAATTATCAAAATTAATGGAATTAAATTTTTCTACAAAATAACACTTACTAGATAACGCTATCGCCCTATCTCCGCTAAATTCCATTTTGAAAAGTCCGGGCTCTCTTTCGCTGCATTTATCCCAAGCCAACCATTTCTTTTTTTCTTTTTCAAACTCGTCTAGTAAGTTAGGTCTAATCAATTCCTCTATTGTTTTTCCACTAACTCCTATATACATACTATCCGTATCCATCTGTATTAATTCAAAGTCTTCTCTTTTTACGTATTCGTCTAGAAATTCGTAGTAAAATTCCAACATTCTCAATTTAGCTAGTTGATAAACCGCTATTCCACAATGGAATGGTCTCTTTACTGCACACCTTGGTTTTCGGGAAGATATTTCGTACGCATCTCCTATCTCTTCCAAATCGTCAAAGAATGCTGATCTTAATGCTTTGTCAACACAGGTTTCGTCTTGTATATGTCGTATTTAAATGTCTCTCCGTTGCCTCTATCATTTTTCCACAACACGAGTTTCCTAATAATTTCATTATGTCGGCTACTGGTTTCTAATTTGGTTCTACATCCCCCGTTCGTCTTGCGGCTGTAACTTCTTTCGCCAACCATTCGAAGGGTTTACCACTAATATAGTCTATACCACGATGAACTCCCGTTATTTCTAGGCCGTGTTTTAAATACCATTTCAACAGTGGCGCGTACAGCAGTACTTTAGTGGCGGTCATAGATCCCACAATTTTTTTCCATCTCCTCTTGTTCGGCCAGTATCTTTTAAATATTTTAACATGTGTGCGGGAACTTCATCAACCTCTACTTCTCTGTTTATAAATATTGGGGACATTTCAGAAAACTTATCTTTTAAGTTGTGTGGAACTTCTATATCTACCTCCGCAAACCCAAACCAGTCTCCAGATAAAACTCTTTTACAAAACATTTTAATAAATTTAGGATTATGTGGGGTATCTATATGGTGTATAGTTTCTCTCCCACACGGCATCTCTTTATTTAACGTAGATAAATATAACGCGTTTGCATCGTACCCCAAAACAGCCTGACGTGTTTTACCCACACTTTGCACAGGTGTGGTTCTAATCTTTGAAACACCGGCTTCTGCATATCGTGTAAATACTATTGATGGACCACCAACTAGAGCGTCTTTCATCATTTCGTATGTTTCTTCTTTTGGTGCATATAGAGCATCCTCCGGTATAATAGTCTTAGAAGATTTTGTTCTTTAATGGTTCCTCTCAATAAATATTGTATAGCTGCTCCAGGTAGTGTTACCGCATCTTTGAAAATATCCACACCTCTGTGTTTATAAAATTCACACATTTTTCCCACCGCTTCTAGGAACGGTGCCCCGTCTGCGTGTAGACTCCCTGAGGCTTGTACCTCTATGTCAGAAAAGCGGACGTTAAACCCTATTCACTCACTCTAGGAACGGTGCTACATCTAAATCGTTGTAATGTTTCAACCAATCTCTGAAAGTTTTCATATTATTTTCTTCGAAAATTCTACGACATTTACTTAATTCTGTTTCATCTATTAACATTTTCCCAGATAGTTTGGAATACCAATTCTCTATATCCGGTAGTCCTGGGTAATCCAGTTTGTCTGGAGAATCGAACCACTCGTAAGGAAAGAAAGATTTCTGTCCTTTGCAGTCGTAGGCTTTTATCCAACTATCGTAACTTACACCAGGTCCTAGATAAAGTATTACATCAAGAAATCTAAACTCTGGAGTAAATATAAATATTGTTGCGTTTGCACGTTTTCCGACCATTACTTTCTTTGTTGTTGATGCCAGTTCGCCTACTAGATATTTCTTTATTAAGTTTATATCGTACTTACTGCTGTTAAAACCTATACTTGATATATCCACTGTTCGATCTTGGTGATTTGGTTTTTACGTAAATGTTCTGTATTAAACCCATATCTTAACCACACTTCTTCTCTTATAGCTTTTCCCCTGACTTTCAAATCTTCTACGAATTTTTCTATAAGTTTTGCAGGATCTTTATCACAAATATGAGTTACTGTTCCTGAGAAATTATCTCCTATACTAACGCTTACCGGAACGTGCTCGGCCTCGTATTCTAAACTATTAACGAGAGTTTCAAATTCTGGCTGGAGATACGCCTCAAGATCATATACTATCTGATATGGATAAAGAGTAGTGTCGCAACCGATCTTTATATCTTTACCCGTTCTTTGGAATTCGCATTCCCACATAACTACTAGGTTGAATTCTTTGCTTCTAATAAATGTATCTCTTCTCATAGTGGATGCGCGTTCTTCTTTTCTATGCCTTGCATGAATCTCGCACCCGTGCCAGTAACAGCCGTGATTTCAATATATTGTATTGGTTTCTGGACAGTATCCATCTACTGGAGCTCCTAAAATACATCTTTCACCCCCGTGTCCGCACTGTTCGTGGTGAATGTGAATTCCCTCCTGCTTTTCCACAGAGTACATTCAATCGATCGCACCATAACTGACTGTTAGAACTTTTTGGGTAGAACGCTTTCTCGAACGACGAACGCGGGCGCTCTAAGTAATTACCATCACATACTACTTTTGTCTCACCTTTCATACATTTTGGTCCGTGTCTCTTCATATTACTCACTTTCGTGAATTTCTGTTTGCAATTATCGCAGGCGTAAATTTTAGATAGATTTTTAATTTTTTTTTATCAGAAATGCGTGATTATTAAACAGTCCTATTGTCATTGGTTTATTACCTATTGCCTTATAGTGCGCTGGTACCTTTTTCAACCACCAAACACCACCTTGTGTCGGTTGATATACTTCTATACCGATTTTAAAAAACTCTTCAACCTTTTTCAGATCTGAAAAAGGAATTGGAGAAACAACAATACTGCCGGTGTATTGTTTACTAAGTTCTTTTGCCTTGTCGGTGCATCTGTCGGTCCTTGCACCTGTTATATGCATAGCTAAACACCTGAACAGACAAAGGTCGTCATTATACTTATCTAAAGAATACATACCTTTTTTATTCTTCAACCATTCTGGAAGTTCTCCTCCTGCTGCTTCGTTGGATTGTAGTCCCAAATCTATTCCCCTACTGCATTGTATTAGCTTTACAAAAACCTCTACCCATCTTACAAACTTCCACTTTGTATTTGGTCTGTCTATTTTATCATACATTATTCGTGTTTGCTCCTTATCTGACAACCACTTTTTAACGGTTTTCATTGATGATAGTGGTTCGCTACCACCGAGATTTTTGTGAAATATTATAGTTGTAGGTTTTCCATTTTTAGTTTCCTCCATATGTTCTAGCTTGTAAGAATATGAATATCTTAAATAAAAATTGGTTGTTATATGCGGAGCGAGTTTATCGGACATGCGTTCAGACTCGTTAATGTCAATGTTTTTACGAAAGGATAATGTAACTACCCGTCTTCCATTTTCTACCTTTTCCAATGTTTCATCATGAGCCCCCAATATTTCTTCACCTTTTTCCACTATCGCGCGAACGATAGATATTTTCTTATTATTTGGTATTTGGTGACCTGTGCGTCTGGAATTGGTGCTTGAAGGTTTTATTAGACTAGCCCTTAACCCCGCAATACTTTCTTTTTTAATTCTGTTACCAACTTCCTCTGCTAGTGAGAGGTCTTTAAAGGCTCCTCGTTTGTGGGCTCGGATAAATCGCTTCATAAACGCCTCATTCTTTGTGGCGTTTATCAGCTTTGACAACCCCCTAACTCTCAACCGTTTACTATAAGTAATCCCTAGAGATTCGGCTTCTCTTATCAAACTTTTTATTTCTGCTCTAGTTTCTGGCGTTATCATATTTTCAGTATATATAACCTATGAAATTGGTCTGTTCAATTGGATGTGAAAAAAAACATCATGTTATTGTCACGTCCAATTGAATATAAACATATACATGATATATATATAATGGAGTGTGTGACTTGTTGTAAGACTTTTACGTGTAAAGAATATCTACGAAGGCATCTATCGAGACGTAGAAAATTTCCTTGTGTCGCCCCGCAACTTCAATGCCCCAGATGCCCTTGTAAATTCGTTAGTGCCCAAACTCTTTGTAGACATAAACAACTACGCTGCCCTGTGGCTAAAGGTGAACGGGGTAGACTAGAGCTGGTATAATTAGTTGCTGATCTGCGAAATAAATTAGCTATATTGGAGGAGAAAAATGGGGTGTTGGAATATAAACTATCATTTTGACTCCTTCTATTCAAAATTATTTTCTCAAAATTCATAAATTTGCTGTCGGATACAATTTTCTCGTTAACCAATTTTGGGGTTTTTCTGGGGTGGTGGGGGTAATATATAGGGGTGGAAATAATACCACCGTAGGTGGTATCATTTTGACTCCCTATATACTACTTCCCTTTACATATGCAGTATAACTTGTGTTATTTAGCAGATATATAAACATGCGATAAATGTCGATACAAGTGATTTCCTTAGCAGCGAAGGTCTACGGGATGTTTACAGGGTAACTTGGTTGACTACTGTCTGTTTCACGAAAGCTGGCCAAATTTTAAGGCTATATAAACAATTCAAAAACAATATTTTTTTTCGATAATATTAAATTAAAGGAAAATTTAAGAATGAGCCTTCCTTTCGTTTCGTGAAATTTGGTAAAATATTGATTTTATTACGAAAAAACAATTTTCCCATGTCAACACCCCATAGTATGGGGAATTTTTTTTTTTCTTAGTTAGATCATTTCCAAGCTATCTAGCCAGGTTTCGGACTCAATTTCCAAATGTTTTCTTTTTCTGACTGCTCCCACAGCTCTTCCACCTCCCTTTTCTCCCATGTTAAATTCCCATAGACACATAAATTTTTCGTCATAAAATCAAAGGTTCATTCTTAAATTTTGATTAAATTTAATATTATCGACAAAAATACTATTTTTGCATTGTTTATATGGCCGTAAAATTTGTGCAGGTTTCGTGAAACAGACAGTAGTTCAGCTTTCTGCATTTTTTAAATTCAAATATTCATGTTGTTTGGGGCATTATCGTCATACATGTATGCTGAACACTGCGGTTACAGCACGACGAGCAGCATCAGCAGCATGAAGAGTAGCGGGCGGTCGTGGCACATGGAAAGCGATGACTCAGAAAGATTTAGCTCCCTTGGCGAGGTCACCGCCGCCATCCACAGTGCGGGTGTGGACAAGTGTGGGCTCATATTTGGTAATACAATCTATATAGTCCGAGTGGAATTGTAGCAGAGAGGTTTCGACATCCGATTGTCACACCGGCAGCCAGAGTTCGAACCCGGCGCTGGGGTTTGGAATACGGTATTCAAGGCCTAAACGCCAATTGGGACCCTTAAATCGAGCAACAAACAAACAAACACTATACATGTATAGTCAAGTCACCAGTTAACGGGGTCAAATCCCAAAATCAGAACTGAATAGTTACAAAATAATATTTATTCAACCCTGAAATTTGAATATCCTGATCTGATGCCAGGCCCTCACAACAGCAAATTCACTTAGCCCCAGCCCCTAAAAACAATATTAATAGTAGTAATCCTACTACTTTTGTAATGGGTATAACCGGATACAACCACCACGTACCCCAAAACGTACATGAGGCCCACAACAGGGATATTGGGTAAGGATAAACACCAATGCAGTGGAACCTCTCTAAACCGGACGCTGAGAAAGGGTAGTTGTGCTTAATTTTGAAAGTGTTTTTTGCCCTGTATCTCCGATAATAATATATGTTCATGATCACAAAGCACACAGGCGTGTCTTGAAGTAATCATCTGTCTGTTTTAGAGTAAAACATCTCTAAAACAGACACCCTGGTGAACTCTCATGGTGTCCGGTTTAGAGATGTTTCACTGTATTATGTTACCCTTTTAAGCATGTACAGTCATATTAGATGTCGATGATGGCCGTATTGATTCTGAAGGTCAAATGGCAAGGTCACATTAACATTCAGTATAACAATTTATATAGGTATTATTACACTAGAAACCGTTGGCAATTGGGAGAAATATTGGGCATGGTTTCTACCATACATGTACCTAATACCTAAATAATACTTGTAGTAAAATCTAAATGTTTCAAGTACCTACTGTCTGTTCCACATTTTGCTGCCGACGAACATTTGGCCATTAAATACATTAAATCATAAAACATATTTAAATATAAGTACTTTTTCATCAATAACAAAAGTCACCCTCCCCAAAAAAAAATATTTGATGAAATTTGATGGGAATTTAACATGGGGGCTAAACATATTTATTTTTTTAATAATTTTTTATTTGTGGACAGATTTTCAAAATCTAACTTTTGTTTTCTTAGTTACATCATTTCCAAGCTATCTAGCCAGGTTTTTGAGTAAATTTCTAAAGCAAAATAGTTTTTTTTACTCCTCCCCCAATGTGCTTCCTCCCATGTTAAATTCTCATAGGAAAATTAGTCCAGTCCATTTACTTAAGGGTGAAAGGGTTAATGTAGTTTTGTGATTGCCCATGTTGTATTCCATTTTCATATGTACTGTATGCCCTAACTATGACTGTGGTGTCATATATAGGACAGACAATACAATTGACGATACATGTGTCTGTAACTGGAGAAACGGGTTATGGGTTTTGCGTCCAATGTACATCCATATTAGCGTATGCACCCACTCAGTCTGATCAGAATCTGCCTTCTTCGCCATTCCATCAATGAAACACCAAGCTTCTAACACGCGATGAAGATAAATATTATGTATCAAGCTACAGTAGTGATATTTGATCAGATACACTGGTCACAAATCGAATAAGTCCATTTCGCAATAATTCCAGCACAAAAATATTTACACGATTCCCTAACATTTGATTGGCCCGTAGCAAGTCTCTGTCCAAAATTTATATCCCAGTAAACTCCCACGCCGAACTACTTTCCATAACCGTGAGGCGCAGTTAAAATAATTCTTAAGAAAACGGAAAATAAACGCATTTTCTTGATGAATTTATTTCAAATGCTGGAATTATAAGGAATGAATGGCATTTTTGTTGAATTTATCGGGGATATAAACTTTGAAAAGTCGCGGGAATACTGGACGAGGCCTTCCGACCTTCGTCCAGTATTCCCGCGACTTTTCCAAGTTTATACCCCGATAAATTCCACAAAAATGCCATTCATTCCTATAACCACATATGAGACACGTCCTGTGATTTTGCGTAATTTCATGAAATACGTTTACCAAATTTATAATATTTGCGGTAAATGGCGTCAAAAGTTGACACAATTATCAGAGTACATGCGGAATATACTCTTAAAGTTTTCTCAACTTTTATTTATGAAAACTATTGTACATTTTGTAAACGTATTTAATGAAATTACGCAGATGTCCGAAGGTACAAAATCGCATGGCGTGTCTCAATTATCTGCTACTGTTTCAGGAATCGACTACACATTGAGTAATACTATTCAGGGAGAGCAGACATTTGACGGCCTATGTCTGCACGACCTTAGTCGGCCGGCCGCCAACCCCTACCAGAAAGTCATCTGTATCCTTGGTGAGACCTTGCAACCCTTCGACGACGATGGAATCATACCCGCATATGGGTTTGGCGACTCACGGGCCAGAGAAAGAGGTGTTTTCCCTCTAAAGACGCCGGTACCTATAATATAGACTGTTGTAAAGTTAAATAAATGCAAATGTTATTTGTGGCTGTGATTGGAGAAATGGGACGTATAGTGTATACTGTTATGTCGTTATTTGAGGTCTTGGGAACATGTTTGCTAATTGTTTCAACCAAGATTTGTTTTCATCTGTGGACCACATACAACAAAAACTGGGGCTGGTTCCATTTTTTTGTCCCGCCTGCTTTAGCAGAAGAAGGACATAGTCATAACTTTTCCGGCGGCGTCGGCGTCGGCGTCGGCGCGTCGGCGTCGGCGTCGGCGTCGGCGTAGGCGTAGGCGTAGGCGTAGGCGTAGGCGTAGGCGACGTCAACATTTCACGTTAAGTTTTTGAGTTTAGCTCAGTTTCCAGACAACCATAAGTCCTACGACCTCCATACTTGGTATACATCAACACTGTGGTGTAACCATCTCAGCCCATTGGCATTGACCTAGTTTTCATGGTTCATTAACCTACTTTCCACATGCATTCAACGTTAAGATTTTGCGCTTAGCTCTGTTTCTAAAACATAACGCTCAGGTTAATTCATTGTAACTTCTGTTTCCCTCAATGAACATCCCGCATCATTCTACAGAAAGCCCATGGTGCCCGCTAACCCCAAAGGTCAAGGTCACTGATTTAATTTATTACAACTTCTGTTTCCCTTGATGGAATGCTTCGGTATACATCAACACTGTGGTGTAACCATCTCACACAGCGGGAGCCCATGTGACCCTGACATAGTTTTCATGATTTATTGACCTACATTTCACATGCATTCAATGTTAAGTTTTTGCATTTAACTCAGTTTGCGGAAAACTATAAGTCCTACTACCTCGCAACTTGGTATACATCAACACTGTGGAGTAACCATCTCACACAGAGGGAGCCCATGTGACCTTGGCCTAGTTTTCATGGTTCATTGACCTACTTTTCACATGCATGTTTAACGTTAAGTTTTTGCGTTTGGCTATATTTCTAAAACTTAACGCTCAGGTTAATTCGTTGTACCTTCTGTTTCTCTCAATGGAATGATTTAATATTCCATACATATCAAGGTCACGGGCTTAGAAAATTCCGGGTTTAGAAAACTTATCGCTCGGTTTAATTTATTACAACTTCTGTTTCCCTTGATGGAAAGCTTTAATACTTCTTATGTCTCCATAAATCCCATGGTGCCCGCTAACTCCAATGTCAAGGTCACTGGCTTATGAAATGCTCAGTTAACTTATCTTTCCCTCAATGGAATCCTTTAATATTTCATAGGTGTATTTTTAACATCTCACATCATTCTACAGAATGTCCATTGTGCTCACTAACCCCAAGGTTATTACAAGCTGCTTATGTACTATCAAACAGCGCCAGGCGGGACAGTTTGCTCCCCGGAGCTCTTGTTTCTATAATCCATATGGACGGCATATTTAAATTCAAAATGGCCGCCATTGGCAGCCAAACTACATTTTTATGAACAAGGAAGAATGGCAAAATGAATTGAATATATTTTGAGATGGCGGCCATTTTGGTTTTAAAAATGGCCGACATTCCACACTTGGATATCCAATATTTACTGTACATTGTTGAACACAAACTGCTGTAATTATTGCTAACAAGTATTATTGTATCAGCAATATATATCTTCAAAATGGCCGCCAAAAATAAGTGTGTCATATACACTGCCACTATAAAGTAGTGTTGTGGCTTTAGTTATGTTCTTTCTTTATGATATTTTTGTCGGCACGTGTGTTTTTGCTTGAAGACATATCATCATCTATGGACGACATAAGTCAAAGCTGGAGTCCGTCCCATTTTTATGCGCCGTTTGAAATTTAAAATGGCGGCCATAGGAATTTATATTTCGCGTCAAAGTCATTATGTGTGGTGTTTTCATTTTCACCCAAAACACACTATTATGGACAAGACATGTTGGCAGAATGATTTCAATATATTTTGAGATGGCGGCCATTTTGGCTTTCAAAATGGCTGCCATTTTAAATGTGGCCATCTAATGTTTATTGTAAATGTTTAATGCTTAATCTTTTTTGGCTGTGCTCATAATTTGTTGAATACAGCAGCCTTTTGAGATTAGTATTAACTAGTACTGTGATACCAACCATCATTATCTTCACAATGGCCTCTGAAAATGTATGTCACATATATAGTAATTTCAAAGATCTGTATGTATTGTACATTCTAGCATTGTTGTGCACAAACTACAGTAATTATTTAAAGTATTGATGTGGCTTTAGTTATGTTCCGTCCGTCCGTCCGTCAGTCCGTCCGTCCGGGCACACGAGAGGGCACTTGTTGGGTACAAAAGTACCCAACATGTGCCCTCTCGTGTGTTGGGCAAGCTTTTAAGGGGTCGTATTGGGTAGGTTAGGGTTAGTGTTGGGTATTTTTGGGTCCGTCCGTCCGTCCGTCCGGGCCAACATCCAGGAGTTAAGAGTTAAGGGGCGGATCCTATGACAATAGATTCCTTTGATTCATTCCGTAAGCTCCTAATTCTATTGAAACTTAGGAGCTATTCCTGTGTTCTTTTAAAGAACAAATAACTCATAAACCCGAAATGTTAGACCGTCCATCCGTCCGTCCGTCCGGGCCAACATCGGGGGTTTAGGGGCTTAGGGGCTTAGGGGCGTGGTTAGGAACAAAAGATTCCTTTGTATTATTCAGTTAGCTCGTAATTGTATTGAAATTTAGGAGCTATTCCTTTGATCTTTTAAACAACAAATAGCTCATAACTCCCAAATGTTTGAACGTCCGTCCGGGCCAACGTCCGGGGGTTTAAGAGGTTAGGGGCGTGGCCTAGAACAAAATAATCCTTTGATTTATTCCGTAAGCTCCTAAAATCTATTGTTGTTTAGGGGCTTTTTCTTTGATCTTCAAACAATGGAAATACCCCATAAACCCGAAATATTGGAACGTCCGTCCGTCCGTCCGTCCGTCCGTCCGTCATGGCCAACATCGGGGGCTTAGGAGCTTAGGGGCGGGGTTAGGAACAAAATATTCCTTTGTATTATTCTGTTAGCTCCTAATTCTATTGAAATTTAGGAGCTATTACTTTGATATTTTAAAGAACAAATAGCTCATAACTCCCAAATGTTTGAACGTCCGTCCGTCCGTCAGTCCGGGCCAACATCGAGGGTTTAGGAGCTTAGGGGCGGGGTTAGGAACAAAATATTCCATTGCATTATTCAGTTAGCTCGTAATTCTATTGAAATTTAGGAGCTATTCCTTTGATCTTTTAAAGAACAAATAGCTCATAACTCCCAAATGTTTGAACGTCCGTCCGTCCGTCCGTCCGTCCGTCGTCCGTCCGTCTGACTCCGTCCGTCCGTCCGTCCGTCCGTCCGTCCGATTTGGTAACATAAATCATTGGCTTGCCTTCATGACACAACCTAATCCAAACTAGATGTGTCGTCTGAAGTGTCACTGGCTTTGGAAAGTCATAGTCATGCTGGATTCTGTGTAATAATGGAAAGCGTCATTTTGGAAAGCGTCATCCGATATGGTTTTTCCCGGGAGAAAAAAAAACAAAACATTATTGGCAAGGGGCTTTTTTGCATACAATTCTGTATAGGGTATATAGTTTGTGTAATTAACTCATTTGGCAGCTTTGTGATTGTGCCAACATTGTCGTTCAGGAACACCAACTATATGACGACACTAATGCAGATGGTGATGTAACTAATTGCAAGCGCTAAAAAATCAGTATCCGTAATTTAGACAATTCCTGCATACACACAGCGGTCATATCGATATCCAACATGTCGGACATAAAACAGTGCTCAGTAAGTAAGTAAGTAAGTATGTAAGAAAGTAAGTAAGTAAGTAAGTAAAAAAGTAAGTAAGTAACGTCTTTATTTATAGAAGAAGCTCAGTTGGCCTAGCCAATCTTCCCTGAGATAATCTATCTATCTACAAATAAACGTATATTTAAGTATATTTATACAAGTATATGTAAACATTAGTCACAATATAGAAATCGCATGAGTATGATGTTCTTATATATATGATGAAAGTGTACATGAGTATTAAATTAAGAGCTAATCATATTGAGTACTTGTATGAACATGTACTATGTATTTGCTCTTAAAATCTTCCACGGACTTCCACAGTTTTAACATACACTGGTAGATCATTCCATATTTTGGCTCCCGAATAGACGAAGGTTGACCTGTATATTTCAATATTAGGTTTTGGTAGATATATATTAATTTTATGTGCTGAGCTTAAGTTCAACCCATGAATTGATGGTGTGTGTTTAAATGAATTGTTTAGATACGTTGGGCATATGTTATTCATGCACTTAAACATTTGAATTGCTTTTTGATATTTTATTCGCTCTTCTATGTTCATCCAATTAAGTTCCAACACAGTTTGTCGGAGGGGTAGTCTATAGGTTCATCCAAAATAATTATTGCTGTTTTCGTCTGTACTTTAAGAAGTTTAGAGAGTGACTCGATGCTGCAACTTCCTCAAACAGATGCACAGTAGTCGATATGTGGTAATATGTATGAATTAAAGAATAGTATTATGATAGGTTTCGTAGGTATTTTTTTATTCTGCACATAATATATAATAATGAATTGCATTTTTTGACAATGTTTTCTACCTGTGTTTGCCATGATAAAGATTCGTCTATGTGAATTCCAAGTAGCTTTTCACAGGATGTTTGCTGAAGCTGTATGGTATTAAAGATTACAGCTGGAAGGTGTTCTCTATTAGATATAAGTTTGGGTTTAGTTGATATGATCATTGACTTGGTTTTATCAATATTTACTGACATAGCATTGACTCGACACCAGGACTCCACTTCAACCAGGTAATAATTGAGGTTTGTTGCTACTGCATCTGGGGATTTAGCAAATGTGGTCAGTGTACTGTCATCAGCAAAAATGTCGGTACAACAGAAATGTGTACACAATGGTAGATCATTTATGTATATTAGGAATAATATTGGTCCTAGCACTGATCCCTGTGGAACTCCGGATTGCATAGTAAGTGGACTTGAGAGCTTACCTGAACAGATTACATGTTGGGAGCGGTTATTTAAGTATGAACTAATCCATGTTAGATCATATGTACCAAATTTGTAGCGAGCTAGTTTCTTAACAAGGATTGAATGATTTACAAGATCAAACGCCTTTGATAAATCTAGAAAAACAGTGCCCACACTATTTCCTTGGTCAATGGCTGTGATCCATTATCTACTATTTTTATTAAAGCTGTTTGACATGAATGATCTTTTTATAAAACCTGACTGCCTTTCGTACAGTAAGTTATATGTTTCTAGGAATCTTTGAATGGAGATAGTAACATGCTTTTCTATAATTTTAGATAAATTGGTATAATTGATATAGGTATATAATTGTTCTTGTCATGTTTGCTGTTTCTTTTGTGTATTGTGATAATTTTGGCGGTCTTCAGTGACATTGACCCTGGGCTTAGCGGGGTCGGGACGAATGTGAATTTGGCACAGGGTGGCAGATGACCACTGAAGCAATGCGTGTGTGAAATGTGAAGCAGATCCGAGCAAGGAAACTGAAATTATAAGCCATTTATCCGAGCGTTAAAGTTTCGGGACGTACGGACGGACGGGCGTACGGGCGCCGGTAACACTATATGCCCCCCTCACCATTCGATGGCGGGGGCATACAAATAATTAAATTCATTAGCTGTATTGCTAGGGTCAGTAATTAAATTTACATTGTCGTCTGCTATAAACTGGGTTTCATTTTTCTTCCCCTACCCTGAAAGATCATTGAGATTTGTCCAGAGCTGTTTAGGATTTGCTTTATTGTCATTTATTGTTTAAGTGTAAAATGTCTGCTTGGCCAATTCTATTAATTCCTTTGTTTTATTACGCCACATTTTATAGTTTACTGTATCTTTTACTTTATGAAAATCTCTTTTCCTGCTTGCCTGCAGTATGTCAGATGTAAACCAGTCCGGTTGATACATTATTTTTACACGTGTTTTACTTTGGGGTGCATGTTCAGAACTGAGAGGTATACATCCATGAATAGTTTTAGTGAATCAATAGGGTCATTAAAAATATCCACTAATTGCCAGGCTTGATTTTGCATATTGAGTAAAAAAGATTCTTCATGAAAATGTTTAACTGACCTATAAGTTATCACCTTGTGCACTGGGCCTTTCACAATATTGTTAGTAATTGTACGTGTACATATTATGGGGTAATTATCACTTATTGCCAGATTTAGTACGGATATATGAATAACATTATTAGACTGATTTGTATATATATGATCGATTAATGTTTCAGATTATTAATTTACTCTAGTAGGTACTGTAATGAGTTGCTCCAAATTATTTGAATGTGTGATAGAGAGCCAAGTTATTTTCGCCCTGCTGTAAATTAAGACATTAATGTTAAAGTCACCTAACATTATCACCTCTTTCCCCTCAATACATTTCTTGTTTAATAGTATTTCCATCTCATTGAACCAGTTATTGTTAACAGATGGTCGCCTATACACATACATTATCAAGATTGGTTTTCGCTTTCTGAATTTTAACTCAAGTAACATAATTTAAAGTGTATCAGATTCCAGGTCATGCCTCCTGACCGCCGGTATATCCTGGCTGATATATACAACTAAGCCACCTCCTAAACTATGTCTGTCTTTCCTGTGAATATTGTAAGTGTCTATCAACAGCTTACTATCACTAGTTTCGTTATTTAACGTTTTACAAACACAACATATATCCAGCTGTTTGTATTGATTAAATATAAACTTCAGCTCATCTAGTTTAGGATATAAGTAATGAATATGTAAATGTGCTATGTTTAATCCCTTTTTTGAAAACCAAGATTCAGAACATGAAGGAGATTCTTGTTGATGATTTATAAAACTTCTATTAGAAATACATGTACTATTGTGTGGAGGCAGGATCTGTGTACCTGTGCTATTTACATTATCAAGACGATCATCCACATGCATACTGGTTGTTGAGTTAATGTATTCAATGTCGTTAGTCTCATTTACAGGCACATGTACGTCCTGGTTAATATCTGTTTTAGATATTCACTATTTATAATCACACTTCCATAATTTCCACTTACCGGTACATGAACAGTCGCATTAATAGAAATGTTAGCATTATATAAGGAGTCAGCTAGTCCTGAATCAAATATTATTTCACCACCATTGCTGGCAGAATTTTAATATATATGATCGCCATTTGTGCTGCAAACTAATAACTCTCCTAGTACGATTGAGTACACATGTTGTGTTGCATATGCCTGGGGTTTGGTACGGCCTCCGTGGGTCTCTGTTTACGTTCGGTTGGTTGCTGTACATGCTTCTCTGATTGTTGTTGTACCACGGCGGTGGGTAGTACGGCTGTGGGAGATACATCGGGCCATTGTTGAAGTTTCTCCTCCCTGGCAGCCTCCAATTCTGAAAATTCGTCTGCGGTCCGATATGTGACGGGTTGAAATGTTCCTCTTGTGTTTGAAATTCAACTGTTCCCTCCCCGCATAAGGGAGTTTAAGAATATCATTGAGTGTGTGCCTGATATTTTCTCCTAGCAAATTTCACCCCTTCATATTCAAATGGATGTTGTCCTTTTACAGTGATGGATCAGGATTACCATCTTTTATGAACTTCCCATCGTTGTTAATAAAGTTGTAACGTTCAGCCTGGCACATTTGTTCTAGGGATGTATTTGTTTCCGCTATGATCTGTTCAGTACCGTAGTTGATCGTTTCTCCTTGGGAGAATTGAGGATATTATTTTCGCATCGGGATTAATGTTTTTGATAGTGTCGGCTGTGTCTTGTATTTCCTCCACCACAGACGTAGGTAGGTCGCCATCCGATACATTGTTAGTACGCACATGCAATACGACTGCTCTCGTGCGTCTAATGTAATTTTGGTCGTCACTTGCCATTTTCATTAACGTGTTTTCGATAGTTTTGTACTCGCCCTCCCGAGTGAGTATGTACTTTAACATCAAGGTTGTCATCTGATAATTTCTTACAACTTAATATCCTTGTCATTGAATCTCCCGCAATGAAGGTCGTGTTGGCCCTGTTCCTGTTTTTGCGAGATTTATTGTAGGAAATAGTCATCCACGGGCCACTTTCCTCAGTAGTACAAGTATTTGTGTTGAGTGGAGGATCATAATTTACTGATAGTTTATGCTGTAGCTGGTCTTTTATCAACTTCAGTTCCGTCATCACTTCATGTTTTAATTCTTTAAGCTCTGTTCCGACATGGTCGCCAAAATTTTTCTCATTTGCTTTCATTAGATCACCTACAAGTCTTCTTTTTTTTATCCTGCACTGTTTTTATTTTATTTTTCAACTTTTTGTTTTCTTCCTCCAATATCAGTAGTTGTGATGTTCGGTCACTAATAGTTGTTTTAAGAACTGATATTTCATTGCCATATGCACTGGTAGCTGACAGCGTCGTTGTTTATCACCATGGTCGTGGCACATTTCAACTGTTTCACCTCATTTTCTAGTGATGTACAATGTTGTCTTAGATTTTCTGTGCCACCTAGCAAACATGTCTCTTGTTGTATCAATTCATCGTTGTTTGCAATTAGCTGTCTGTTCTGTTTCTCCATTTCTTTGTGTTTGTTAAACAATTCGAGGTATTGCGCTAGTTTTTACCGGACATCGACTTCAGTATCATTATGTCTTTCATCCATTGTCGTGACCGGTGCTGTGTATAATTTTACAAATGTTTGGTCAATGTCATTGTGGCTACTTGTACTTGTATTCAGCAGTGTTTGTGGGTTTGATCTCTTCAGTATTGTTACCTCATCATCACTGCAGTATGTGACAATGGGCTACGAGTGAGGTCAATCGCACATGCATTCGTCGAAGGACAACGTTCGGATTGGTTTGTTTTCGGACTTAACATTACTTTCCGTTTCAACGTAGCTTTATGTTCCTCCATTGTCAAGGGATGGGTCTTAGATAGTCTGGGAGTGGAGAAAACCTGCTGCTTGTCAGTACTGGTACATGGATTCGAGGATAGTACACCTTGTTCTGATAATTTGACTGTCAGATTGGCGTCACTGGTCGCATCAAAACACGCCTCCATCTGCGAATCTGTGATAATTGTATGTATGTTTATTGAAGGCATTGGACTAACGTTTCTCCAAGTGTGATCATGAACCTGGGAAATAACATGACACATGGGATTGCGCTTCTGTTGATATTGTTGCTGTGCTTCATTATTGAGGGCATTTGATATACGAATTATCCATTACTTGGTCATCAACCTCAGGCATTGCTTCTTTCAATTATCTTTTAAGGATTATTTTATAATCGCATGTGTTGAACTTCTTCAAGTCATCAATGGATAATTTCGATATTGACGCTATGTATTTGGACCGTAGTTTATTCTCTAATTATGTAAATAGCTCTGCTGTTTCTGGTGAAAGTTTCTATAAATCCGCCTTTATGGATACACATGTATAGCACTAGTTGCAGATGAATGATAAATAGTAGTTTATAGTATTTTAGATATCATTGACAGGGGTTCATTCATGTCCAACGTTAGTAGAATAACTCTGTATCCGTATTAGCGAACGTAACGTAGTTAAAATAGTTCAAACCGGAAGTTTGACGTTCACGACGTTACATGGCAACGATGTAAACAACTATCAGACGCCGGCTTAAAACGTTAATAACTTGACGTATTTTGTTTCTTTCCCGCCATCATTTGAACTTCCCGTTTATACTGCTCTAGTAGTACGTCATGCGACGTGAACACTGTTGAATAATTTAGTTTTCTGACAAATGCCAGTAGTTAAACTTTGCTGGACTTGCTCCAAACCGGAACGGGACGTTTTTGTGGCTTAGACATTGACATACTCCTATAAATTGCCTATCATATACAGTATGATTATAGTCAGGAAAAACAGCAGTACAAATGATGTATCCATGATTATACAATAATTGTACGATTCTCACGGCAGCCACTTTGAAATTATGAAAAATGTGGAACCAACCCATGCTTTATTTGCTTGACATATGTCACAGGGTGAGAAAGATGCATATTCTACCCGGGGCTCGAACCGGGGGCCTCTGGATTACCGTACCATCGCTCTAACCGACTGAGCTAGCCGGGCACGAATACACACTTCCACCCCTCAGTGAGTTACGTACCGCGACATACTTCCCCGCCAAATTGGAATTCGTCCCCGAATTCTATATTTAATTCGTCTCTGAATTCCTCATATTTGGTACATTTTGGGTAGTATATATATCAGTCACGGTCGTCCCTAGTTGGGCGCCAAATGTCACAGGGTGAGAACAATGTGCTCCGGCCCGGGGCTCGAACCCGGAACCTCTGGTTTACCGTACCATCGCTCTAACCGACTGAGCTAGCCGGGCACGAATACACACTTCCTCCCCTCAGTGAGTTACGTACCGCGACATACTTCCCCGCCAAATTGGAATTTGTCCTCGAATTCTATATTTAATTCGTCTCTGAATTCCACATATTTGGTACATTTTGGGTAGTATATATATCAGTCACGGTCCCTAGTTGGGCGCCAAATGTCACAGGGTGAGAACAATGTGCTCCGGCCCGGGGCTCGAACCCGGAACCTCTGGTTTACCGTACCATCGCTCTAACCGACTGAGCTAGCCGGGCACGAATACACACTTCCTCCCCTCAGTGAGTTACGTACCGCGACACATATAACATTGGTTCCAAAAATGTAGCCAAAGAATCAACACACCCTTACGTTTTCAACAACAATTAGTAGTGAACACAAACGAAATAATATTGACATAGCGGCCATTTTGGAAAACCAAATGTCTGCCATACGAATTATTGATAAAAATGGAACCAACCCCAATTTATTTATTGGAAGTATGCAGATGGCATAGCCACAAAAACAAATATTCTAACTGCATTATCAATGTGGATATGATTAATACAATATTGTGTACATGCTTTCCGAGCGGCCATTTTTAAATCAATGGCCGACCTGGGGGATGTTAAAAATTAAAATGATTTTGTATGTTCAAACGATGCATTGCATATAGCCACACAAAAAAAGAATCAAAATTTTACCTCTATTAGAAGTGTATATATAATGAATATGGCATTTGACGGCGGCCGTTTTGAAATTCAAGATCGCGGCTATTGGAATTGTCGAAAAACATGGAACCAACCGCAGTTTTGTTCTATGTTATCTACATATGATAAAAAAACATTGGTTACAAGGATGTAGCAAAATAAAAATGCAAAACTACATAACATCATACACTATACACTATTATGGGATGTGTGATCAGTGTGGCTCCTCATTCGTGTAGATGGACAGCATTCTATATCGCTTGTTAGAAGCATGAGATGTGAAAAACCTCGTTAACCTCCTCTCTTGCTTCTAACAAGCAATATATAATGTTATCCGTCTACAAGAATTGATGGAATTGCGGACAGTGTAGATCCTGATCAGACGGTGCGGATGCACATGCAACTGGATCTACACTTGTTGCACAACCCATAAGCCCGATTTCTCCAGTCACAGCCACATTTGATGCTTACTTATCATTTCTGACCAACGGCACAATGTTTTGTTCATGCTTCCTTTTACATTATATATACATGTTATTTTAATTTAATTTGTTGGGGTTTAGTAATATTTTGATATAATTCTATTTTCTGCCGGGTTATTGCTTTCTGCATTGATTTTACTTGTATCAATGTACATTATTTGTCTGAGGGCTTATTATTAAGTAACTGGAATGGACACACCGATGTTATTTTTTCAGACTAATCAATTTATCAGAAAGGAATATTGTTTTTAGAAATCATAAAATATGGTGTAGATCCTAATGAGACGACTTATTATAAGCAGGCACATCTGGATCTACACTGTTTGCAAGCTGAAGCACTATGATAGTGGTCTTTAGTGTTGAAATGGTTAAGTACATGTATATGAGAACCTCTGCAAAATGGATAGAGGCCATTGGGATCACATCATGTTTAATTTAGATGGGTTTCACTGTAAATAATTTCATTGCCGTGGCTGTTCATTATGAAAATGAAAGTTCCCAGGGTGTCCGGTTTATATAGGTTCTACTGTAGTTTTGGAACGCATCAGTGAATTTCTTGAAGACTCTGCTACTGTCACTCTATGCTTGTCGTCAGGTTGTAAAAAATCAATTCATTTTGTACAGCAACAGAGGTAGAAAGTGAAAGTGAACGGGTTTAACGTTCCAGCAACAGCAAAGGTCATTTAGGAACTTCGGTTTCAAGTCTCATCCGAAAGACCAACAGGATGGAACTAGTATGAAATAATTTTTGAAACGCAACCCCCAGATTGGAAGTATGTTGTTCTAACCCCTAGGCCTCAGCCCATCTCACAGTGGAGGTACAGCGGGTGGGTGAGCATACACAGCTACTAATAACTGGTGCTTCACTATCTAGTTTACATATTACATTGTACAATGTACTAATTGTGTTCTTAATAATCAGGGAGAGTGTGACGGATTTGGAGAGGTATTAAAAGCCTACAACGAAATTACACCTCAGCTAACTCTGGGCGGTCCTACCAACTTCGCACCGCTCATAGAAGAAGCCATCACCATAGTAAAGAAAACAAAAAAGGTGCAAACAAGCTTAACATTTTACTTACGATTCCTACAATTTCAATTTCAGATGTGTTAATATTGGTGCCAGATTATCTAGGATGTGGGAATATGAGTAGAGATGTTTTGATGACTGCATAGCGAACAATGCAGATCACCAGGGTGTCTGGCTTAGATATGTTTCACGGTAATTCAGGCATTTGATCATGCTGGGCCATTAGCGTGTGCTATGTGATCACGAACAGACATTATAACCCGAGATAATTGACCAAGAAACGCATCAACAATAAGATCTCATATGTTTTCTTGGTATCCGGACGATCCATTGTATTGTAAATATTTTTCATGGGATATTGCACAGCTTCTAAGGTACAAAAGCACAAGCACACGGATGGTCTCCTTTGTACATATCACACACCGGTAAACGTGTGTGAAAATTGTGAACACATCCACTAAAGATTTTCCAACATTGGCTCTCGGTGCAAATGTTATTATAACATTAAATTGTGCACGTACAAACTTCATCGTCTTACGAAGTTTAGTGAAACGGGCCCCATATCTGTAACTGTCGAAAAAAGACTATACTAGTTGTAAATGTCATTCGCCCAATTTTGTCCAGTCACAATTATATTTTACCGTTACAGTACCATATCCTGGTGATCTGTGCGGATGGACAAGTAAACGCAGAGGAAGAGACCGTGAATGCGATCGTGCAGGCCTCGGACTATCCACTGTCCATCATTGTGATTGGGGTGGGTGACGGCCCCTGGGAAATTATGTACGAATACGACTACAAACTACCAGAGCGAAAATTTGACAATTTCTGCTTCGTGGAATTTCACAGAGTAATGAAGCATGTGCGAAATCCCCAATCAGCGCTAGCTCTCAGTGCCTTAATGGAGATACCCGACCAGTACAATGCTATTAAAGAACTGAAGTTACTGCAGCAATTGTAGTACAGGTGTAGAAATTGTAGTATATGATAGTTGTATGTGGAATTTTTAGTAGAAACAGATTTTAATATACTAAATTGCAAAGCAATGTCGGAAAAAATGGCGGAAGGAATATGAAAATATTGTTTTAAATTAAGCTCTACAGTGTGCCACCTTCCCTTAGTTTTAAACCCATATATAACTTGTATCCCATATGTAACTTGTATATTGCTGTGTACAGTGTATTTTAACTCCGTGTGGACACGTTTATCTGTGTGACTAAACTTTTGCAGTGTTTTACATTGTTTGTTTACTCATCCAAATCTCCTGCCCGCGAAATCGAAGATGGTGGCATGAAATGAATGGTAATAGGAGCGAAATTCGACAAATGGAAAGCAGCACAATTGACATAAAATGTAAACAAAATGTAAAAGAAACTGTAAAACAAACTCTGCTTTGTGCGAGCCGGAAAAACACTGGCTCCAACTTTAGCTGTGACAAACTGACAAAAGAAGATATTTCACGAATTGAAACAGAACACGATATAACCTATTCGTGTAAAACATGCCAATCCATCGGAAACTACCCAAATCAAACTTTGAAAGTCTCTTCCTATAACTCATAATCGACATAATCAGTCACTCTACACTATGCATTCCACACCCAAGTAGAAATAAACAAGTTGAACAATCTACTGATAACTCTATTGCAGAATCAATCTTAATTAAAGAATCTGACCTAGCATATGATATATGTACTCACTGTAACCACAGTATTGTAGCGGACCCAGTAGCCTGTAAAGTGTGTAACATAATATTACACAAAGACTGTACCAGAACCAAAGACAATTATCACATGTGCTTTTCTTGCGAAGCACACCAACAAGCCCGCACAGAACTACTAACTCCGGAACTGCGGAAACACTAAACAACACAGAAATAATGGATGCAACTATTCCAAAACAGTGCATACAAATCAAACCTAAACCTAGACAAATAGGCAACATATTCCGACAAACAGACACGTGCGGTGATAATCACATAAAAACAGTCACTTAAGACAAAAATAAACACGTCTAAGAATAAGAGAAGACGAAGTAAAATACAAAGGGAAAATAATAACCGATATGAGAAAAGACAGAATCAATATGGAGTCATATATCTACAACATAGGGGCTAAGAACAAAGAACTAGACCAAGCTGTACCACATTGCAACGAAAATTAGAAACGATAGAAGAAAAACATACACGAATTGAAATAAAAAAACAGAAGCGCCACAGCTACTTTGACAAGATGAAAGAAAAGTTGTCCAATTTTCCCGCTTCAACAAATTGAGAGACATATTGACTTGCTTGATGAATTGTTTACTATCACACAACCAAATGTATCAAATAATCCTTAAAAAAGTGCTAGCACCATGGCAACTTCTATACGCAATATCCCAACTTGAAGCGAGATTATAGACTTAACGCAACTACTCATATAATCACTACCAGTAAGAGTAGCTAACTCTATTCAAACTGAAATTTAACTCTATGAAAACAAAACGGAAGTAGTAATACTGCTCAGAACAATATAAATACTGTGACCAATGAAACTACACAACCAACTAGACGTCAGTTTAGTTATGACGAAGCTACACACGCTAACTGCACTGAGCCTGGGCAGGTACTAAACGACATACATCACCAGAACCCGGCTAATAGAGAACTCACCGACTTAGTGCAGTACTATACACGAGTTCCACTGCTGTACGCGAGTCTACCACCGCCGTCATCCATAAATATGCACACAAACAATAAATATAATGAACCCTATCTGACGTATATCCAATACAGTAGAAATCATCTGATCCGTTCCCCAGGCATGGCAACATTACAGAACCTACAAGTCAGTCTTTTTTAGGACAGGCTCCAATTCAATATAGACGGAGATTATTCTACGAACCCAGATATAAATATGAATTTTACGAAATCTACTCTAAATATAGTGGAACACATCACATTAATGAAAACTTGAGTTCAACTCAACTCGGTAGAAGAGGACAATACATGTTGAAATTCGTGCAGGGATGCCAACTGTTAAGCACTGGACACACATTTATACACCCAAATGGTAAATACTGTTCAGAAATTGATTTCTTTGTGACTGAAAATAACTCGGCGATATTGAAGTCTAAGACATTACAAGTAGATGAGGTGTACTCGAATGCATCTGTCAACTAAAAATTGAAATCAACTGTGATTTAACAATTACATCAGCCAACAACGCACCAGGCACGATGGGCCAGAAAACTAACTGGGACAAAGTCGACAAAGATCTTTACAAAGCTACTGTTGAGCAATTGGCAGCTACAAATGCAATCTCCACAGATGATCAGGCAAATGCGATTGAGACGTATGCAGCATTTTAAACAACTAGGCAAAAGCATACTCAAAGAAACCGAAACCGAAGAAAAGTTACCAAAAACTACAAGTATTGAATGAATATATTGAAGCCAAACTAAACGCTAAATATATTGCACTCCGTGAATGGAAATAGAACGGACACGACACTCGAGCGAAACAAGTCGAAATGTCATCGCAAAAAAACAGTCGCGTCATCAATTCCTGAACGCAATTAGAGGAAACAGCGAAACTAAGATTGAAACATCGTGTTGAAATAATGAACGCCAAATTTACGGACACTAACCTGTTTCATAAGCTTGTAAATAAGCAAAGGAAGACAACATTGCAATTTATTGAAGGCATAAATGTTGATGCTATTACTTATTCTGGTGATAACATTCTCACATGATTCAGAGAACATTTTCGACACTTATCCGAACACTGTAGCAATATATCATACAATGCAGATTATCACAAACTCGTGGAAGAAGAAATCGTCATAATTAAAGAACTTATGTCTGAACTAAAGTGACTGTTATGTGACTCACGGTGACATAAATAAGCTGTGTACGCAATAAATCGACACACATCTCCTGATGTATTTGGACTCAGTATTTAGAAAATTTTATAAGCGGGCGTGAACATAGCCATAATCGAACTTATTATAAATAGCATGATACAAAGTGGTAAAATACCGGATTTACTCAAAACTGGACTTGCAACCACAATATACGAGAAGAAAGGAAACAAGAAGGACGTGAAGTACTACAGAGGTATACCAGTATTACCGCTCATATTGACAAGTACTTGAATTTGTCTTCAGAGAGAAAGTAACCCACAACAAAACATCATACAAAGAGGATTTACGAATAATGCTTCACCGATGAACTGTTTTCTGATTCTCGAGGAATTTGTCCGAGAGAGTAAATACTTAAAGCAGACAGCATACATCGCATTACTGGATGCCAAGTCAGCATTTGATGTCGCCAATCATAATCATCGGATGCGGAAACTTCTTCAGTCAAGTGTGGTGGGCATAACTCAGAATCGTTTCCAGTTAATCTTGGAGAGTTGACATATAGGCAATATTGGAGGTTGTGTATCAACATGCGCTGATGATGGCGCCCTACTCAGCAATACTCCCGACGAATTGCAAATATTGATACATATCGCTGTCGAATACAGCAGCAGAGCATGAAACAATGTTGGATATGAATGGAAGATGAATGACGAGCATATTAAAATTACAAAAATAGCAACGCACTTGGGAATAGCACAATCAACATCAATTGAAAACTCTGCCAAGGAAACCGTTAATGGAAACATCAATAAAGCCAGACATACAATATACAGTCTTATGTCAGCCGGTCTTCACAGTGAAAACTGTCTATATCCTGAAACATGTATACAACTACTAAAACATATGTGCTGCAGGTCTTAACCTCTGGACTTGACGTCATACTGCCAAAAAAATACATTTGACAACTTAGAAGCTTTTCTCAGAAAAATCCTGAAGCAGATATTATCTATACCGACCAATGAAGCGGATTCAGCAGCGTTTATATTATCCGGAATGCTCCCAATAGAAGCACACATACATACACAAAAAATAACTGTCTAATACAACGTTTGATACCAATCAGATAAAAGTGCGGAAAAATAAATTGCAATGAGACAGATAACAGTCAAAGACAATAACAGTAATAGCTGGTTTATTGAAATCAAGAGAATACTTTGCAAATATGATCTACAATACGCAACAGATCTACTATACAAAACAGGAATGGAAATCCAAGATGCAAGCAGCAATCAACGTTCACTGTGAAGAGACAATTATAACCAAATCTAAGTTATACCCAACACTTTCATACTTGAATAAGGACATCTATACAAGGGGTAAAACACATCCAATGACACACACTAGAAGTGCTCCAAAACAGAACATTCGCGTCTACCTATCAAACTGAAGTTAGTTACCGGAACATACATTTTACAAAGTAACAAAGTAGCCTTTACCATATTGAAGTAGATCCCGCTTGTAAAGACTTCTTGCTAGAATGTAGTGCTTTGGAGTATATACGAGAAACTATACTCGGTGACGAAGATGTCTTTGCATGATGACGCTTAGACGATATTGATACAATAACCAAACTTAAGATATTGGTGGATTTTAGAAGGAACGGACAGTACAAATGTTTCGTGCAGGCATGAAAAGTACGTATTTGTGGTTGTTACTGGAGAAAGGGGGTTAAGGGATTTGTGATCAGCGTAGATCCTGATCAAATAGCACACTCTTGTAGCCAGATGACAATCGAAATTGTTTGTTTGTTAGTAGCATGCAGGTGGTTTCATTGATAGGATGATGAAGAGTGCAGATCCTGCATCTACACTGTTAGCAAACCCATAAGCCCCATTTCTCCAGTCACAGCCACATTCATTGTGAGAATGTGTATCAGGAAATGTGACTATATTAGATTACTAGCATGTTCTCTAACACCTGTACTCAAAATCGATTGATTGTACAGCAGACTAGAGCATCGACCAAGCAAACATCTTGATTCTGAGTAGGTGACCTTACTGAGCACATCCTCACAAGTGTATTGATGGTAGACATCAACTGATTAGACACATGTCTCGCCGTCCATCAACTCATGTTCAAATATGTGTGGAAAGGAACATCATGTGACGTCATTCAAACAATTAATCAACAGTGACAGCAGTATGGAATTCAGACTGACCACGGGCGTCGTCAGGGGAGGTGGGTCGATTCGTGCGAACCCTTTTTTTGGAGCCAGCAGGATCTTGTTTATATAACGTAGGTCCGCGATAGCTATTTTCAGTGCATGACTGAGAAAATATTACAGTATTCAAATGCCCTACTGACACACTAAAGTTAAGCGGTGCCAAATGTGTTGCAATATGACAATTCGCAGAAATGAATCTTAAATGAATGGACCCAAACTCTTTGCCAAGCAGCTATTTGTTGTAACAACGTACCCAAATGCAGCATTTGGCTTCTAGAAATCAAAAGCTTTGCGGGATTGGGAAGCAACCGAAATCTGCAAGGGGTCCAGGACCCCTTACAAATTTCGGTTGCTTCACAACTAACAATCGAACCCCCTTTTCAAAAATACCGGTGACGCCCATGCTGACCATAATACAATGTATCAATCAATGCCTGATGAAGTGTTTTGTTTTGTCAGCGTGTATTTGGTCGATGTGTAGCTAGGTATCTGATAAAAGACGAGACAGGGGCGTCAGAAGCATCATACTATTAGTCCGGCGAAGGTAGGGGATCCCACAGCCAGACACACACCCAAAGCGTATGCTTGTTACGTCGACGAGACGATTAAACTGAGTGGTAACAGCATAAACAGCTGGCGAGAACAAGACAAAAATGCAGAAAAATATTAAATATAGACATGTATTCATTATCGTACACGTTTTCGCCGATACGAAAAACAAAACCGAGAATGTATGATAATAATTACATGCCTGTCCGTGTTTGTTGTTGTTGTTTATATGAATTCTAAATATTTAAATAACAAATAATATGTTAGTCAAACGTATTGGTCCGGACGTGTCAGACCTGGTCTGACGCACCTGCTGAAGACCGTGGTTATGACAACTTGTGACATTGACTTCTGTGTCCATTTGTATCATCATCATCCCGTATATATGTGTGTGGATTTAATCAGAAAATGGCCGGGGTTTATGGTATGTGTGGCCAGTCTAGCCTTTCATCTGCTATTGCGCTCATTGAGTCTGATATGGATCTAGACAGTTTGCTAGGAGCATGATATATGTTTCACTGACTGATTGGCAACAGTGCAATTCATGTAGCCTATTTCACCAAAATTGAAAAGTATACTATCTTACTAAGTACACGTTGAGGGAGAAATTTTCAATTTAAGGATAAAGTTATTAGTTTGTATTATACTGAATGTATTCCATTTTGGTTGTGATAATGTAATAACTTCAGTATAATAAGTCTGCATACGTTTAATCATCAAATATATGCAGTCGTTAGTTCCATATGAAATAATGCATTTCGGAAAAAATAAATGATTACTCCCTCAAAGTATACTTATCTAGATACGTCTGCTTATCAATTTTGGTGAAATCGGCTACTGATTGATCAGGCTCTGTGTATGTATGTTCATCTCGGTCCATGCTTGTGGCAAAGGCTAAACGTGCAATTTCTGCAGACAAAATTATGAATATCCTGTGCGTAGAGCTGATGACTGCTCAAAGTGAAAAAGTTGATACAGGAGATGAGTTGTACGAGATTGGGACAAGTTTTACAACTGTCCACTAATTATTTTTATTTTGCAAACAATATATTCTACTCAGAAATGAATGAGAAATAAGTTATTATCGGGTAGCTGTTTTAGCTCAAATTGTTATTATATGAATTATTATGTAATTTTAATGTTAATTGTTGTTAAATAGATTCCTTTCATATGTTAATTTGTTTTGTCTTTACTTGTCATGCTATGTCTTAAGTTCTCATTGTTTTTTCTGCACTTTGGTAAACATGAAATATTAATAATAGTATATCGATGGTCTAGTAACATAAGGTCGTAACTGCTATGCTAAAGCATAGCAGTTACGACCTTATGTTACTAGACCATCGATATATTGTTTTCCATAAAGCAAAATGTCGGAGCCGAGTGATTATCATATGTCTGGAGCTGTATGTAAACAGCATGATAGAAACTACTTCAACACACAACAGATATATTTCATTTCGAGTTCACATTTACTTTATGTTCAAATTGTAGGTACCTGCTCAGCAGAGACCTATTCTTGTGATTACTTTATATACCTCTTTGAGCATGCACTCCACGCTCAACCAAATAGTGTGATTGGTCGAGCCTGAACTCAGGATCGACCAATCAAACTGTTTGATTTCATGTTCAAATTTCGAAGAACATGCTCAGAATGTTTTACAATCAAGAACTCTAATTTACACATGTAAATTGCCCCGTACCGAACCTAAGCATATTAGTGAATGTTCCCACATTCTAGCAAATCCACCCAAAAGCATGAATGAGCACAACAATGATCCACCGTTATGCCTTGATGAGGCAAAATATCTCATCTACAAATAGATACCCTGACAGCAGGTATATGCAAGAATTAGTGATATACAATAGACACTAATAATCAATAAAGGCCAGTCATAGGAAGATTGATCCAGTGGGGTTTTATGTCAGTTCGATTTTATGCACAGATGGGAATACACCAGTATGGGCAATCAATCTCAGAAATGAAATTACAATAACAACGTTGACTGAAAGACAGTGTCCTGATCCAGTATCAAATATCCTTACTACCAGATAAGCTGCGTATTTGCTTAAATACCCAATTAACATTGCCAAAACACCAATTTAAATCAGAAGTAGCGAGTATCAAAAAGCAATACAAATTTTGCTGTACCTGCAGAAAACAATAAACAGACCACACATATAGCATAATTGTCTTATTTTCCATTAAACACCTCTTGGTATTTCATTACAATTGTTTCCTTGGAGGAAATGCCAATACATGTTTTCCTTTGGAAGCAAGCTATTCAATACTTGCAGTCTTTTGATGTGTAAACAGTAGTGTGATTTTATGTTACCCAATTCAAATTTTGAAATACCCAATTGCTTCAGAAATCATGGAGTGACAATACTCAATTACTAATTCCTTATATGGAGCACTGCTTACTACAGTGAACCTATCTAATCCGAACTCCCTGGGTGTCCGGCTTCGAGAGATGTCACTGTAAATCATGCATTTGATCATTCTGAGCCATAGTTGTGTGCTATGCGATCACGACCAGACATTATCAACCGAGATAAATGACCAAGATCTCATAAAAAATAAGATCACATATGGTGTCTTGGTGTCCGGTTAAGAGAGGTTCCAGTGTACATCAGATCACTGATCCCCATGAATGAATTCAGCTAAGATATGAATCCGCACGGATGGATGAATCATTAAGATATGCAAACCGTTCTATTCTACAGGCCATAGGTTAAAGAACATTCCAGTATTTCTTTGGAAACGGTGGGCATATTACGTCACGGGCACCTGCTATTTGGATGGTGTTCACTGAATCACGTACGAAGAATCCTCCACTTCAGACCATACTTTATTTAATATCTCAGCAACTACTGAATCGATTTTGGCGTGATAAAGCACAGACACCCCGGGAAATGGGATACCAACACCTGCCGTGTCCCCGAGCTCGTGGATTTAGCTGGAAATAAGGAAATATGGGGTGCATTAGGGTTGACAATTTGGGATTTCCTGACGGACGGGCGATCGTACGGTATTATTGCAGTCAACCCAATTCTATTAGGTGAACTGCATTTTGTTTTACCAATTTTGGGGGAACAAGTGAGCATATCATCACAGCTGTGTCTTACCGAAATTGATACCTCTCCTTATCAGGCTTGTCTGGTATAGATTTATGCCACACTATAAATATTGCTACACACATTGTGTATTGATCCACTCATAGAAAAGTGCATTCATGATGCAATCGTGCAGTCAGTACAGTTAGTGCGTTATATACATGGTATCCAAGATGACCAGAAAAAATGGTGAAGATAACAGTATTTAATGTCATCAAATATTAACAACATCTATTTGCTCAGTGAAATACATTGTTGTAGTGGAAACTGGATTTCCTCGAGTGATATTCAGGATAGCTGAAGAACTATGTAAGATACAACCAATTGAACACCAATTGAACAACTAGTTACATATATGCTTGACACGGAGGACGGGTCTTAACTGCAAATACGTATGTTATCAAGCATCCATAATATAGGATAGTTTTGCCCTCTTCTAATCAAAGACCAGTGTTCTATTAATATAGCTGACTCAATACAATGTCACATCATTGACTAAGATTAAACTATTATTGATCAAGTGTAGCGTGCATATGTTTGTTTAAATGAATGATACGTATGCCATTTAATCTCAACGCTGCTATGTGGCTTTTAACATATTCAAAATATAAGACCATGTGCATTTAGTAATGGGTAATGTACGACAGCTTTAACTGCATATATGAGCACATTACATACTACGTAAACTGTACTTAGAAGAGCCGCTATACTACGTCTGCGTTTATATGGTGTATAATACACGTATGGTATCATATACCTTCCGACATGTCCTCTCTGTCATTCTGTGCATTATGACCACGGATGACAATCTCCTCATTAACGTAGGAATTAAGGAATGCTCCCGGCATCTGGCAAACTTCTTAACAAGACAAACGGACACACGCACGGACACCGAGTCAAAATACTGTATGACTATCGGTTCTACCGAGATCGGAGGCTTAAAACAAACAGGCACATTTGCAAGTATGCGAAATGTGGATGCAGCTAATTAGTCTAGTTTAATACAAATGCAGCTCAATCAATAAATGTAAGCTAATACTGTTAGGTGTTATTATGTCATGTGTGTAATATGATGTAGTTCGTATACATACATTCTAAACATTAAAGTGTAATACTTTCTATATTATGATGAGAAGTATGTGTTAATAGTATATATGGCTGCTACATGTAAGCACCATCTTACTATATTATTTATAAATGTATACAATGTTGACTTTGAAATTCAGTAATAAATGTCAATTGATGCATGTAAAGTTTGCATGTCGGTCACATTTGCAGGACAGTTGTTGATGCTTATGTGTATAAATTATTACATAGTTCGGATTAGTTCATTCCATCTACGGAAAGTAGCAGGCACATCACACACTAGCTACCGGTATCGGTTTAAACTATACCTATACGAGTTTGGTTCATTCAATATATTGCAATGGTAAACTGTACATTCATTATTATAAAACATAAACAGTCTTTACAATTGAAACAGTTAACAAAACGTCATTTACATCTACATCATTAACATCTGACAGTTCATGCTCTCGTGCCGGTTTGCATATGTAAAATGTGCAATACATTTCTTTGTTCTTTGTTCTTCATCGCTCTGGGTACCACTTTGCACTAGGTAAAATCTAACTAGACACTACTGTGGATAATTGTGTTAAATTGTGATTATGACATCGAAACATTTAAACATGAATGGTTATACCAATGGACCAACATGCAGTAGAGTTGAATTAATATATCCAAAGAACCCGCTTAAATCGAAATATAAGTGGAGCATGTGGTCAAGTGGTCTGAGGCGTGGGACCGATGATCTTACGGTCGTGGGTTCGAGCATAACCAGTGGCGTGCGTTGTGTCCTAGAGCAAGATGCCTTATCCACACTGCTTCAGTCCATCCAGCTGTAAATGGGTACTGGCTAATTACCATGAAGACCATGTAAGAACAGTCAAGCCTATAGCGGTACACACAGAGCATTCACCTGTCACCGAAATGCAATATATGATTAGCGGAGTCTGGCCCTCAAATATACTAATAGACAACATATGAAACGTATGTAAGGACTATGTCAAATAATACAAACAGTCATACAGCGTCCCCCCTCAACTAATTCAAAAATACAAATGTTGATAGATGAACACGGTACAGATGACTAAGAAAACGATAGGTGCATATTGGGATAGGTGAACCTCTCACAGGTCACTGTCCACTATTGTTTATCAGAAGTTAAAGTTCGCAGACAATTGAAAGTGGAACAGCTACCTCAGCCTATTTAAAGGATTTATGGACCACCTCCACCACTGCCCTCTGGTTTATATGCCTATGACAGGCGGCACGTTTGAAATTATAACTGAATATATTGTCGTATATTTGAAGTGTCAATATCTTCGGTGGTATGCATCACAATAAATAAACATCAACTGCAATCTAACAACAGCTATCAAGGTCAAGGTCATAATACTATATTTTCAAGGTCACCGAAGGAAAATGGCAACGTTTTCTTCTTTGTAGTACTGCTATAACAGTATGTGTACATATATCGTTGAATTATTATCATAGAAATTATATCTATAGAGATATGTAAGATAATGTTCATCTTTTTCACCAGCCACGACAAAAAAGGAACTTTTATAGTTTCTTACTATGGAGCTCATGAGGGGCTAGTACATTAATGTACCCTGGTATGAACATAAAGTTATCATTATAGTTAGGGGGTAATCGTCATGAATGCGTCACATCGTGTTAATGTTTCTTTTCGTGGTTGTTTTATATTATAACATTATAGGGTTCAGCTTTCAGAAAATAACGGTGCCATTTCTTTCTAATTAAGTTCAATGTCATTTCAAGGTCATTGAACTTCAAGACAAATTTGATGATATATATACTTTTAAAGCATATTCATTAATACATTTGGCATGCAAACATTGTCAATATTTTCATTGATATTGATAATAAAGCAGTCATCAAATCTCATTATCATAGTAGGTCGCAGATGTTGATACCTGTAAATTCAACAATCAAACAAGTTTCGTATTCTTTGTCATAATTCCGCATTTATTAATCTAAAGTAAGCTTTCCGCAATAATAAGACATGCCGAACAATTATGCAGTGTAACTTGGTTCCTGGCTACTGTAGAATTATTTAACATACCGTATTATTGTGGAAATATTACTATCATGACTAAACCAGAACCCATGGAATTGAAGCTTGGTAGATCCTGTGAAAGAGATGTGAAGGAATGAAAGAGTGAAGAGTATGTTCCTGGTTACTGTATTAATCTAATGAAATGTATTTATAAAGTAAAATATCTTCAGAAATGTATGTATACCTCCTATGTGATAGCAAGGGGGCATATTGTGTTGCTCTTGATGTTTCGTACGTCCGTCCATCCTTTCGTCCGTACATCCGTCCGTCCGAGCCAACATTTAGGATTTAAGAGTTAAGGGCCGGAGCCTAAGACAATAGATTCCTTTGATTCATTCCGTAAGCTCATAATTCTATTGAAATTTAGGAGCTATTCCTTTGATCTTTTAAAGAACAAATAGCTCATAAACCCGACATGTTAGAACGTCCGTCCATGTACATTTACGTGGAAAAGTAGAAAAGTTTGGAAGAGTTTCTCCATTTAGAGTCCAGTATGCCACGGGGGCATATCCATGTTTTAAAACATGATGCCTAGTTATGTAATGTATTTTCATTTACTTTTGTTAAGTTGAATGCCAGTTCAAGGTCATGGAAAATTAAGAATAATGTCGTATTGTATTTATCAAAAGAACAAAAACAGGATAAATACCATATCATGGTCATCTACTGAATGTGTGTGTCATGTTTCATATCATGGTCATCTACTGAATGTGTGTGTCATGTTTCATATCATGGTCATCTACTGAATAGTGTGTCTCATGGTATGTCATCTATTCATGGTCATCTACTGAATATGTGTGTCATGTTTCATATCATGGTCATCTATATCATGGTCATCTACTGAATGTGTGTGTCATGTTTCATATCATGGTCATCTACTGAATATGTGTGTCATGTTTCATATCATGGTCATCTACTGAATATGTGTGTCATGTTTCATATCATGGTCATCTACTGAATATGTGTGTCATGTTTCATATCATGGTCATCTACTGAATATGTGTGTGTCATTTTCATGGTATCATGGTCATGTTTCATACTGATCTAAATGTGTGTGTCATGTTTCATATCATGGTCATCTACTGAATATGTGTGTCATGTTTCATTAATTAAAAGAACTGTTAAAGCACATATCTCAGGAAATCATAATTTAAATGTCATGCTTCATACAGTTTATAATTACTGATTGCTACCTATTAATTTCTAGTACATGCATATTCGAATGCAGTTATTCATGACTCATGCACGGCTTTAGGCGATAGTTAATGTGTACGCGTGTCATGCTGCTACCACTGTGTATTGCGCCAGCTATACGTTTTCATGGGTTCATTGGTCGCCTCTCTGTATCTTCTTTTCTAGTTTGGATAACTTCAGTCTGGTTAAGATCGAAAGTATAAACATATATATCCCACATTGAGATAGCATCTCCCCCAAAATATATAACCATGTCTAATTCTCCGAGGATGAGGATGGATTCACTGTTGAGAAGATACCATACTAGAGGATCTAGTCAGATTATCGGCTTCTTTCATTTAATACTGAATAATATCACTAACTTATTATTAAAATAACAACTTTCACATAAGATATGTAAGAAACAATGCATTACAATGATCTCTAGCTAACAAATCATACAGATCAGCACGTATCCACAAAGGTCTTCCGATCCTTTATATTTCCTAATGTATAATGGCTACCACAAGCATGATGATATATAATGGACACGATTAGCACCTGATATGCCATATTATCATGCATTGTATACATTCTCCACTGTAACGGATATCATAGAAGAACGTGGCCAAGCCCACAATCAGCTCTGAATACAGAGAATTCTGACATATGCTCTGCCATATATAATATAAGCTCATAAAATGGCATATATAATGGCTAAGTGCCTCGTTAAAATGTCTGTCCTCCTAAATTGCGCATTTTATAGTATTAACATGTTGACATTATGTTCCACGAGTCTACGGTCCATATGGTGTACTGCTTTCTAGCATACGCATATAAATAAACATGCGATTATTTTGCAAATAGACAAACAACCCAGTGTGGTGACCTTCATTATTAGGAAGCTTATCATCACTGGAATTATTACATTACTTAAAATAACCAGTATCTGTTCAACTCGCTAACTGACTTCTAAAAAGAGCATATGGTATGCAAATGTATATCATTCTTGGAATTGCTCTACTTTTCTGAATGCATCAGCATGTATCAGCTTCAGCTTAACACGAATAGTAATTTCCCATTCGTTAAAAGATTATATGTTGTAACTACATATTCTATAGTTTAGTCCATGCAGGTGCCATGAATATCACCACCTTCAAAAGTACTATATAACTCTACATTCATACAGCACATAAGCAGAGCCATATAACCAAACTATTAGTCCCTGATATGGGGTACCCTGAGCACGCTATAACCCTATTTAATGTATGTGAATACCTAGTCAAGTGAGCAACTCCTTATAACCACAATGACGATTATTTAAGTATGTTGGAAAATATGTGTAACTATTCCAATTAAGTCATATCCTAGTGCAGCATGTTCGCAAATTAAAGAGCATACATGTATATATAGTAAAACCTCATCGAGTATGTGACATAATTTGCACATGTTACTTCGCACCGTGAGTGCTGGATTCTTTGATACTGAATATGTCGGTATAGACACAGCTAGTATGTTCGAACAAATGTGTATAAACTTCCAAGTAATCAATATACATGTGTGTGAAGTGTGTATATACTTGACTAGCAACTGATTTATAAACCATGACTAGATTCATCGAATATTTGACACATATATGTCTGGTGTATTATTAGAATCTTTGATATTGAATGCATGGATTAAAGCATCCACGTGAAGTTCACTATTTGACTTTTCCACTGGTCTATTCTTGGCAAATCGTTTTATTTTGGTGGCCATTTTGAAACTAAACATGATTTCCGTGCTTATTATGCCGTTGCTAGCAATGTCATTACTATCAATAGCCATTATGTTGACTTATTTCACTTTCTTGATCAAAGATATGGATGTGTGCACCGGCATCACTACTAGTTATTTAGCCTGTATTTATAAGAAAAAAAAAGAAATGTAGTTCGGCATCACTACATTTCTTATACGATACTTTGAACTACAACTATTGATATTTATTGATATCCTGTCAATACGAGATAATCACCGCGTATGAATATGTGCGGTGGCTGGGGTTATCTTTTTGCATTTTACAGCCATTTGTATAGGTGTTGACGGGATAAATAGAATAGGTTAGTGCCGTGAATGGGATACATATTTGGCGCGGCACGGAAACGGGATGTGCTCAACAGAGCCTCGCCCATCCCGTTTCCTGAGCCTTGCCAGATATTTTTACCCATTCACGGCACTAACCTACTATTCTCTATATATACACGAAACGTGTCTTACATACTAGCCTATTTGAAATGGTATTATTTGTTTTTTTTCTTCTCAATGTCAATATTTAGCGATATTTTAATAAGATCTAATAATTATTGCATTGTTAAAAATGTTAATATGCTAATATACATGTAGTTTAAATATGCAAAGTAAAAAAAACAACACAGGTTTTCTACAGTACAGGTTTTCAAGCAACAATGAGGCGTGACGGAGTTTCAGTCTGAATCGATTGAACGCTTCTGAAAGTCTGGCCTCATTTACGGACATATAGTTTTAGTATGTGAGAAATAGGCCTTATTACATGAAATAATTCGGAGAAATAAGCCCTATGTCATTTACGACCAGTGCATACACATATCAGGCTGCGAAACCGCCCAGTCAGATCAGGGTCTTCACCGTTCGCTCTTCAGTAACCAGTCATGTTCCTAATATAACAAACACTATGGATCAATTCATGATCACCTCTTTGATACATTTTCGAGTTTTGTTTTTGCATTTACACAGCACATGGACAATGTATGGACATGACGATATGATAACACAGTTACATCACGTTCGTCCGCATGTACGATCGATATTCTACTCGCTAAAGCTCGCGGATTATCGTCTCGTACATGCGGACGGTGGCAAACAGTGCAGATCCTGATCAGACGGTGCGCAGCCTGATCTGGATCTACACTGGTCGCAAAACCCATACGCCCTATTTCTCCAGTCACAGCCTCTATGCAATCACAGTACTATTTATAGATCTAAAATCTAATAAATCTATCCTTTGAGATAAATATTGTACCTTTGCCTGTACCGTTAGTGTAATCATACGGAAGCTTAAAAGGGACATGTGCAATCTTTTTTCTATGTGGTTCCCACGACATAGCATCTCGTTCCCACGAGATAGCATCTCGTTACCACGACTTAGCTATGTGGTTCCCACGACATAGCATCTCGTTACCACGAGATAGCATCTCGTTACCACGACTTAGCTATGTCGTTCCTACGACATAGCATCTCGTTCCTACGAGATAGGATCTCGTTACCACGAGTTAGCTATGTCGTTCCCACGAGATAGGATCTCGTTACCACGAATTAGCTATGTCGTTCCCACGAGATAGCATCTCGTGACCACAACATAGCATCTCGTTCCCACGAGATAGCATCTCGTTATCACGAGTTAGCTATGTCGTTCCCACGAGAAAGCATCTCGTTACCACAACATAGCATCTCGTTCCCACGAGATAGCATCTCGTTAACACGAGTTAGCTATGTCGTTCCCACGAGAAAGCATCTCGTTACCACGACATAGCATCTCGTTCCCACGAGATAGGATCTCGCTACCACGAGTTAGCTATGTCGTTCCCACAAGAAAGCATCTCGTTACCACAACATAGCATCTCGTTCCCACGGGATAGCATCTCGTTACCACGAGTTAGCTATGTCGTTCCCACGACTTAGCATCTCGTTACCACGACATAGCATCTCGTTCCCACAAGATAGGATCTCGTTACCACGAGTTAGCTATGTCGTTCGCACGACGTAGGTAGCCAATGAAAATGCAGCATAATACCGCCATATTATTTCTTTCAGCCAGCATGGCCAGAGTTGAATATTTCAATCGATAGTAAGTCATATCGTGTATGTTGGGAGTTTTTTCTCGGATGTTGTCTAACTATTCGATCCTTTCGCACAATTTCAGTCACTTTCGTCCTACCAGCAAAGGCCGGTTATCTCACTTACTAACGTGTTTCTGCCATTTGTCTTGAGACTTGAGACAACAAGCGTGGCCGGTGAACAGATAAAAGGTTAGAGCCAGTTCACTGATTCGAAGATTATTAAACATTAAAGATTATTGCATAATAAACAGTAGGTGTGTGCACACTCCCATGCTACAATCTACTGTCTGTTTCAAATAACTTTGTTGGCGCTAGATTTTGAAATGGCAAATTAGTATATTTACCCTAAATTGGCCTAATATCGACAGCGTCATATTATCGACACCCACATATAATGTCAATGCACCTAAATTTTAAAAACATATATTATGCAAGCTATTGTTATTTATTTGGCAATCTATGACAATAACCACACACCTAGACATTAACACCATTCATTATGTGTGTGAAACCACCACAGGCGATGGACATGTTGATACTGATAGGATAGTGTATTATTATTATGCTTGTTAAGTTGTTTAGACATGTAGAAAAAAAGACATAAAATGCAGTCAACAGTTTATCTATTGGATGACTGCATTTTTTTTCTACATGTCTAAACGAGTATAATACACTATCCTATCAACATGCCCATCGCCTGAGTTAAAAACCATCGTTTTTCCCATCCGCATTTTTACTTTAGTTGCGTACAGTAACTCGGTTCATAGTTGCGAGCAGCGTAACATTATATTGATGATCCCTGTCTGGTAGTTACGAACAGTAACTTGCGATCTATTCCCTTACCGTCCGTAGCATGAATGACGATTCCACTCATAAGATTCCTCTGCAGAATAGCGAATCAGATCTGATTCGCTTAATTTAGTTGCGAACGGTAACTGTTGCCATCTACTCCCGTACCATCCGTCTAGTCGTGAGTTCATGACTGTCTTGATATGCATTCTCTTGATATGCAGGTTTACTCTTTTATTTTAAAGTGGAATTTTCCAGTGGACTTTTCAAAACCAGTGATAAAGTATCAAATTTACATATTTTCAAATTAAATAACTTGTGGGTTATTTCTGTATGTATGTAAATAGTAGTTGAGAAATATTTTAAGCTTTTATTGTTTATAGAAATAAAAAAATATATATTTATTGACAATTCATGAACATATCTGAGAAAACAAAATATGTTTTTTTGGTAAAAAATTGCATTGAAATCAACAATATAATGCTGGTGTATGTTTTTAAATGTAAAGTAGGGTTCAATCCAATTGTTTATACAGTTAGATGCTGTATATGTTCAGTTGTATTGAAAAATATAAAATAAACAAATAGCAGCCATCACAACCCAACTTTTTATTTGGTCGGTGATGTTCTCGACTACCGTCCGTCTGTCTGTCTGCATATGGACGGTACGGGAGCAGATTGCAAGAGTTACCGTTCGCAACTACAGTAATTATGACATACATTTACAAAAGATTTGACCTGATAAAGTAAATTTAAGCTAAACTTAACAAGTGACCCAGTAAGTGGCAGCCAAATTCAATGTGTAAAAGTTAAGATTCACTCGGTCCATAAAGGAAAAAATAGATTTTCTAAACCTACAATGGTAAAAATTGTTTCAGAATTATTAGTTTGTATTACTTATATTTTTAAGCCGGAATATATCTCAAATATGTCAAAATTAACTGCTAAAGTGTGAATCGGATCTGATTCGCTAAATTCTGCAGGGGAATCCTATGAGTGGAATTGTAACTCTGGCTATGGATTGTACAGGAGTAGATTTCAAGAGTTACCGTTCGCAACTGCCTGTCTGAGAATGTACTTCACGTTGTTGTACGAGATGTTAACTGCTTATTCTCCCTACCATAGGCACGTGATTGTTCCTAGGTTCGGATTTTGGGATGTATTGTGGATGACTGTCACTGGGGGTGTTGTGAGTGGTATTACTAAGGGTGACTGAAGTGTGACTGCATGGGGGACTGAAATATCCCTGAGGGGCTAAGTGAGATTATGTATGCCACTGTAACACTGGGTAGTACCTGTATGTAACCACGGTGTTCAGGTGTGGCTGAATTGTGACTGGGGACTGCACTATGACTGAAGGGGGCTAAGGAATCCTGGAGGGCTTTTATAGGTGACACTCGGATGCAAGTTCAACTATCACTCAGGATGTTACCAGGTATGGTGCAATCCGGCTTGGTTTATTTTATGCCAGAGGGCCAGAGTGTTGAAAAGGGAAAACAAAGACAGTTACATTTCAATAATTTATCATTGGTACTGTTTCACAATAGTGCATTCAAATACAAGGTGAGACAAAGTTGTTGACAGAAGAAACAGTTTATGAAGTGTAGAATTAATTAACTCAGTTTGATGAGGAGATGTAATCTGCAAACATGATTTGCTAGCGAAATAGACAAAATTCAGCCTTATATAATCGCCAAATAATTGACCTCGGCTAACCTCCATCAGCCAAAACAGACTGGTATGAACTGTTTCATTGTTAAGTCGCAGACAATTTTATCACATCAGATTCATTAAAGTCCGGATCACCGAACTTTCAAGACTTCCGAGACCACATGTTTTGAATAGGAAACTGTATGTAAAGACCTAAATTTACAATGTCATTGATAACTATCGATGGATTTGCAGAGAATAGTTGTCAATGCTTCCGCTAACACCAACAATAGTGGAAACAGGTAATTGTAAAGTCAGAATTCGCCAGCACTAAATCCCGACTTCGTTCCCGAATCAGTTCGTACCCAACAAATAATGTATTTACCACAGTGTAACTGTAAACAAAAATGGCGAACAGCATACTGGATCAGCCTTGGTTAATTGGTACTAAACTTGAAGCAGCACTATCAAGTGACATCATGACAGGTTAATTTCTTTGTTGAATTATTACTTTGGTAAGCAAGACCGCTATTCCAGCAACGGTGTATAACGCACAATTATTAACCACATAGATGACATCATAGGCAATTTACATCAATTACTGACGTCAGAACGTTATGACATTTATTTAACATGTATAAACTTCTTTGAACTGCCTTTTAATAGTCAGACACATTGTTATCCCATTGTGTAACGAAAATAGGATATATGGAGGCAAAAGTCGTCTGTCTGTCTGTCTGGGACTTTATCCATTCTGCTGTAGAACTTCTTTAGTGTATGGCCGATTGGCTTCAAAATTAATTTACATGTTTATTATCATCCATATATTAATTCCCCACCTGAACCATGCTCCCCCGTGCCCAAGGTCAATGTCTTATTACTTTGAAATTTCTTTTTCACATTCAGTAGAGTGGTGGTTGGTTGGAAGCATGTGATGGGTAATTTAACGATCGGGATTGTACCTTACCGGAATCCCGACCAGAGACCTACTTTGACGCTCAGGTATGTCTTTTCGGCTTCCTTGTATTTGAGAGTTGAATCTTGTTATACTCCTTAAAAGAGTAATCCTACTGATATTACGTTTAGGGGAAGGGGCCAAGTGACTTTGATGTGTTATGGACCTGGCACCCGGTCAGGTTACCGTTATTCTAATTTCAGGGCTGAATATATATTTATTTCGATGTAAATATTGATATTATTCCGTTCTGATTTTGGGACCCCCCCCCCCACCCCCACCCCCCCCCCCCCCCCCCCCCTCCACACCCAATGTTAAATGCGGGATCAAACCCGTTGGTTTGGTCTTAAATGAAAATATGTGAAAAATAATAAAAAAAAACATCAATTTGTGAAATACATACTTTGAAATGTCACATGACTATTTATGCTAATGTATGGCAGTTGGTATCTGCCAGATTATAATGTCCACTTCATATCCCCCTCCCCCTCCCCTCACCAACATACACACACAACCGCCCCCCCCCCCACCCCATCGCCCCCTGTCCAACCCGTTATATTAGGTACGAAATGTTCAACTACATGCCTATATACTATATGTAATTGCAAACAGCGATAACTGTGCTTTAAAAACCACATGTACACGTAGCGGGAACGTTTGTATTGATTGGTACTCGTATCGTACATATTACTGGCAGAAGAAACGTTAACAACGGTAGGCTTTTAAAAAATCACAACTTTTGATTACAAAATTTGAATTTGTATTAGGCAAATTGCGAATACTGTGACTATTAAATAGTTCATCGTTACGGTATATATATATGTGTAGTTGACCCTAGCATATATGATAGCATAGGATTAGAGCAAGTTCAGTAGATACAACATGGACGAATGTGTGTTTTGTCAACAGAACTTAGATGGCTCACAGGCAGAAGTTGTTCTGCCGGAAAAGGGGTGTGATACTATACTTAATATAAGTAAAGAACGGGGTGATGATACTCGCATTTCTGCAGGTCAAAGTGTACATATACAGAATGTAGAAAAACATATACCCACAGCACAAGAATTACAAGAGACCGTGTCCATCAACATCGACAGATGTGCGGGTATTGCGTTCCGATAATTTGTTTGACTTCCGAGAGATCTGTTTGTTTTGTTGCAGAGTAATCACAGACAACGAAAAGAAAAAGAAACGAGAAGTGTTTCAAGTGAGAACAGTAGAATATCAACCAGAGTTAAGTAGGATTTGTGATGAGAGAAATGACGAATGGGCTCGTACTGTCAAAGGTAGAATAGCGTTTGCAAAGGATTTGTTTGCTAACGAGGCAATTTCTCACCAAACATGCAGTATCAAGTTCCGAACAAATATGCAATTCCCAACATCAAAGACCAGAGTCAGTTCTGTGGAACCAGACACTAAAATGAAGAAACGCGGAAGGCCTTTTGAGCTAAAAAGGAATGCAGCATTTCACAAAGTCACGGAGTATCTGAAGCAAAATGACGACGAACAGATAAGCATCCAAGTTCTCGTGTCCAAAATGAATGAATATCTGACTGGTTCTACGTATGAATCATTCAGTAACATCCATATGAAGGAACGGTTGGTTGAACAGTTTGGTGACATGATAATAATAACAGAAGTGAACGGTATAGCCAATGTGGTGATATTTAAAAGTAATGCAAAGACAATTATGAATGACTTCTATATACGTAAGAAAGAGTCGGACCCCAATACAGAAAAGAAAATATTCATTGACACAGCTTCTCAATTGATCAAGAATGACATTAAGTTGATGGATACATCCAAACATGTATACCCTTCCACATCATCGATGGAAACAATTGCACAAGGCCTCGATTATTTGCCTGAATCCCTACGACAGTTTCTTGAAACTATGTTTGTTGGAACAGGCAATGAATTGAAGATTGCCTCACTGGGACAATCAATTGTGCAAGCCGTTAGATCAAGGGTAGTCATATGCCATTTACAGCTTGGTCTCGGTGTTGAAATGTACCATCACTTCGGATAAATATTTCTGATCGAATCTTTGAACAAGCATGAATTTTGTTGCTCGTACAAAGAAGTCAAGCTATTTGAAACAAGTGCAGCAACAACTCCGGGTACTGACATTCCTGGTTATGTACCAGGTCATTTCATCCAATACGTTGCTGACAATGTGGATCATAACATCGGTACGTTAGTTGGTAAGAACACCTTTCATGGGATGGGAATAATCGCTGCGGTTACGCCTGCCATGAAATCGTCAGCTGTGATACCCAGAGCAGTTCCGAAAATATAGCTGCAGTTGGAGGAAAAATCAATCTATATTACAGCAAGCTTGACCGGGAAGCATTGTCAGCCATTGTGTATCATTCGCTTCCAGCATTAATGGCCAAATACATGACATATAGTATCGACGTTCTATGGTTGGCTACCTGGCTGCTTAGACCACGGAGACTGCAATGGAATGGCAATAATGCAAATGGTACAGCATGGTGAGTATCCTGGAAAAGCATCTGTATTGTTTCTGCCCATGATCGATCTCAATCCAAGTGACGAAACATGCGTATATTCTACTCTAAAGTGTGTATCCGCACAGGCTAAGCGATATGACGTGACACCGGTACTTACTTTTGACCAGCCACTTTGGTGGAAAACGATGTTGTTGCAAAAACAAGAACCACCTGGTACCGATGTGAAGGGAATTGTCTTGAGACTAGGTGGGTTGCATGTGGAAATGAGTTTCCTTGGATGTATAGGTCATCTGATGTCAGGACTGATGGAAGTCGTGTATGACGAGAACGTCGTGCCCCATATACTTAGTGGCAAGGCAATTTCCAGGGCAATCAGAGCACACATCTTGGTGTATGGCATACATCATGGCATGATTATGTCGAATGTGTATGATGCAACACTACCTGGTTATGATGAGCAGTACACTTCTGAGTATGCACGCCGCAATGGGGATGATGTAGTGGAAACATATTCACATGAATGGGACCATGAGCTATCAGAGCAGATTATTCTATCCGAGACTGATTTACATGTCGACAATGATGATCACAGGTGCAAACATACAAACAGATGGATCCACTGGGGTTCAAAATACAAACTTTCCGAGAATAAACATTGACGAGATAGCAAATGATGAGCTGATTCCAAATCCATTGTGACGATGGTTCTGTTATAGCGGATCATGTGTCAGTTGAGCTTGAGCTTCAGGAAACTGCAACACTATACGACGAACTTGTTACAAAACAGATATGTATGAAAGATGTTGTGTTCAGGCGAAGTTATTGAAAGAAAAGGAGGACATGCAAGTTAAACAAAACGGCCAAACTTTGGATACAGTACCTTCGTATGATAGAGCTATTGCTATCATTTATCAAAGCAGAGAGAACGGGCGATTGGCACTTGCATTTGAAGTCTTTGGCTGACATGATTCCATATATGGCAGCTTCGGGGCACAATCTGTACACAAAGTCTGGGTTGCTATATCTTGCAGCTATGTCAGAGTTGCCAAACACGCATCCGGGTACATATACCCACTTCACGAATGGTCTGCATGTAGTGAGACGAAGTGACAGATTATGGGGTGGATTATCATCTGATCTCATAATAGAGCAGGTACTTATGAGAAGTGCAAAGACAACAGGTGGTTTGACAGGCGGTCGAGGAATGACAGAAAGGCAACGGAACATATGGTTATTATCCATGCCTGCGTGTACTGAGGTCAACGCTACAATGCAACAACTAACCGGGGTTACATATGAAACCAGTGAACAACAAAAGGAGGCAACACATGCGAGGATTGAAAGAGACTGGAAGGATTATATGTCTATACTCTACTTCCTTCAAGAAAGAAATCCGTTTCAAACAAATGTTGACGTATTGCAGAGCATTGCAAGCGGCATTGCTTCTGACAGACAGGTGAACGTCGATGAAGCTGAAACAATTGGACGGCATATTGTAGCCGATGTGAGTGGCAAACCAGTGGGTGAATATTCATTCAAACGCAAATGCCAAACTGTTCAAATGAGCCAAAAAGCCACAGTAACTGTCGATGGCGACCAGGTCGATATATATCCACAGTTGTTATTCCAACGGCTCGTGACTATTGCACAAGTAGAGTTATCTGCTGAAGAACGAGAAACGCTGTTTTCGTAAGAATTACGTACTCACGTGCCAGCTTTGTTTGATTCCAGTGGTATGTTAAGAAGCCAACAAACCTGCCTTAGCTGATACTCTATGGGACTTTGTCAAGTCGGAAATTACCGGTCATCCATGCAAAGTACAATATGTTCTAGATGGTGGAGCATTGTTGCAACGACTACCATGGGCACGTGCAAAGAAGTATACTGAGCTGTGTGACATGTACAACAACTATGTTGTTGGTAAATATGGAGAAGCAGATGTAGTGTTTGAGGGATATGAAGGGGGGCCCAGCACTAAGGACAGTGTACATCTAAAGCGAACAGCAAGTTTGTATTCAGCTACGATTAACTTCAGTGGCAGCATGGTTATGAATTCCAAGAAACAACACTTTCTCTCGAATCTTGGCAACAAGAAACGATTCATCAACATGCTCAGTACAAGTCTCTCTGTAAAAGGATGTACAACACACCATGCTGACGGTGATGATGACAGACTGCTTGTAATGACAGCAATCAATTGTTCCAGGCAGACCGAGACTGGTGTGATTGGTGATGACACTGACTTGCTCATTCTGCTGCTTCACAGTGTAGACGAGACATCTAGAGATATCTACTTCAAGCCAGAACAAAAGAAAACTGCCAAAAAAAACTGGCAAAGTTTGGAACATTAAAGCGGGAAAAGAGAAATTGGGGAAGGAATTGACTGATAATATCCCCGTGTTGCACGCAATACTTGGATGTGATACCACATGTCGGGTATTTGGCATTGGGAAGGGCGTTGCTATAAAAACATTCCAATCCAGCAAGGCATTTCGAGAGTGCATATATGTGCTTAACGATGATTGTGCTGCTTCAAACAGACAACATCTCTTCAATGCAGGAGGACAGGCACTGGTGATTGTATATCGTGGCAAACAGGGTGACACCTTGAATCAACTGAGATTAAGTTGCTTTTACCAGAAGGTGGCGACCAGTACAACAGTTGTTGATGGAAATAGCCGTCCTCCCACAACAGCTTCAGCAAAGTATCACACACTGAGGGTGAATCACCAGGTAAAATGCTGGAAAGGAGATACCCTACACACAGAGGACTGGGGATGGCAGCTTGGTAACGGAAACCAATATCGACCTGTTGCAACAGATGAAGCGCCTGCTCCACAGAAATTGCTCCAATGTAATTCGGTGCTCGTGTAAGGCAGAGTGCCGAACTCTACGTTGTACCTGCAAGAAACACGGTCTTCCAACTACTGTAATGTGTCGTGAATGTAGGGGCAATAGCTGTAGCAATTGCATAAATATGAGATGTCGCAAAATGTAAATGAAAATCGATCAAACCAAACTCCTGTTTTTCTCGATTTTTGTTATAAATTGCAATTCTTAACCCCAAAATGACGAATTTCCTACTCTCCGATCATTTACGATTTTTTTAACACTAACATACATGTATTACGTGTCGTTTGGACTTCTTTATTAGATAATATGACCAATTAGTAATTTTTCCTAAAATTGTTCCTATTTTTCGCGATTTTTGTTATAAATTGCAACTTTTAACCCCAAAATGACAAATTTCCTACCGTCTGATCATTTGCGATTTTTTTAATACTCACATACATGTATTTCAAATCGTTTGGACACTTGTATTGAATAATATGGCCGATTAGTAACTTTTCATTAAATTATTCCTGTTTTTCGTGATTTTTGTTATAAATTGCAACTTTTAACCCCAAAATGACAAATTTCCTACCCTCTGATCATTTGCGATTTTGTTGACGTTATAAAGTACACATGTTCGGAGATAAAAAACATAGTGGCATTTGTGTTTTAATTTTCTTGGGGTATTATGCTATATGCCCTGGCCTACAATGATAAATATAGTTCGAAGAGACAGTCAAACCTGGTTAGCATGGCGTGACAACGCCCGCACGGTCTCCTTAGCTTCTTATTATGGCGCACAGAGACAGTGACATAGAGGAAATATACAGCGACGAAATAATATAACGTTCAATAAGGCAACACCCTGACAGTGACAAACCACAACACTATAGTGTAATGTGCGACAATCCTGTAACTGGTCACACATAAGTACAATGAAACAAAGCAAATTCTACAACAGAAGGGACAATATGATCAAATTGAGTAGCACTGTGCGAGCTCTGCCGGACAAGATCTTTTTACACATGCCATGTAATTACCATTACAAGGACGCCATAGCAACATTGTAGCGGTTAAAACACGACATACATAGTAAAATACTACTCATAACTGCATTTAACAGCATCCGCCCTCAGCACTAGTTGGCGCCAAAAGAAGTAAATGTCCTGATAGTAAGTAAATGATAGCCAATTCGAACAGCAGGTGAATATCCCCGCTCGGTTTATGGAAAACACTTCAATGATTGTCATCGTCATCAATAAGTGGAAATTGTCGTCGAATATATGTCTGCCAGTGACTAACGTTAAGTTAGTACAATGCATTATGCTTTAAAATGGAGAGGTCTTTTGAAATGCTTCCACGACCTGTTGTCGAATTGGATATTAAAGGTTTCAATATCAGTTTAATTTAGTTTGAAGGCAATATGATTGAAAACAACATTGTGTTGCAATTTTCATCTGTGGGATTGGTGTAGAATGTGTGTAGCTACGTGTAACCAATAGACAGGGACAGTGTCACATAACATGATGTCGTATGTTATGAAACAGATACGGTGGTTCTAATTCAAATATGTGCATCTTTTACATTTAGTAGATATTCATAACAATAGTAGATTGTATTTGTAAATCTACTATCTTGTTACAATACAGGACACATTCAATTAAGCAGAATGTTGCTTGAAATACAAAGACACATATCTTTTTCTAATATTATTTTAATGGAAGAAATTGGCCACGGCTTCACAATACTCAATTGCAGGCAATCATAAAATGTATCGCCTAACAAAGCAAAGGCGCTGGGAATCAGATACCTTCCTTTTGTTAGCCGATATGCAAAAATTAATCACATAGCTGTTCCATAAATCGAGAAATACTGGTGGCAGCTTCCAAACACGCCATTTAAAATCGCTATGTATATAGAATGTTTATCTCGATACGTAATCACCAAATGTCAGAAACGTTTACCAATTGCCATACAACCCGCTGAACAGCATGGACGGAAGCTTCTCCACCTCACTGTGAAAACGACTTGAACTGAAACCGTGACGAATGCGCGAATATAAGAGACTTTCGAAATGCAGCACCCATCACACGTATACCTGAAACAGAACAATAGGGAACCAGCAACCATTCCAAAAAATCCGTGAACTCACCGAAAACTGAGTATCTGTCCGCTGCTGTACCCCACACAGTTTGCAGTTTGTTAAATGATAAATTTCCTGTGTGATAGGTCAGACACACACAATCACTTCTAGGAGAGTACGGGTGTGGAGGCTGGGTCATTCCTTCAGGACACATTAGTACATTATCTAATTGTGAATTACACCAAAATATAATAGCACATTTTAGCGTGATTTCACACAAGGTCGCAATTGTAAAGGACAAGTGAAAGCAGGAATCAATTTACGGGACCAAAAGTGCCGGATTGTAACGCGCTTTAAATGTAACATACTTAAAGCATTATTACAATACACGACACATTCAATTAAGCAGAATGTTGCTTGAAATACATGTTGCTTGGCACATTTTTCAATCTCTAATATTATTTTAATGGCAGAAATATGCCACGGCTTCACGATAATCAATTGTAGGCAATCATAACATTTATCGCCTAACAAAGCAAAGGCGCTGGAAATCAGGTATCTTCCCTTTGTTAGCCGACATGCAAACACTACTTATATAGCTGTTCATAAATAAAAAATACTGGTCTTCCATACATCCTTATATACATGAACAATTTTACACTTACCAACAGGCATGCAAGACGATACCGCCACCAGTACGACTACAAAGACCATGGCCCAACTTCCCCATTATATGGATATATGATTGCAGTGGGTGTTAGCAGTGTTGTTTGCAAAAACGTGTTGCAGACGATAACAAAAATATGTCATTTCCCAACGAAGAGAGGTGCACGTTTGCTGCAGAAAAACACCCCGGTGGTGTCCTCTCGATTTCAGGTTAATGTATGTAAAAACCAATGATGACTCACATCGGATGCCACACAACTTTTTATCCCTTTTCTCACTCTTATTAAGGCTGGATGAATCACCTTGTTTTTCATCTCGGCCTTGGCATCGGACCAACTGAATAGAGTTTCGAAGCAATGCAAATTCTAATGATATGACCATCTCGGCTTTGCTGACGGGACATGTCCAATACCATTGCCACTACAGTGAAAAACAATCATATTGAATGTTTCCGCGATGGTTAGCAGATATTTAATGGTTCGACACATTTGTTACCATCTCATACCTCCATTACCGTGCCATTATAACCGTGCGCCGTGCTCACTGAGTGATATACTGGAACCACCAGCGCCTGCCCTGGCATGACACAAATGCCCTCCACACTATTGACGAGCCGACGATCCCTATGTTGGTGTCTGTCTCTGCAATTAAAAGTGTTAAATGTGGCAGTGACCGGAGAAATGGGGTTATGGGTTCTGTGACCAATGTAGATCCAGATCCGCCTGCGCAATAGTCTGATCATCCGTCAGACTTCAGACAAGCAAATACATCGCCGTCAAGCTGCAACAGTGTACCATTTGATCAGATCCCACACTGGTCACAAAACCCCACGTCTCCAGCCACAAATAACTAGTCAGATGTGACTAATATCTGTACAAATTGTATGATAATGATATAGCAACACTTATATTTAAATCAAATACATGTTATAATACAATGTTACATTGCACATGTGTTGTGCACATCCAATATACACCATAATATCGAAAAGATCAGTTCACTCCGACCCTTGAAAAAGAACTATGTTTTACAAATATCAGTTCATTTTGCTACCTAAGTTCAAAACCATAGCGCCAACCTGATATACTGTCTCGGTAGTAAAAACAGGACAACAACATTCACCAATAGTTGTAAGTGAAATTGTTGCCTCATCCGCCACTTGATCTTTTTTTGCTGGCATAATCAAACACAGACTTACACTTCCACCATCACCATGATGACAGGAAAAGATGATGTTGCCTTCCCTAAAAATACAACTCCATACACCTGGATGAAATGCTAGAAATATATCGACACGCCGTGTTTGGTACGATGGCTCTTAATGACAAGTGTGATCCAAAACATGTTGCAATGGTGGAGGCCATGCCATGAATGTGTTCCTGAATATGTCATTACTGTAAGCATCGCTCGTACGTTGTGAAAAAACACGGCTAGCAATCGGACCGCCTCTTGTCAAACATTTCTGGTTGGTATTGCCAACAGACGGTGGGTCAGGGCAATTAATGTACAAAAGCCATAGTCCTTGATCAATTGTACCCCACTGCAATACACAATAATTTGGCCTACTTGACGTGGCATAAGCCGAATAGTATACATGTATTTGATCACACCTGGTGCTTCGTCGGGATCCGTCTAACGGTTCGTGAGAAGATTTTTGAAGAAGTTGTGCCATATTTAGATGGCGGCCATCTTGGATTGGAGATGACCCCCATTAAATTTTTTTCGTAATACCCATACCTATGTATGTGAAGTTTGACCAACATTGGCCCAGCGGTTCCGGAGAAGACGTTTGAAATTGTGGACGGACGACCACGACGGACGACGGACGACGGACAATTGCTCACTTGAGCCTTTGGCTCAGGTGAGCTAAAAAGGTCCGTTTCACGCACAATGCAAACACTTTATTTTTTTCGATAATATTAAATTTTAGCAAAATGCAAAATTTAATAATGAGCCTTCTTTTTTTTCGTGAAATTTGGTCCAATATTTATTTTATTGCGAAACAAAATGTCTCCATGTTAATTCCCCATAGGTGTCACAATTTTCTAATTTCAGAACTAGTAGACCGATTTTCAAAATTTAACTTTTGTTTTCTTAGTTAGATCATTTCGAAGCTATCTAGCCATATTTCGGAGTACATTTCCAAAATGTTTAGATTTTGTCGTGCCTGCTTTAGCAGAAGTCGCAACTATAGTTGCCGCTTTTTCCGTCGTCGTCATCGTCGTCCGAAATGTCAAAAAGTTTATATAAGCTTCGTCATCATGGTATAACTTGAATACACCTGGACGGATTGCTTCAATATTTTAACACTTGATTCATGTGAGCATTGGGAACACACTCATGCCACCATGACCTTGGCATTTTTTACCCTCACATTTTTACGGAAACACAATTTTTGCGTCGAAAAGTTTGTACAAGTTTCTTCATCATCGTACAATGTACATGCATTTGATCACACCTGGTGCATCATTGACATACATATCCGTGTATATACCGTCAAAGATGAGAAAAACATACGACTAATTATGCATCGTTGTGATCGCAACATTCTTGCTTTTAATGGCCATTGTACCATGTCCGAATGACAAGTATTTATTGCCAGTACTGTGCACTGTGTCTGGAGCAAAAGGAAGCTGAGCCAGAACCACTTATTCCCCATTAATTATAGTTTGTTTCACTGACAAGGGCCCCGGATAAGAATATTTTGGGGTTAAATCAGCATTGAGAAAGAGCATGAAATAGATCCGAGGGAGTACACATCAAGTCAGCATTGACATGTGACATTACATCAAGAAGAATTAGCAGCTGAAAATATATTGTCCTACACCACACTTTCTCAGAAGTATCAAGCACATATGGACACATTTGTTTATGTCAATTCAGTTACTAAGTTTATGAAAAGATGGAATGATTTTAGTTTTCATTAGTACAATTCAAATTGATGGTGAAATACTCTTTGTAAATGTAATTCTGACTGACTGAGGAACAATCTGTACACAGAGTATCAGAATAACTCTGAAATCGGCATGCTACTTGCTTCTACTTCTACAATAACTTAATAAAATTATTAACATTAATCATATATATTGAGTATTGTCGATCAAACGTGCATGTACCTGGTACAGAGATAATCAGCTGGATCTGCCGCAATCTCATCAACGCCTTTCGGTGGACAGCCTACTTGGTTGAATCACTTCACTGACCGCCTGGTCGGGCACACCATCTGTCACCTGGCTCATTTGCCACTTTGTCATCGAGGTACATGTATCCGCTTACCTTTAGCCTTATACAATCTGATAAAAAACAGTACAACCACAAATAGGTTCATAGTAAACAGTATGAACATGTACAATGGCTAAAACTTGTATGTACTCCGCTGAACGACGCATTATCAAATTTACATTGTGTTATGTCATCATTCCATGACCCATAAAACACCAGTGACCACCACATACTGAAGTAGGTCAAACAATTAAATTAACCAAAAAAACAATCATTAGCCAAAATGTTATCAGGCAAAAAGTAGGATTCCAGCCAGTTTCAATTAAGTTGGGTTAAAGGAAACCAAATACATGTACCCAGCAACAATCATCAACAAAAACAATAGCATATCATATCAACATAACCAATCAATATATTACTTTGATTTGTCATTTAAATTAAATTAAAAACAGTCGTTAGCCTAAACGGTATCAGGCAAAAAGTAGGATACCAACACAATTCAATTAATTTGGGTCATGGCGAACCACATACACAGCAACAATAATCAACATCAACAATACCATATCATATGTCAAAAATATAGTCCTTTTTGTATTTATTTTTATCAATACGACTATTTATGAAATTGAGTGTGTCCTCCGCTGAACACCACATTATCAAATTGACCTTTGTTATTAATCATTCCATTATCAATATTAATACTAGCATCGACTATTTTTAAATGTATAGGCAAACATTTAACGAACCTACACAAATCATATCAACAGTTATCAATAAACTTGCCTAATCTTCACAGCAAATTACAAACCCAACAAAATTTTGATATTTGCTATCTCATCAATCCATTATCAAAGTTACTGTTATCGACTTCCCTTAAATTACAGAAAACAAGCAAACACAATACAAAATATCATGTATCATTATGTTTTCTCAACATGGAGTTGAATATAACAATGTCAATCATGAAGTGTACACAATGTTTCGCATATATCTTATTTTTGTATTGCTTTTAAAGTGCATGTATGGTGCACCGTCAGGTTTTGGGCGGGTATGGCGTCTGCGTGTACACGGCTGGCTATGTGTCGGTTTTATTAGTTTCAGGTGGGCCTTAGCTCTGTGTAGGCACAGGAATAATGGGATTTTATGAGAAATAGAAAGTATATTACGTCTTGAAACTGGTGATGGTGAAATTTAGGCACACTTAGTTCTAGGCCTTGATTATATACATTTACAATAAAATGTGGAATACATGTTATTTTTTTCTAAATATCTAACAAAGTATAATACACTATCGAAGGTTAAGAACATTAATCTTCGGTATAACATCGCCAAGCAATGAAGAAACAACGAAACTAATGTTGGATCGCGAAGGAACGAAGATATACAGGCGCTAATTAGCATGTGCATATATTTCTTTTCGTTTCTTCGACTTCGTGAAATGGGAGGCGACGGGACGGAGGTTTAGTATTCTTAATGTTCGTTACTTCGCGGCGAAGGAACGAAATGTAACGTAGCTAGCCACCATACGTTACGGCGGCATACATTTGTCACGCCAGTTTGTAACACGGGACGTATTGTTTATTTACGCAGTTGGCTGGAACAAGGTACGGGATTCGTTATTTGTTCGACACACTGAAAATGTCCTCCCGTAACTATCGTGTTCTCTACTAGGATGTTCACAAATAGTGCATTCTGGCATATTCTAAAACATGTTGTAGGCGTAATTACATCAGTTTAGGTGTACATAAACTTGATTGATCAATTCAGTCTGTAGCTGTAGCGTACCCATTTATGATTCATTGTTTAAATATTTATACATCGCTGTATAGTAGCCGCTAAGCGTGTATCATCCGAAATCGGTACGGGAAAACTTAAAGGTACATGCCCACTCAGTAGGCACAACATTTTCTTTATGTCAGAGACCACATCCGAGACATTTACTAGCCAAATAAACATGCAGTCACCATTACCCCACGTACTGATTGGCATTACTATACATTTTATATCAGAAGTCAATTTCCACACTGATATCAGGGGCGTTAAACGTGTTTCCTTAAAATGTTAACGAACATTACTATTTATTTCTGTATTTATTTCTTTGATGATCATACTTTATAATCTTTCGAAAATATTATTTTTCCGGTGACGCATTTAATTAGTATAAATAATTAAAAAATATCATGCCTCATTTGAGTATGAAAATAACCTGATACCACCGCGCGTCACTATCAGTAAAATAACTATTACTAAATGATTACAAATGTATAGTGGGCACACATATTTTTTAGAACTGGTGGAATAGTGACACAATTATAAATTATTTAATTCATATATAGAACAGTTTGTGCCTATTGAGTGGGCATGTGCCTTTAATACTTACGACATTTGGGTCACAGGCACGTACGCAGGCATTTATATCGGGAGGGACGGGGTGCGTTTACTATCGACGGCGCAAAGTCTTTAGAGCAGGAGTAGCACCCGTCGCTACACCCGCACCCCTTGCGTACGGGCTGAAAATACCGTATCTAATTTTAGCTTACTTACATGACGTTGCTACATTTATAGTTAAAGGCATCATGCCTGTGTGAGTTTCTGTTGAATCTTTCGGTTGCATAATGAACATGAGTTAATGAGGTTTCGTACAACCAGCTATTACTGACTCTATAACTAATGGAAAGTTAATGTGTCGTTAGGCTAACGATACATTAACTAATGGAACGTTCGTACAACTGCTTCCTGGCGTCTCCTCGATGCGCCAGCGCCCTGATGTCACCTCGATGCGCCAGACAACATCCAGTGTGGACGTTTCATACCACCCCAATCGCTCGTTAGACGTCGTCAATACGATTACACTGGATGGTCGTCTCCCCTCTTCCATATCATGTTGCCTCGATTCTTCCGACTTCTCATCTTGATTGGTTGTCACAAATCGCCAGCATTTTACAGGAGCCGTACCCGCCATTTTACATCACTTTCAAGCATATGCTTTGGGATTATTTTGTAAGTCGGAACATGTTTGTCATGTGAGGCGTTTTCAATTCCAGCCGCTGACTTTTTGCGTCACCGCTAGGGTGGTCACAGGAGATTAAATTTATCTTTCTTAACAATCATTAAACTTATAATTTAATTAGTGAATATCCAGAGCAAAATGGGTGCAGGTTATGGGAAAATAGGTCCCACAAGATCCATACGAAAAATGAAAGTAGCAGAGAATAGAAAATGTTTGGTCATTGGTTAGTTTATATAGGAAAACATATATGGTGGCGGTGGACCTTTACACCATTTTCAAGCATATATGTTGTGGGATTATTTTATAAATCGGAACATGTTTGTCATGTGAGGCTGTTTCAATTCCAGTCGCTGCTTTGTTTGCGCCACCACAAGGGTGGTCTCAGGGAATTAAATTTATCTTTATTAACATTAATTAAGCCTATATTTTAATTAGTGTATATCCAGAACAGATGGGTGCAGATTATGGCAAAATAGGTCCCACATCATCCATGCGAAAAAATGAAACTAGCAGATAATAGCAAAATGTGTGTTAACTGGTTTGTTTATATATGAAATATCAATGGTTGAACGACTCATTGCAGACGAATTAGTAGATTAGTATTAATCCTACTACTTTCGTAATGGGTAAAACCACCACGTACCCCAAAACTTACCTGATGCCCAAAGCAGGGCTATTGGGTAAGGATAAACACCAATGCAGTGGAACCTCTCTAAACCAGACGCTGAGAAAGGGTAGTTGTGCTTAATTTTGATAGTGTTCTTTGCCCTTTGATATCCGATGATACTGTATGTTCACGATCATAAAGACACAGGCGTGTCTTGAAGTAGTCATCTGTCTATGTTACAGTGAAACATCTCTAAAAGAGACACCCTGGTCAGCTCCCAGGGCGTCCGGTTTAGAGATATTCCGCTGTATTAATTTACCCTTCGTATGCTCCCGACAACCCCAACAAACCGCCAACAAGAACTTTAACAAAAGCATGTACAGTCGTATTAGATGTAGATGATGGCCGTATTGATCCTGAAGGTCAAATGTCAAGGTCACATTAACATTCAGTATAACAATTTAGATAAATATTGTTACACTAGAAACAGTTGGCAATTGGGAGAACTATTGGTCATGGTCTCTACAAGACAAGTACCTTTATATTAATTGTAGTAAAATCTAAAATATTCAAGTACCTAGTATGTGGTTGTTCCTTTTTACATATATCTTCGTTTTAACCCTTTCAATACAATAGGCCTGTATAGTGGTATTGGCAAACAGTGTAGATCCAGATGAGACGGCTCGTCTCATCAGGATCTGCACTTTTTTGCAAGTAATGTTTATATTTTTGAGAACAAAAACACCCTCTTTTCAAAATGGACTAGAAGGAAAATCATTTTGCGACAAACAGTGTAGATCCAGATGAGACGGCTCGTCTCATCAGGATCTGCACTTTTTTGCAAGTAATGTTTATATTTTTGAGAACAAAAACACCCTCTTTTCAAAATGGACTAGAAGGAAAATCATTTTGTGACGATTGTATTGGTTGCAAAATTAACATATCAAAATCCAGTCCAGTGAAAGGGTTAATGTAGTTTTGTGATTGTCCATGTTGTGTTCCATTGCCATGTGTACTGTATGCCCTAACTATGGCTGTGGTGTCATATCTAGGACATACAATACAATTGACGATACATGTGTCTGTGACTGGAGAAACGCGTCATGGGTTTTGCGTCCTATGTACATCCAGATCAGCCTATGCATCCACTCAGTCTGATCAGAATATGTACTCTTCGCCATTCCACCAATGATACACCTGTCAAGCTTCTAACAAGCGATGAAGATATATATCAAGCTACGGGAGTGTGACATTTGATCTGATACACTGGTCACAAATCGCATAAGTCCATTTCTTCAGTCACAACCACATATGAGACACGTCTTGTGATTGTGCGTAATTTCATGAAATACGTTTACAAAATTTACAATATTTGCCGTAAATGGCGTCAAAAGTTGACACCATTTTCAGAGTACATGCGGAATATACTCTGAATGTTTTGTCAACTTTAAATTTATGAAAACTATTTTACATTTTGTAAACGTACTTCTTTAAATTACGCAGATGTCCGAAGGTACAAAATCACATGGCGTTTCTCAAATATCTGCTACTGTTTCATGAATCGACTACACATTGAGCAATACGTTTCAGGGAGAGCACACATTTGACAACCTATGTCTGCACGACCTCGTTCAGGGAGTCAACCCCTACCAGAAAGTCATATGTATCCTTGGTGAGACCTTGGAACCTTTCGACGACGATGGAATCATACCCACATATGGGTTTGGCGACTCACGGGTCAAGGACAAAGGTGTTTTCCCTCTAAAGGGACAGGTACCTATAGAGACTGTTGTAAAGTGAAATCAATGCAATTTTTGTTTGTGGCTGTGACTGGAGAAATGGGTCATATAGTGTATACTGTTATGCCGTTATTGGTGATCTTGGGAACATGTTTGTTACATTGTTTCAACCAAGGTTTCTTTTCATCTATAGACCACATACAACAAATCTGGGGTTGGTTCCATTTTTTTATACGAGCCATATGGACGGCATATTGAAATTTAAAATGGCCGCCATTGACATTTATATTTTCACGTCAAAGTCATGATGTGTGGTGTTTTTGCAGCCAAACTACTACATTATTATGAACAAGTAAGTATGGTAGAATGACTGGAATATATTTTGAGATCCCCATTCCAAACTTGGATATCCAGTATTTACTGTATATTTTGAACGCCATGGTGATATTTTTTATGTTCCTGCTGGTTACAATCATATTTCTTTGAACACAAATTGCTGTAATTATTACTAACAATCATTATTGCATCAGCAATCTATGTCTTCAAAAGGGCCGCCAAAAATAAGTGTGTCATATACACTGCCACTTCAAAGTATTGTTGTGGCTTTAATTACGTTCTTTCTTTATGATATTTTTGTCGGCACGTTTTGCTTGAAGACATATCATCATCTATAGATGATATACATCAAAACTGGAGTCAGTCCCATTTTAATGCGCCGTTTTAAATCAAAATGACCGCCATAGGAATTTATATTTCAAGCCAAAATCATTATGTGTGGTGTTTTCCTTTGCACCCAACAACACATTATTATGGATAAGACATAGTGGCATAATGATTTCAATATATTTTGAGATGGCGGTCATTTTGGCTTTCAAAATGGCTACCATTTTAAATGTTGCCATCTATTATTTATTGTAAATGGTTAATGCTTAATTTTCTTCTGGCTATGCTCATAAGTCATTGAATGCAACAGCCTGTTGAGATTATTGTTAACTAGTACTGTGATACCAACCATCATTATCTTCACAATGGGCGCTGAAAATATATGTCATATGTATCGCAACTTCGAAGAGCTGTATGTATTGGACATTCTAGCATTGTTGTGGCATTTTTATGTTCCTTCAAATGATATCTTGATCGGCACGTGTATTTTGCCAAAGATAAGAGTATGGCATGACTATAAGAATATAGCAAATCATAATGTTGTCCAATAAACTTTACATCAATGTATTGTATGGCATTTCAAACGCAGTTACTGGTATTCTCCCTTGTTTTCATGAGAAAGAGTCTTTTACGACGATACAATGCGCCATCTGCAGTCTGTACAATGTAGAATTAGGCATTGCGGACTTCAACTGCTGACGGTGTTTGTTTTCTTTCTCTTCCCGGAGTCTAACAGTGTGACCAGTGATCAGCTTTTTTCATTCTTATCATGGCGTTTCTTGTTCTGTTGGTGACTGGATCTCATTTTGTCACGAACATAAACATTTTTCGGCAATATATGCTCACAAGTGGCATGTAAATTGAATCTAAGCAGCCGTCCCATCAATTACTGTGCTGGTTACCATCATATACTCGTTCTATGAGTATACCCAAATATGGGCCGGTATCTGCAGCTTTTGTTTCTCTGAAAATGCCTAACGTTCGTTCAGCTAACCCAAATAGAAACGGCTGTACACAGTTACCAGAAAGTACTTGTCATTTCCAGTAAAATTGTCGGTAGCAATGGTTTTTCATGGGTGGCCTGGTACGTCTTGTAATATCAGAGTCTATTTGACCTTTGGGTTTCCGTGTTCAATTGAATACATTTCATCCAGTTTAGTGATATATACTGATATGTTTGTCCAGAACATACTATCTCTCGCTCGTCTGAGACATTTCTGAATGCCAGATGGCCAATGTGCATGACTGGCAACATATTGACTGGGGTTTAGGAGCTTCTATCCTTTCAGGAACGGATCAGAGCATTTGATAGTGTCAGATCATTTCTGTAATTCAAAACGCCCCCATTTCATGCGGACATCGACCATCCCTTTCTTTGAACAGAATCAATTTGAATATTGTGATCACTGACAGGTAAGTTCGGCAATACTGCATGTGAATCGCTACCTTTAATACAGTTTTGATATGTGTCTGGTGCTGACTTGCAGGATAGCGTATCAGCAACTGGTATGCTTTTGCCATAAACACGTTTCACCGATATGTCATATTGCTTCAGCTGAAATCTGGGAGTTTTCTTCATAATGGTTATGAGAGGCAAGTGATCCGATTCCACTTGAACAGTATGTCCGTAAACCTACTGATGAATCCGGTTCAGGCCAAATAAAATGCCTCACATTCTAGTTCAGCCATTGCGTATCTAGTTAGGGTCCGTCCGCCCGTCCGTCCGGGCAACCAAACGGGAGGAAGGGGCCATTGGGAGGAGCCTAACACAAAATAATAATTTGATTTATTCCGTGTGGCGCCTTATTCTATTCATAACAAGGGTCCATTTATATTGTTCTAGAACGTACGTCCGTCCGTCTGTCTATTTATTTATTTGAAACAGTTTCTCAAATCACATATAATTTCTTTATGATCTTTATATTGCACACATCCATTACTTAGTAACTATACATCATTCCATATTAACACAATTACCCTCGCTACTGATCGTACGTCTTGATTTAATTGAAAGTTTTTGTAACATTTTCTAAAAACATCTATACTTTTTGTGGGCCTTCTGCTAATATATTCATATTGCACACTTCGTAACTATACATCATTCCACATTAATAAAATTACCCTCGCTACTGATCGTACGTCCGTCCGTCCGTCCGTCCGTCCGTCTGTCTGTTTATTTATCTAACAGTTTCTAAACTCAACTATAATTTCTGTTATCCTTCAGTTAATATCTTCATATTTCACACATGCATTACTTAGTAACGATACATCATTCCACATTAATACAATTACCCACGCTACTGGTCGTACGTCCGTCCGTCTGTCTGTTTATTTATTTGAACGTTTTTGTTAGTTCTAAAATAGGGGCCCTAAGTGCGTCGACATACCACATTTTCTAGTTTCTGCGGGAGTCAATGATTTGGAAACATAAACCCAACCTAATCCAGACTAGATGTGTCGTCTAAAGTGTCACTGACTTTGGAAAGTCATAGCATGATGATGCTTGATTCTATGTAATAAATTCTTTGGCATTTTGGAAAGCGTCATCCCATATGGTTTTTCCCAGGATAAAAAAACAACAAATTATTGTCATGTAATATGCGCAAGGGGCTTTCTTGCATACACTTTGTATAGGGTATAGAGTTTGGGTAATAAATTTGACAGCTCAGGAAAATCACCTATATGACGACTCAAATGCAGATGGTGATGGAACTGATTGCAAGCGCTAATAATTCAGTATCCGTAATTAAGACAATTTCTGCATACACACAGCGGCCATATTGATATCCAACATGTCTGACATAAAACAGTGCTTAGACATTAACATACTCCTATAAATTGCATATCATATACAGTATGATTATAGTCAGGAACAAGAGTTCAGAAGGTCACAATATACGCCCGTCGAGGCAAGGCCAGTCAACAAGGGGAGATAACTCACTGAAAACCAATAGGCTTCTTCATCTTGCCTTGATACACATGTCTACCGAATTTGGTTACGATCGGTGAAGTAGAACTTGAGTTATTGCGTGGACAAGGATACATAGTGCGAACATTAATAATGGCCGCCAAGGGTAGATAAGTCATAGGACATTTTTCAACAGCAATAGGCTTCTTTGCCTTGCCGTGATAAACATGAATACCGAATTTGGTTATGATCGGTGAAGTAGAACTCGAGTTATTGCGTGGACAAAGATACAGAGTGGGAAAATTAAAAATGGCCGCCAAGGGTAGAGAAGCCATTTGAAATATTTCAATATCAATATACTTCTTTGACCTGCCGTGATAAACATGCATACCAAATTTGGTTACGATCGTGGACAAGGATACAGAGTTCAATATCAATATGCTTAGAACTTCCACTCGCCGTGATAAAAATGTATACCGAATTTGGTTGCAATCCGTCAAATATAACTCTAGTTATTGAGTGGACTAGCTGTGCCTGCCGGCCCGTACAAGATGAATACATAATACGTCCCGTTTTTTCAAACGGGCGTAGAAAAACAGCAGTATTGCAAGGAAAGAATCCTTACAATTTGATCAGATGTATTACTTTTTTTGACTGCTAATACTTTATTAATAAGCACATTCACAGTGATATTTTGGGTGATGAACTACATAACTGCTAATTAAGCCATACTATTCACATGCTGTCGTGTGAATCACAACATAATGAAATGGAATGGCCCTTGTTGACTGTTGACATGGATTGACACTTCTGTGGAGGTCACGTGACCACCTTTATTGGGCCAGTTTGTGCTGGATCTTCTTTACCATGGTGTCATACATACATATGTTGGTAGCTCAACTGTCCTCCTAAGTATTTGCATAGGTGATCATATCTCAGACGTCCTAATATCTCCATTAATCTAATTATTTGTTCCGCAGTTCTCACAAAGTTTCGTGACCGCCAATATTTGACATCTGTACATCTGAACGTCACGATAGCTTAGCTATCTACGCTGTATATTTAGTCTAAAGCCTAAAAACGTAACTTTCAAATCAAAGATGGCATAAACTTGACAGCCAATGCTCTTATTTAAACCAATGAAATGGTAGACTGTCATATTTCCTGGCCACCGATAGGCTGACTGTCAGATTCAGTGTCTATATAAGGAACGAGGCAACACAGATTCTCGCTTCGGCCACAGAGAGCAGACCAACACTCAAATGCAGAACTTTCACTGAAACTTCGTTCAGCCGTTAATTGTTGTTGTTGTACATGTTTTCAGCCGCTAACATTTGAGCTACTACTAGTACTACAGTGTAATGCCATCCAGACAAACAATCGTGATAGAAATAATAAAGAAACTGAACTTGAACTTGAACTTGAACTAGCCTAACAGTATAAATGATTTATCCATGATTATGCAATAATTGTACGATTATCACGGCAGCCATATTGAAATTCAGAAAAGGATGGAACCAACCCATGCTTTATTTGCTTGACTTCTGTAGATGATACATATAACATTGGTTCCAAAAATGTAGCCACAAGATCAACCCAACCTAACGTTTTCGACAACAATTAGTAGTGAACACACAATAAATAATATTGACATGGCGGCCATTTTGAAAACTGAATGTCCGTCGTACGAATGATTGAACAAGTTGGAACCAACCCCAGTTTATTTATTGGAAGTATGCAGATGGTATAGCCACAAAAACAACAACATTCTAACTGCATTATCAATGTGGATATGATTAATACACAATTGTGTATATCATTGCCGAGCGGCCATTTTTAAATCAAAGATGGCCGACATGAGGGTTGTTAAAAAATTAAAATGACACCGGTTGTGTTTTGTTTGTTCAAACGGTGAATATAGTCACACACAAAAATCAAAAAACCTAATATTAGACGTGTATATATAATGAATATAGCATTTGACGGGCCATTTTGAAATTAAAGATGGCGGCCATAGTAATTGTCGAAAAAAATTAGAAACAGCCGCAGTTTTGTTCTATGTGGTCTAAAGATGATAACAAACAATGATTGCAATAATGTAGCGAAACAAAAATGCAAGATTACATAACATCATACACTATTATGGAATGTGTGACCAGTACCAACCGTGTGGCTCCTGATTAAATAAATGGATAACATTCTATATCGCTTGTCAGAAGCATGAGAGGGGAAATACTTCGCGAACCACCTCTCATACTTCTAACAAGCAATATAGAATGTTATCTGTCTAAAAGAATTGATGGAATTGCGAACGGTGCAGATCTTGATCAGACTGTGCAGGTGCACATGCTGATCTAGATCTACACTGGTCGCATTTATCAGAAAGGAATATTGTTTTCATAAATCATAAATATGGTGTAGATCCTAAAGAGACGACTTGTTATAAGCAGGCACATCTGAATCTACACAGTTTGCAAGCTGAAACACTATGATAGTGGTCTGTAGTGTTGAAAGGGTTACATACATAGACAGATGCGTTGGGGACCACATCGTCTTTAATTCAAATGGGTTTCACTGTAAATACTTTCATTTCCGTGTCTGTTCATGATGAAACTGACAAATAAATGTATATGGAGTGCTTAGTTACAGTGGTTTATATAGGTTCCGCTGTAGTTTTTGGAATGCATCAGTGAATTGCTTGAAAGCTCTGCTGCTGTCATTCTAAGCTTGTCGTCATGTTCTAAAAATGGATTTCATGTTGTACAGCAGCAGAGGAAAGTGAAAGTGAACGGGTTGAACCTTCTAGCAACAGCTAAGTTCATTTAGGGATGGGACTTCGGTTTCAAGTCTCATCCGAAAGACCAGCAGGATGGAAATAGTATGAAAGTATTTTTGAAACACACCGCCTAGAGTGGAAGTCAGTTGTTCTAACTCTAGGTCACAGTCCATCCCACAGTGGAGGTACAGGGGGTGGGCTGAACATACCAAGCTACTAATAACTGGTGCTTCACTATCTAGTTTGCATATTACATTGTACAATGATGTTATAATTAACAGGGAGAGTGTTACGGATTTGGAGAGGTATTACACGTCTACAACGAAATTACACCTCAGATAACACTGGGCGGTCCTACCAACTTCGCACCGCTCATAGAAGAAGCCATCATCATAGTAAAGAAAACAAAAAAGGTACAAGCAAGCTTAACATTTTACTTACGATTCCTACAATTTCAATTTCATATGTGTTAATATTGGTGTCAGATTATCTAGGATGTGGGAATATGAGTAGAGATGTTTTGCTGATTGCATAGCGAACAGTGAAGGTCCCCAGGGTGTCTGGCTTCGATATGTGACATTATCACCCGAGATAAATGACCAAGAAACGCATCAAAAATAAAATTGCATATGTTTTCGGTTTAGAGAGGTTCCACTGTATTGTAAATATTTTTCATGAGATATTGCACACCTTCTAAGGTACAAAAGCACATGAATTGTCTCGTATGCACAGGTGCAATGCCAAAGGTAAATTTGTGTGAACATTGTGAACATATCCACTAAAGACTTTCCAACGTTGGCTCTCGGTGAAAATGTTATTATGAAATTACATTGTGCACATACAAACTTCATCGTCTTACTAAGTTTAGTGAAACGGGACCCATATCTGTAACTGTAATGAGAATATACTAGTTCTGAATGTCATTCGCCCAATTTCGTCCAGTCACAATTATATTTTACCGTTACAGTACCACATACTGGTGATCTGTGCGGATGGTCAAGTGACCAGCGAGGAAGAGACCGTGAACGCGATCGTGCAGGCCTCGGACTATCCACTGTCCATCATTATGATTAGGGTGGGTGACGGCCCCTGGGAAATTATGTACGAATACGACAACAAACTACCAGCACGAAAGTTTGACAACTTCCGCTTCGTGGACTTTCACAGAGTAATGAAGCAAGCGCGAAATCCACAACAGCGCTAACTGTAAATGCCTTAATGGAGACACCCGACCAGTACAAGGATATTGGAGATTTGAATTTACTGAAGTCATTGTAGTACAGGTGAAGAAATTGTAGCACAAGATAGTGGACAGTTCCATGTAAAGTATGCAGATGGGTTCTGGCCAATTAAACATATTCAATCGGAATACAATGTCAACAATTTGAATTTTTTTATTATTTAGAAAAGTGTACGTAACTGTTGACAATATCAGATTTAATATAATTATCTGCCCACACACCCACCCCCACCCCAGAAAACAATAATTCAACATTCCAGCTTTGGTGGTGGACGGTTGTGTTGTTGGTGAAGTGAAATCAAACTAGATATTTTACATAGTTTTAAAAACTATATTGTGCTTTTAAAGGTGGCACACACATTACAACTAACGTTGATTCATGTAATAGACGCAGCAAAATAAGTATTTTATGTGGATTTTTTAGTAGAAACTGATTTTAATGTACAAAATTGCAAAACAATGTCGGAAAAAATGGCGGAATGAATATAAAGATATTGTTTTAAATTAAGCTCTACAGTGTGTCACCTTCCCTTCGTTTTAAACGCACATATAACTTGTATATTGCTGTGTACAGTGTATTGTAACTCTGTGTGACCCTTTTTATCTGTGTGACTAAACTGTTGCAGTGTTTTATATTGATTGTTTACTCATCCAAATCTCCTGCCGGCAAATTCCAAGATGGCGGCATGAAATGAATGGTAATAGAAGCGAAGTTCGACAAATGGAAAGTAGCACAATTGACATACAATGTAAAAACACAGGCTGTACTATAGCTGTGACAAACTGACAAAAGAAGATATTTCAAGAATTGAATCAGAACACGATACAAACTACTCGTGTAAAACATGCCAATCCACCGGAAACTACCCAAATCGAACGTTGAAAGTCTCCACCGATAACTCTAACTGTAACCACACTATTGTAGCGGACCCAGTAGCCTGTAAAGTTTGTAACATAATATTCGACAAAGACTGTACCACAACCAAAGACAATTATCACATATGCTTTTCTTGCGAAGCACACCAACAAACACTGAGTGTGACAACAAGCCGGCACAGAACTACTAACTCCGAAACTGCAGAAACACTGAACAACACAGAAAGAATGGATGAAACTATTCCAAAAACAATGCATGCAAATTAAACCTAAACCTAGACAAGTAGGCAACAAAAACCGGCAAATAGACACGTACAGTGGTAATCACATAAAAAAACAGTCACTTAAGACAAAAATAAACAAGTCCAAGAATAAGAGAAGAAGAAGTAAAATACAAAGAGAAAATAATAACCGATATGAGGAAAGACAGAATCAATATGGAGTTATGTATCTACAATATAGGGGATAAGAACAAAGAACTGGATCAAACTGTTACCACATTAGAACGAACGAAAAATGAACGATAGAGAAGAAAAACATATACGAATTTAAATAAAAAACAGAAGCCCCACAACAACCATCGAGTGCCAGCTACTTTGACAAGATGCAAGAAAATGTGCAAATTGACTTGCTTCATGACTCGCTTATTGTCACACAACCAAATGTATCAAATAATCCTGAAAAAAGTGCTAGCACCTTGGCAACTTCTACAAAAACCGATTGCAATATCCCAACTCGAAGCGAGATTATATAAGCAATTACCCATAAAATCACTACCAGTAAGAGTAACTAACTCTAAACAAACTGAAATTTAAATTTATGCAAACAGTAAACATACAAAATGGAAGTAGTAATACTGCTCAGAACAATATAACTACTGTGACCAATGAAAGTACACAGCCAACTAGACTTCAGTTTAGTTATGACGAAGATACACATGCTAACTGCACTGAGCCGGAGCAGGTACTAAACGACAGAAATCACCAGAACCCGGCTAATAGAGAGCTGACTGACATAGTGCAGTATTTTTCCCTCCACTGCTGTACGCGAGTCTACCACCGCCGTCATCAATAAATATGCACACAATCAATAAATATAATGAACACTATCTGAAGAATATCCAATACAGTCGATATCATCTGATCCGTTCCACAGGATTGCAACATTACAGAACCCACAAATCTAGTCTTTTTTAGGACAGGCTCCAATTCAATACAGACGGAGATTATTCTACTAACCCAGATATAAATGTGAAGAACATTAACATTGTATCGTTCAACGGCAAAAACGTCAATACGTGTGTGCCAGTTATTAAAGAACAAGCGAAAAACAACGAAATCATCATGTTTCAGGAACACTGGTTGTATAAATGTCAATTCCACCTGTTAGACGAACAGCATGAAGTGGCGAGCTGTGTTTTATAGGGAAATCAGTTGATAATGAAAATCCGATAGCACCGGCACAGATACCCAGAGGTTTTGGCGGAGTGGCTATTCTTTGGAACAAGTATATGGATCACAAAATTAAAATATGTGAAGGTGGTGGTAATAGGATCCAATGCATACTTCTAAATAACACCACTCCAATACTGATTATCTGCGTATGTCTACTTAGTAAAGGCAAAGCGTACAATAATATCGAAAACGAAGAAAATGTAGATCAACTTTACGAAGTCTACTCTTTTTATAGTGGAACACATCACATCCTTATCGGAGGCGATTTTAATGAAAACTTGAGTTCAACTCAATTCGGTAGAAGAGGACAATACATGTTGAAATTCGTGCAGGGATGCCAACTGTCTACAACAAGCACTGGACACAAATTTATACAGCTAAATGGTAAAAACTGTTCAGAAATTGATTTCTTTGTGACTGAAAATAACTCGGTGATATTGGAGTCTAATACATTAAAAGTAGATGAGGTGTACTCAAATGTATCTGACCACTATCCAATAAAAATTGAAATCAACTGTGATTTAACAATTACATCAATCCACAACGATGTGCCAGAAAACTAACAGGGAAAAAGTCGACAACGATCTTTACAGAGCTACTGTTGAGCAAAAATTGGCAGCTACACATGCAATCTCCACAGATGATCAGACAGCAAATACGATTGAGATGTATGCAGTATTTTAAACAACTCGGCAACATCAGAAAAGTTACCCAAAACTACAAGTATGGAATTAATATATTAAAGCCAAACTAAACGCTAATAACACTGCACTCCGTGAATGGAAATAGAACGGAGACGACGCTCGAGCGAAACATGTATATATGTCATCGCAAAAAAACAGTCGAGTCATGAATTCCTGAACGCAATTGGTGGAAACAGCGCAAATAATATTGAAACATCGTGATGAAATAATGAACGTCAAATTTACGGACACTAACCAGTTTAACAAGCTTGTAAATAAGCAAAGGAAGACAAAATTGCAATTTATTGAAGGCATAAATGTTGATGCTGTTACTTATACTGGTGATAACATTCTCACAGGATTGAAAGAACATTTTCGACGACTCTTAGCCGAACACAGTAACACTCACAAACTCGTGGAAGAAGAAATCGTGATAATTAAATAACTTATGTCTGAACTAAGGTGACAGTTATGTGAATCACGATGACATAAAAAAGCTGTATCGTATACGCAATAATTCGACACACATCTCCTGGTGTATTTGAACTCAGTATTGAGAATATTTTATATGCGGGCGAGAACATCATACCCATAATCCAACATATTGTTATGCTCAGGCTGCTGGAGTGTGTAGGGTGAAGGATATTGGGTGGATACTTCAGGGGATTTTGTCAAGAATAACAGTGAAAAGTTCAAATATTTATTTGTTCAGTGTCTGTATACACAGGTACAGCTGGGAACTCACGGAAATGGTATATATTTCCAGCTGTACATACTATAGTGGTTAGAGTGAAACAGTGTCGATGGGAAAGCCTCCAAAAGGTGAAATTTATAATTTGGAAATTTGGGAGAAAACTGAGTTGTTGCCTCAAGATTTTTATCAGAATTGAGCTCCTGAATAAGGAAACGGGGGGTTTATATACCATCCCCCAGAGTGAACCTAAATCTGGGGTGCTTTCACCCTCAAGCCTGGTCGAGGGCTTCCTCGACCAGAATATGAGGCGACTCATCAACCAAAATTATGGGTGATTCTGGTGACGTCAACCATCCTGTCACTGTATCACTCTTACATAGCGACGTACAACACCATGAGAAAAACAGGAAATTCTCCACAAACTTGAATGAAAGTCCCCAAAAAGAGTATTAGCAGACAATTACTAATGGTCAAATTAGATAAATAACTCATTATGCTTGACCAGTTATGTCTTATGTCAGGAAAATATGTAAATATTAAATATTAGAATGCTCTGACAGTTCGTTTTGGTTACTAGGACAAATCTATCCCATGATGCATCAGCCGGAAGTGAATCAGCCACTAGAATAACGACGTGTTATTCTTGTGTTGGCACATTATGGTAAATAAAGTGGATTATCACTCTGGATTGCAGTGCATTCTAACATCTAAAGCATGAAAATGGTCAGAACAAATAAAATCATATGGTGTAGGTACTCTACTGAAGAGAATCGAACTATAATTGTCACTTTGAGTATCAGATACGAAAATTCATTACACATAGTTTCATAGTTCAGAAAGTATGTCTCTGTTCATTGTGTTACTATATTATAAATAACATGATACAAAGTGGTACAATACCGGATTCACTCAAAACTATACTTGTAACCACAATATACGAGCATAAAGGAAACAAGAATGATGCGAAGAACTGCAGAGGTATAACAGTATTACCGCTCATATTGAAAGCACTTGAATTTGTCTTCAGAGAGAAAGTACGACCAACACTCGACCAATGTTGGATATGAATGGAAGATGAACGACGAGAATATGAAAATTACAGATAAAGCAACGCACTTGGGAATAGCACAATCAACATAAATTGAAAACTCTGCCAAAGAAACCGTCAATGGAAACATCAATAAAGTCAGACGTACAATATACAGCCTTATGTCTTCACGTTGAAAACGGTCTAGATCCTGAAACATGTATACAACTACTAAAACATATGTGCTGCCGGTCTTAACCTATGGACTTGACGTCATACTGCCAAACAAATAATATTTGACAACTTAAAATCCTAAAGCAGACATCATCTATACCGACCAATGCAGCGGATTCAGCAGCGTTTATGTTATCCGGACTGCTCCCAGTAGAAGCACAAATACATACAAAAGCATTAACTCTCTACTACAACGTTTGAAACCAATCAGATGAAAGTGCAGAAAAAGACATTGCAATGAGACAGATAGCAGTTAATGACAATGACAGTAATAGCTGGTTTATTGAAATCAAGAGAATGGAAATCCAAGATGCAAGCAGCAATCAACGTTCACTGTTAAGAGAACATTATAACCAAATCTAAGTTATACCCAACACTTTCATACTTGAATAAGGACATCTATAAAAGGGGTAAAACACATCCAATGACATACACTAGAAGTGCTTCCAAAACAGAACTTTCTCGTCTACCTATCAAACTGAAGTTAGTTACCGGAACATACAGCTTACAAAGTAACAAAGCAGCCTTTACACTATTGATGTAGATCCACTTGTAAGCTATGCAGAGAACAAGATGAAAATGTCAAACACTTCTTGCTAGAATGTAGTGATTTGGAATCTATGCGAGAATCTAAGCTCGGTGACGTTAATGCCTATTTGCATGATGTTTGTGGTATACGCTTAGGCGATCTTGATACAGTAAAGAGACTTAAGATAATATTAGACAGCACTTCGCTTAGGATGCTTCTAGACATTAGCCGCACTGTATATATCTCCCTGCTCGAATTCCATACTCATAGACTGTGCTACTTCCTCCATACTGCACGTTACAAACTCTTTGAAATAATTCCCGCTAGAAGAAAACGAAGGGGTGTGAAACACGATAAGGAAATTATAAACTAGTATTTTATTTTTGTTTATATTTAAATAATTTTATTTCACTTTTAAATACAACATGTACATTTATACATACAATATTGACTAACAATGTATGGCTTACGTGATCGCATACAGTTCCACATGTACTCAATGTATTCGTAAATAAGGTTTTTAGTAGAAAAATAATAAGGGGAAAAGATAGAAATAGGAAAGCTTTTTTTTTTGGAGTAATATAGAAGGATAGCAACAAATGAAAAGTGGACTATGTCTCTATGTGTTCATATGGGCTAGACTAGATTGCTATTCGTTACTTTTGTGTGGTTTGTGTTAATGACACCTGTCTACAGTGCTTAAAATATAACTATGTCTGAAACCTACCCCATTTAATAATATGTTGTTCCCGTTTGTCTTTCGTTGTTGCTATAATCTCCTCTATGTATATCCTATGTCTTAAATAATTTAGAAATGGACCGAAAGCTATATCATTATTTTAATATTTACATTTAACAATGAAATATTTGGCTATTATGATTATAAAATTAAATTGGTGTGCTTTTTGTGCTTTGTAATTTATTTCTATAGAAATACTTTGGAAATTTACGACATATGCTATATCTTTTTCAATTAAATATCTCCGCAGCTGTGACCACAAATGTTGTACATGGGGACATTCCCAAAACAAATACTTTCAACATACATAGAACAAAAATCTCACAAACTGCTATTAATTAAGTTACAGCGATAACGTAATTTATTTGTTCCAATAATTCTCATTAAGTATTTGTATTCGAAATTACGCAATACGGAATCTATTGTACAGTTGAAATGTAACGTGTAAATTTTTCTCCAATTAGGGTTAGTATCCGGAAATTCATGTATCCATTTCTGCTCAGCTTTTATATCTTTCATTATTTTTTTGTCTGTTTGCATCGCGTATAATATTTTATTAACGTATTTGCTTTTCTGTAATTTTGACTTAAGTATTTCTGAAGGTTATATCGCGTTGATGTGTTCTGTTTTGACTATATCCTTCCACAGTGGACTTATACTATTTAATATACTTTGATATTTCATAAAATAATAATTTCTTATATTGAACATTTCTGCAAGATCAGTGAATCTTAAAAAAGTAGATGGAGTAGAAAATAATTTAATAATTATTACGTTCAAATGGTTGCGTAATACTGATAGCACTTCTGTATAAATGTAAACGTCGTAAATGGCGCAATAGTCGCGAGGTTAAGGTCGCCGATTTCTATGATTTAATTACCGATTCCCGAAAGGGTCGGGGGTTCAAATCTCGACTTGGTATATATTTTTTTTCTCCATATATATTATTTTTGTGATTTTAATATATTCACAATTTTATGATTTTAATAAAAATAGTTATAAATATGTATTTTTAAGTTTGAGGTACTGTCTATACCATATATTTTTTTACTGTCCCAAAATCTATTTTTTTGGCTGTCACAATTAATTAATTTTCGGACAGCAAACATTTTTTTATGAATTTGAAATAATTATTGTCCTCCATCTGATCACAACACTGTTGGAACTGCGCATGTGGCTACCACGACTAGAATTCACTGGCCGCAATCACAGTAGAATTCGGCGTCTATTTATTAAATTATTATTTTTTATTTTATTTGAATTCCGCGTGAGCGCTGAATTTTGTGTCAGCACCATTTACAGAAAATATTGGTGATTTTCTAAACGAATATCGGAGAAATGCGGCTATATAGTTTTTGTCAATTTTCAACACCATTTACGGAAATTATTACTGATTTTCTAAAAACAATATCGGCGAAGGTGTACTGAACTACTTTTTTTTTTTTAATAACCAGCCGTCTAATATATCTGTGTATAATCGAGAGTATATCGTTAATTGTCATGTTGTCTCCGACCGTGAGGTGTTGCGGCACACATCAAAACGACACGTCAATTTCAAAACATTGCCTAAGGGTCAGTCAACATTTACAGCTGTGTGGTGTCATCAGATCAACACCTCGTCACACACGAATGCGCATTATCGATTTTTTTCCACACAAGGCGACGTGTATTTACAACTAGATCTGTGTAATGTGTTGGATGTAGCCAAAGACCATACATAAATTCGTAATTAGTCACAGATGTAGCCTTAAAATATAATCGATTTCCTTAAATTACGTCAACAAGTTGACAGATATTTCAGAGCAGACGTCATCGTAATTTGCCGTTATTTATTTCCAAAATTAGCCGTATATTCTGTAAATGGCGTTGAAAGTTGACAATAAATTAAGACCAGATCAGTACGTTAAATCGCTATAGACGACAACTGACGATCCGATGAGAGAGAGAGAGTAATACCGTTTACGCGTATCCAATGTTAAATATACATCGTTATTTTTTTATGACTTTTTTATGACCGTTTCTGTTATTGGGGAACATAATATCATGATTAGCACACCGTTTCACTAAGCTGGGGCTACTCAGGGAATGGGATCACACGGTCTATTGTTTACACTGGATTAATGGCGGCCCCCATGAGGTATCAGGTAAATCTTATTTTTCAATAATACGACTGTGGTATCTTCCTTTTAGTGATGACCATGTTCCAGCCGTTAACACTTATTTAGCAGCATTACTTATGTAGTTAGTCTGAACAGTCTGCAGTGAAATTTGAATTTGACGGAATCTAGCATTGTTTAAACTTAGTCCGGTTCATATGCACAGATCAAAATATGAACTGAAAATGGCGCTTTGTGTGACAGAAATCCGTACGCGGACGAATACAAAACATATTTTGTTATAAATATCACATATAGCGAAACAGCGGTAGCATCTACTGTTTTAATAATATGCATACATATTGTAATTAATGTTTAATAGTGATATACTTATGAATAATATACGATACTATGGTTTATACTCCAGCACTAAGTTTTGAGGCTGTGTGATTTGCCTCAATATAAGCTGGATAAATTAATACTTATATTCATGCACTTCATGAGAACATCAATACATTTAAAATATACCAATATTATTTAAAGGGGTACCGATATGATACATTTTAATAATATAAATATTGAAAATACACATAATAATCGCTTACAACATAAGTTATTGATCGAAAATAGTCACTGCATCGTGACCTATTTGACCACATTACCTATTGCGCGGGTACCTCATCACACCCCCTGTTTACATAGGTAACTGGGGTTATAGTGAGGTACGCTCGCTAATACAATGTTTGCGTAATGTATTCTATGATCGTATAAATGTTCCATGTACTTAATTCCCTTATCATACCAGTTCCTATGAAATATAGGTTTGTTTTGATGTTGAGTTATTCCAAATAATTTCTTAGATACTGTGCCTGTTTGAGGGAATAGTTAATACTTGCCCAAGATTTCAAAACATTATTTAAAAACGTGTTGTGTTCATCTATGCATTTTGTGTCTTCTGGTTTCAAGTTGCATTCAAAGATAAAAATTCCACCATATCTTTCAAGTATTTTTTCATAAATTTCTTTCCATTTCCCTATGTTGGTTGAATCGCATATTCTTTTCACCCATGAAGCTCTTACATAAGATTGAATATTGTATTTCATTTAACTTCATCAGGCTTGTTGTCCCATAACAATTGAAATAACTTAGTTCTAATTCGTTTTATCTTTTTTTCTGGTGGATCATGTAAAACTGTCAATGGATATATCAATTTGGGGACTGCAAACGTCTTTATAACCGTAATTTTTCCAATTAAGCTTAACTTTCTGCGTTCCATCGGTCAAGACACTGTTAAAATTCTAATATTTTTGGTAAAACGTTATGTTCATGAATGGCACTACTATCGTTCAGCAATGTGATGCCTACGGTTTTTGCACAGTGTGAGGTCCAAGTAAATTTTTTGTTGGGGCAGAATATGATATCTGTATGTTTTAAAGCACCTACTCTCATTACTTTAGACTTTTTTATGTTAAATTTGAGGCCGGAAATCTTACTGAACTCATCTATTATGTATATATTATATATTTTTTAGCTCTATATCACCGATTTTGACTCCAGTTATATCTGCATCGTTGATGATAGATTTTGATAATATTTCAATGGCGGTAATAAAGAGATACGGGGATATCAGACAACCCTGCTTACACTTCTATTTATTGAAAAGAAATCTGATAAGTACCCATTATTTGTTACACAACATTTTGCATCAGAGTTTTACAGTTTTATCCAATTCCAAGAGGGTGTGACACACGATAAGGAAACTCTAAACTAGTATTTCAGTACACCGGTGATGGTATTAATCGCGTAGTGGTAGTGGATTGCTTTGTGACGGATTATTAAAATTTAAACCGCTCTTCCCAACTCTTCAAGAGGTTGTCCTATGATGGACGGAACGATCATCAACAACAACACCATTGGTGAATTTTAGAAGGAAAGGACAGTACAAATGTTTTGTGCAACCATGACAAGTACGTATTTGTGGTTGTGACTGGAGAAATGCGGTTAAGGGATTTGTGATCAGCGTAGATCCTGATCAAATAGCACACTCCAGTAGCCAGATAACAATATAAATTGTTTGTTAGTAGCATGGAGGGGGTTTCATTGATGAAATGGTGAACAGCGCAGATCTTGCATATACACTGGTCGCAAACCATACGCACCATTTCTCCAGTCACATTCATTGTGAAAATGTGTATCAGGACATGTGACTATACAAGGTAACTAGCATGTTCTCTAACACCTGTACTAAAAATCGATTGGTTGTACAGCAGAGTAGAGCATCAACCAAGCAAACATCATGATTCGGAGTAGATGACCTTACTGACCACATCCTCATAATTCCATATAACCGCGGGCTCGGTAGTGGAATAAATACATTGTTACAAAGCTTACTGCTGTTAGACAGCAACTGATTAGACACATGTCTCACCGTCTATCAACTCATGTTCAAATATGTGGAAAGGAACATCGTGTGACGTCATTCAAACAATGAATCAACAGTGAAAGCAGTATGGTATTCAGACTGACCACGGGCGTCGTCAGTGGAGGTTAGATGGGTTGGTGCAAACCTTTCTTTGGGAGCCAGCAGTATCTTGTTTATGTAAATTAGGTCCGCGATAGCTATTTTCAGTACATGACTGAGCAGACATTATATTATTCAAATGCCCTACTAACAAAATACAATTAAGCGGTGCGAAATGTGTTGCAATATTCCAATTCTCAGAAATACGCTTCTTAAATGGACACTAACTCTTTGCCCAGCAGCTAATTGTTGTAAAAACGTACCCAAATGCAGCATGTGGCTTCTAGAAATCAAAGTTTTTCCAGGATCCCTTACTGATTTCGGTTGCTTCACAGCTGAAAGTCTAACCCCCTTTTAAAAAATACTGATGACGCCCATGCTGACCATACTACAATGTATCAGTAAATGCCTGATGAAGTGTTTTGTTTTGTCAGAATGTATTTGGTCAATGTGTAGTTATGTATTTGATAAAAGACGAGACAGGGGCGTCGGAAGCATCATACGATTGGTTTAGCGAATGTAGGGGATCCCACCCCAGACACACACCCAATGTGTATGTTGTTACGACTCAGTTGAACCGTCTCGCCGAGACGGTTCAACTGAGTGGTAACACCATAAACATTTGGTGAGAACAAAAACAAAATGCATACAAATATGAAATATATCTTTATTACCGAACACGTTCTCGCCGATGCGAAAAACAGAACCGAAAATTAATAATAATTACATGCCGGTCCGTGTTTGTTGTGTTGTATATATGACTTCTAAATATTGAAATGACAAATAATATGTTAGTCATAAGTATTGATCCGGTAATTTCCAGACGTGGCATACCTGTTCTGACGCCCCTTCTGAAGGCCATGGTCATGACACCTTGTGACATTGACTTCTGTGTCCATTTGTATCATCATTATCACCTATATATGTGTGTGGATTTTATCAAAGAAAGGGGGTTTATGGTAGGTGTGGCCAGTCAAGCCTCTCATCTGCTGTTGCGCTCATTGAGTTTGATATGGATCTAGACAGTTTGCTAGGAGCATGATAGATTTTTCACTGACTGATTGGCAACAGTGCAATTCCTATAGCCTATTTCACCAAAATTGCAAAGTATACTATCTTATTAAGTACACTTTGATCGAGGGACTAATTTTCAATTTAAGGATACATTTATTACTTTTTATTATACTGAATTTATTACATTATCACAGCCATTTTGGCTGTGATAATGTACTACATTCAGTATAATAAGTATGTATACTTTTAAGAATCAAATATATGCAGTTGTTAGTTCCATATGAAATAATGCATTTCTGAAAAAAAATAAATGAATACTCCCTCAAAGTATACTTAGCTAGATAAGTATGCTTAGCAATGTTGGTGAAATCGGCTACTGATTGATCAGGCTGCGTGTATACGCAGCCTCATTTCGGTAAATGCTTGTGGCAAAGGTTAAACGTACAATGTCTGCAGTCAACATTATGCATTTTCTGTGGGCAGAGCAGGTGACTGCTCAAAGTTAAACAGTTAACACAGCAGATGAATCGTACCAGATTGGGACAAGTTTTACAACTGTCCACTAATTATTTTGATTGTGCAAATATATATTATACTCAGAACTGAATGATAAATAAGTTATTTTCCGGTAGTTGTTTTAGCTCAATTATTATTCTATGAATTATTAAAATTGCTATATGCACATGCAATTTTGAAAGCTTATGTTAATTGTTAACTATATTCATTTCGTATGTTAATTTGTTTTGTCTTTACTTGCCATGCTATGTCTTAAGTTATCATTGCTTTTTCTGCACTTTAGTAAACATGAATGATTAATAATATTATCTATTGTTTTCCATAAACGATAAAGCAACATGTCAGAGCAGAGTGATTATCAATAGGCCATGGGCGCGTTAGGGTTGTTGGTACCATCCGAGTGAACTAAAGATTTGTGGTGCCAATGTGCTTAGCTACATATACTGCATATATTTCCGCATAATATACTTTTAAAAGTAGTAGCTTAAGTCCACTAATTTGCATATACAAAATGGCCTCCAGTGAAAAAAGCATCGGCTACGGTAGGATATATATTACATTGTGGAACCAACATGAGAAGGGTCACATTAGCGCATCTGAATTATTTACAGCTAATGCATTACCGAATATATAACAATCGATATAAGCTTGAACCGAGCTTGTGAAAATCCAATATGGTCACCATTTTACAGGAATTTCATGAAATATGTAAGTAAATTAACAAAGACGTGCTATCAATGTGGGTACCAAACACTAGTTCTGAAGTAATACGACCAGAAGTCGTTCAGATATATGTATCCTGAACATTACATGTGTTAGAAGCAGCATAGCTGTCGTGCACACTTGTTAAGTTCCACAAACAGGATGGCAGTAATTGTTGAAAATTACGTACATTGTATACAATTTCTCTCTCTAGATGTATCTTACATGCATAAATGAAGGAAATTTGCCAACCAACTTCGGATATATAATGCATCCACGTGTTTACCAGGCACATTTGCGATATCTACATGTTCAATAAATCCTAGATGGCCGTCATTTATGCGAATTGTGTTGATTATGCAGATCAGTTGGCACATACTACCCGACATGATCAGCTTCGGTACCAGGCAACATAGTCGGGCTCACAAGATGATTAGACACAATTGTGCTAACAATGACATATGACATAAGATAATAAAACATTTAAATACATATGAGAAAGGGTGGCGGCCTGTGTTAACCTACTAAAGAAATTGCATCATCTTATACCAGTAATACCAGAATGGAAATGATACAATTTCTGACACATACTAGGCGACACATTACACAATATTTACTTCTCATATTTTAAAGGAATATAATTATACTTTGCATAATTCGAAGAGGGCCGCCATTTTACAGGTATTTTGTCAAGTATGTGCATGTACATACATTGACATACTCACTATATCTGGATCGACTATTAACTGTTAATTGATAGGTCCTGACTATATCAATGAGTACATCACGTTTCAGGCCGAAACTAAATGTTGCAATGTTGTTTAGACTGCTATGCCCTAATCATATACATTGGAACTATTAGTTGTATACATATATATATTATAGTACTGTCCGCCCTTCTTTAAAATAAGTGTATATGATATTAATCAATAATTATAACTTGTGTACATCCAGCAAGGTCGGATTTTGCATACACAATTTGTAAATCGTGTTAATCTGTCTACTGTTTGTGTTGGTAATATATGTCTGCACAAAACACGATAACGATTTACGTAGTGTTTTGTTTAATATTTAAAATATGTGCACAGCCGATGCGTTTTCACAAGTACGTTATATACGTAAATATGTGTAGACGTGTGGTTTATAATTATGGAGACAGACCCACAAATTCGATTATTAATATTTTGCCGACAATACAGTGTATTACAAATCTCATTAAATCACTATGTGCTATATATGCATGCACAGTGGCCCGGTTATTTAACGCGTTTATGCAATAGTGTTAATACTCTGTATTTATAATCAAATATTTAATACACCATTTGTTAATCGACTCTATTGTTTGTATTGGTTTGTATTCGTAATATAGGTCTGTACAAAACACGATTGCTACCTTCGTATTGTAGTGTTTAATATTTAATATTTAAAATATGTGTACAGCCGTTGTGTTTTCACAAGTACGCTATGTACGTAGATATGTGTAGACTTAACATAGGCGGCGGAAGTGGGGGGGGGGGGTGGGGGGCGGGGGGAGTGGGCAACACTTTTGTTGGGGAGGCCTGGCCCCCACAATAATTTTGTAACGTTTGGAGTATCATCCATATTTTCATTATAAAGCACATATTCTCATTCTCAAACTTGATGAGAATTCAGGAAATGGCGTTTCACGCCTCTTAGATTTCAACAGATTCACTGACCCCCTATCAACATCGGGCCCTTTGAGCCCTCAAGACTGCCCCCACCCACCTCCAATAATTTTCCGGTTCCGCCGCCAATGGACTAATGGTGCTTATATGGAGACCGACCCACACATTCGGATATCAATATGCTGCCGAAATGAATATTGAATACAAATTTATATAATCGGTATCTGCTATATATGCATGCACAATGGTGCGCTTATTTAACGTGTTTATGTCATAATGTTAATACTCTATATATATCAGTAATTAAATTAAGTACTAAATTTAATTATCCTATCACTAGTATACCAGCCATCCCCGTTTAACGGATTTACTCGTTCAGCCAATGTTACTAGTATGCGGTCGTAATAAGAATACAGTAGACATGAACTAGGTGTATGCGCTATATATTTATGGCCAGGTACTTTGCAAATACACAATATAAAACTAATATTCTGACATCAATGGATAACCCCGGCTGCCAATTGGATTGACGTATAGAATATTAACGCAAATTGTTACTAGTATGCGGTCGTAATAAGAATACAGTAGACATGAACTAGGTGTATGCGTTATATATTTATGGCCAGGTACTTTGCAAATACACAATATAAAACTAATATTCTGACATCAATGGATAACCCCGGCTGCCAATTGGATTGACGTATAGAATATTAACGCAAATTCTGCCAGTAGCTTTAGCTCAAACGTCATTTGACTATTGGCCGTGGGGCAGCTATAGAAGAGAAGCATGTATCGAAAATATGCAAACGGTATGTCATGGTTAACAGAAAATACAACACATTTTTTTAAATATTACAATTTATCATGTTTATGTTATCGGCGGAAGTATGAAAATAAACAAAGGAACGAAAAGGAGATTGTTATACCCTCGACATGCTGCACATACTGGGCGGATATTATATTATAATCAAGATAGTTTTGGGTTGGTTTTATCATTATTAATGCGCACCGTCAGTACCTGATGCTACCTGGTTGGGGCATGGAACCTAGAGCTGAAAATATAATACTTCTACTTTCTGCATGTCCAAAGTTAGCCGCTATACTGTTTGTTGTATTCAGAATACTGATAATATACAATGAGATAAATGAGACCTCATATAATAGACCACCGTACATTGGTAATAACAGAAAAGAGATGCACTGTATGACAAGCTGTTTGTGGAAAACCAAAGCAAGGTGATACATTATATCTACAATCTACAATTCCTAGTTATATGTGTTATCTTTTCGGATATGATAAACAACCCAATATATATAGCAAGATACCAAAAGGAGACACATCAATCTATGTATAGAAGAAACGCAATACATCAGGCTAAACACATAACACGCACACAGCGTGGCACAAACATGCATTCCACGCCCAGGAGTTGGAATATTGATTTAAGTTATATTGGTGTAACATGTAACATTGCTATATTATTAAATATACTTACATTTCTGAATCATACTCTGCTGGCCTTGAAATTCATGCTTATGAAAAATATGTACCATTCCATAATGTGTTGTGTAGTTGCAACAAGAGGGACTTCTTAAATTGCATTTGTTTGGAATTGTTATCACTTTACGCGGAATGCAAGTCTAACAATTAACATACATGTGGTTGATTAGTCAGAACCTCGCATGTGTATACTAATAGTCAATCAATGTGCTACATGAGTGAATGGCATATCCATTCAATATTGGGTTGTAATTATTAATAGCCCATCTGCACTAAAACTAGACATATATTGGTCCACTTAAGTTAGGTAAAGCATGCATGTGCATGGGAAATAGAAAATAATACGTCCGATAGACCGAACACCACTTGCTGGCCTGGAAAATAAGGATACTGTACCAAATACGCGCAGGTAGGTCTAGTATTGAATGGACACTAACATGGATTCCATGATTAGCGGTACACGGTCCCACAAATACACAATCATGCTATCAGCTATATATAGAACGTGAGACGCTTAGTATAAGTTGTTTTGATAGTCGTGTTCGGCGATAGTCGTGGGTATCTATCTTGAGATTGTTTGTAATGTTACTGATCAAAACACACATGATAACACTCTTGCTTACTTTGCCGTCATGTTTCCCTGAGGTCAGTAAACAACATAAAGTAAGCAATGAGTAACGACTAACTATTAAATTAATGAAGTGATATATAATATTCGCTACATGTTCAAACATGTATGTCAGACTTATATACTCACAATATTCATATCAAATGTTGGTTGCATGGACTGTCACCTATCTTACATGTTTAAGTACACCAAAGTGGTAATAACAGAACACTGTGCAACAGTAGTGTAATGTCGACACTTCTAACTTTCGTTTAGTCTTATTTGGCGGTAATATCGCGTATAGATTAAATTTTCGCCGAAAGTGCATGCATGATGTATGGTATATTATATTAATTGGCTATATTACATGCTTAAATATGATCTTGTCATATGCATTGTGTTCATTTTGTTACTTATATAGACGTTTCGTCTTGCACAATATGCCGTGCATGGTAATATATGAGACAAAATACAAAATGGAATAACACATGATACAATATGTTCCAATCTGAAGACAGATATTGTAACAGAATAGAATCTGAGTGTAATTGTAACCCCCATGCAAAGTGAGTGGGTGGGGTATATGACTCATTTTCACAAGTTAGCTATGATATTATTATTGACATATTTACACTCTGTAGCTAATATAATGGTAATTCAGGCATATAATTTCACATTTTCACTAAGACAAACATGCCTGATAGCTTTCATGGTCACATGAAGAAATCTGGCAACTTGACATAATTGTGGAAAGACTGACAAACATGTCTGGCAACCTTGCTGACAGTGTCTGACAGTCTTATTCTTACGATGATGGAAGTGTTTCAATGACTAGTTCACTCTTTCTTGCAAAAAGGAATATATTATGAGAGTCTTGACCCACATCCTGCATGCCTATTGTGTCCTATATTTTTTTACATTCGAAGTCTGGCAAGTTGACATGTTCATGATTTCTCTCTGACAACGGCCATGTTTGGCAGATCTGCCAAATCTGACAGATCCTGAGAAGCACATTAGAATTGCTAAATAAAGGCTATTTAATCAGATATTCACGAGGTTTGGTTTGTAAATGCTAATTAATGTGTAAGACGAACATTTACACAAAGATTCAGACTGTACATTCCTGTTTTGGTTGATTCTAAGGATAAAATCAAGTTAAAGTGGCGCTCAATTTTGAATGCGAAAACGCCAGCGTCTCCGCATCAAAATTGTCCCATAAAGTTATCAAATCACTGAACCACTCTTGATTACCTGTGTAAATACCAAGATAAATATACAAACTACATATTTGGGATGTGCCAGATAGGTTTTGAGCTGTTTTAATGTGTGAAATTGTTAAAAGTCTCATAGTGATGACGTCATTTTTGGCGATCTCGCAAATCTGGCAAGATGGCTGACATTTTTGACAGATTTGCCCGACGCTCAAGCATCATGATTGGTCAAGTGACGTCATGTGGTACAATTTCAGATTCTATAAATACAACCCAATTGGCTAGGATCGAATGATTCAGCTCATAAGAGCAAAGGATAACATCTATGTGGCGTATTCTCGCCAGTGACCAGTAGTCGTCACCTGATTGTAACCAGTACCCGTCATGGTCTTGTTGTAGAAGAACACTCAAATAATAAACTGAATACCTAAATAAACATCTTCCATTGACTCTCCATAACCCATCCTGACACAACAACAAATCGTAAGACCGCTCGCTTGCGTTTGTTACAATATATTATTAATAATGAGCGTTGCTAGAGGATATTACACTTTTAATCAAACACCTGTACAGTCCCCAAATCGCATGATAAGCATAAAGTACACCGTAATGTAAATGTAAAAACGGGTGTACATTAGAGCTTCTAGTTATACTAAAACACATATATAATACACAATTATCATTTTTATTCAGCCGCTACCGATATAATGTATATGGAGCTTTAGTTTCACTGCTACACATATTGTACGAAATGGCGGCCATTTTGAAAGTATGCAAATCATATTTGCCTGAAACGAGTATTGATAAACTTCTTTAGGCATGCGAATGGTTTAATCGTCGAAGCTGATCGGTTTGCTCGTGTCTGATATGTTTTGTGTAATACGAGAACTGAATTCCAGAAATTGCTGTTACAGTGATGGATATCTTAAATATGCAAATTCATATGTTTATGTTACTTTTCATGATTTTAGTAAGCTAAGCTGTAGATCAAGGGATGTGCATAACATGCGCTTGATCTTTGCAGCTTTGAACGGGTACGTGGTACCGACATTGATATCAAAGCTTACGAAATTCGTATAAAATGGCGGCCATTTTGAATTTACAAACTTCTCTTTTTATCGTAAAATTGATTTATAAGCATTGTATAACAGTTATCACAAACCAGAATTGCATTAACCATTATGTGACTGCTGAAACAACGACGTTGCATATAAATATCCAAGAAACTGGATATATGCATTTCATAAGGTCTGCCATATTGTATATGCAATATAACACATTTATACCACAAATGTTTTGTTTTTGTTGCGTAATATTATTAACACTAATATGCTAAACACCTTCGGACTATCTTAGTTTTATATATGTGTGTTGTGTCAACACTTAATTGCTCGTGCTTGCCTGTTTCTATAAATAATTCATAGAATGTGTGCAACATGGCGGCCATGTTGGATTCTGTACATCATATTCCTAATAAGTGCTTGAGCTCAGGCGGACGTACGTTTAACATGTGAAGTCAGGGGAAGATAATTGGGAGTGGACAGATTCTGTGGTTTTATAACAAGTAATCAGTGCTTGCTCCCAGCACTTGAGCTGGAACGCTAGGCACTGAATACTGGACACTGGGATGTTAAATCCCCTCTTAATCAATATGAATGGATTAGAGAAAGACCTGGACAAATGAGGAATTAACAACTTAACATTGTTTAATAAACCTAATTATACACGAAATAAATTACTATCACAACTGAGCCTGACTATAGTCTAGTCAATCTATGAGATTTTGGCACCTAACCCACCACAATTTGCAAAAGTTTTTTTTTCTTCACGATGCATGTTAGAGAGGTCCCTAGAACAACATATTCAAAATGCACCCGAATGCACTTCAGGGAAATATGTCTAATTTGCATAAAACCAAGATGGCCGCCATGAAAATGACACCCGTTCTAAAACAGACATATCTCTGCTTCTATTTGACAGATTAAACTGATTTATGAGTCAAGTTATGGAGTTCATTGAGTGACCAATCAAATGAAATTAGTTTCATGACCTGCATAGGTCAACTTCATATATCAAGGTCAAGGTTAAGCACGAAGATCACTATTTTCACACGAAAATCACTATTTTCAGTCATTGTTGCCATATTTTTGCATATCGCCGCTTCTACATTAAGAATTAAGACAATGTTGGGGTATATCATGATACTGCCTTAGGTGCCCAAACAAATAGAATCGGTTTCATGAACTTCGCTTGGCAAGTTCATGGATCAAGGTGAAGGTCAAACACGAAAGTCACTATTTTCAGCCATTTACATGTCTCTGCATGTACATATGCGGACTATGACATTGTCAGGACATATAATGATAGTCCATTATATAGCCAATGATTTATAACTGGTTTCCTGAACTTCAAAGGTCAAGTTCTCGAAATAAGGTCAATGTCGAACACAAAAAAAAATAATATTTTCAGCCATTTGTCAAATGGATATTTTGCTTCAAACAAACAATATATATATCATTATCAAGCATCATAAATGCGTTAGCGGATAAAGAGCTATGCAGACCACGCATGTCATGGGCTACATTTTATATAAAAGTAAGCATGTGAATATGAACAAAACAACAACAACAAAAAGTTTCAATGGGAAAACAATTCAATCAACATATGCAGTTCTCCACGTTCTACAGTACATGAGGTAAGTATAACTTCTTAAACATGATACCACATCTGTATGACCGGCATATCTAAAATATAGTACTGCATACGGCTCCGGTGTTTATATATCAACGAAAATATCGGTGTCATTGGTTTTCGCGGGTTGACAAACTTGTGTGGGTGTACATTATGTAATGTTCATGGTAAAGTGTTGGAAAAAAACTGAAATTGCTCCGCCCTAGGGGAACCTCTCGCCAAATTATTTTTAGGGTTCGACTTGGAATATTTAGCCCATTTTTCGGTCCAATATATATTAAAGGGGGTTAATCACACTAAGATAGGAAAATATTGTAAAAATATAAAATATTAAGTAATTTATTCAATCAGTATATGCATGTTGTAGACAAAGTACAGTGATTTACTCCTAGAAAGTACGATAAACAACAACAAAACATGATAAAAATAATAGCCCGGCCTGCGGTCGAACCCGCGACCCTCACATCGACGGCCCCCACCCCTACATAAAAACAACTATATTTACTTGTTTACATTGTCCTGGGTAGCTGGAAATGCTTATTTACTTTGAAGTGTCTCGTCGCGGGTCTCTGTATGAAAAATAAACCAACAACCTACAGAAATGTGCAATTAACTACCAAATTTATAGTCGTTTCGTAACAAGAGATTAATCTGATCAAGTGCAGTTGTCTGTCAACACCGTGAGGGACGCTATTCAGTTTTCCCAAAATCATTTTTTTTCTCTCTATGTTTTCTGTGAAATGAGGCCACATCTAAGGCACACCAATCTGTTGTTAATAAGTTGCATTCAATAACGTACGAACAATGCATATTCGACACATGCCATCAAACGTGACCAAGCCCCTTTAAAGTGTATTCACCGTCCGCACAAACTGCATACTTTTTCTTCGTATAGTTCTTAAACTAATAGGCCTACATATGTACATATTAAATGTAGTCAAATTAATTCACTTTAACTTGTATCTAGCCTCTTACAGACACACACACTTGTAGTTTATTGTTGCGTTTATTTTCAGACCGAATACAACCTACATGTATGATGGATGTGTGTCCATTTTGTGAATCGTCTCTGGATGACGGGCGAGAAGTTTTCACCCTGGGAGCTAAGGGATGTGAAGGAATAGCACGGGCGAGTGAAACACGAGGAAGAAATATCACTGCTGTACCTGGCCAACGAGTGCATGCTGAATGCTGCCATAAGTACTGTTGTAAAAGGAGAATTGAACAGAATTTAAAGAGGTCATATGATGTAGTATCTGACAGTTCTGCATCTCAAATGACACTCAGATCAGGAGACCCAACATTTAATTTCAAAGAACACTGTCTGTTCTGTAGACATATTGACACATTTGACAACAACCACCAGAGAGGTCACAAGTTGATACCCGTTAGAGCATTTGTTAAGAAAAATATTGAGCAGCAATGTGCTACCAGGAATGATATATGGTCAGAGCAAGTGATGGCTAGGATAGGAAGTGCTAATGATCTACCAGCTGTAGAAGCAGTATATCACCTTGTGTGCAATACTAACTTTCGGACAGGAAAGCGTATACCACTTGTGTTTATGTCCAATGCAGATGAAGAACCCGTAGCTAAAAAGCGTGGAAGACAAAAGGACACATTTCAGGAAGAGGCATTTTTGCAAGTAATGACAGATCTGGAGCGGATGAAGAACAAATAACCATAAATGACCTGATAGACAATATGAAGACGTATCTAGGTATGATATTACACCATATAGGTTTACATATATGAAAAGGAAGATCAAAGATCATTACGGTGATAACATACTTATAACTCGATTTTCACCAACACTCTCAACAAAATGATGACATAACAGAGAAGATGAGATTGATAGAGGCAGCAGCCAAGCTAATCAAAAGTGACATTAAATCCATCGTACAATCCAAAGACATTTATCCAACAACTGACGAAATGAATGCTGAAAATGCTGTAGACTTTCTACCTTAGTCACTCCGTACACTGTTACATGTTCTCTTTTCAGGAAATAGGTCTGGTATGAAGGTTGCTACACTTGGGCAGGCTACCATCCAGACAGCACGCACAAGAGTTATGTTATGTCCTCTGCAGTTAGGTCTCGGTGTGGAACTTCACCATCATTTTGCTTCAAGATTTCTGATAGCTTCTTTAAATCATGATGGTTTTTGCTGTTCATATTCAGAGGTTCAGTGCTTTGAACGAAGTGCTTCAGTGTCACAGGGTACGGACATTCCAAATCTTACACCAGACCGGGTTGTTCAATATGCAGCGGAAAATGTGGACCACAAGACAGTTACCATAGACGGTCGAGGTACATTCCATGGCATGGACATGATTGCCACTGTTACACCTGGAACCAAAAGGAGTTACAACGTTGCTCGCATCACAGTATCAACAGAAGAAATACGCTCTATTGGACACGTCAACATCAAGTAGTTAACATCAGGTACTCAGGGCATCAGATCACTGTCATACCACCCACTAGCTGTACCTGATGTAGAAGACTGAACCTCGGGGATTGATGCTCGTTGGAAGGCCTCACATCTATTCCGTCCGAATAGGCCAGGTTGGTCAGGTCTAATGCAGATGGTACAGACGGGCAATCACCCAGGGCAGTCTTCCTATGATTGACATGAATGCAAGTGATCTCAGCTTTGTGTTTTCAACCTTAAACTATTTATCCTCCCACGCCAAAAGGCATGATGTCACGCCAATTATAACCTTTGATCAGCCACTCTGGTGGAAGGCACTTCAGATACGAGAAAGTGAGCCCGAAGAGAGTGACCTTCGCTCCATTGTATTACGCCTTGGAGGCTTCCACACTATAATGAGTTTCCTGGGATGCATAGGCCATATAATGGCTGGGTCTGGTCTTCAAGATGTTCTAGAGCAAATTTATGCCAGCAATGTAGTTAGCCATATGTTGTCAGGAAAGGATGTTGAAAGAGCTATCCGGGGTCACTTCCTGGTTGATGCAACACTGAATACCATGCTAGTATCCAAGGCTTTTCACATAGATATGTCTGCCATCAATCAGCCCCATGAAATGAAGAGCAGCGAACAGACGAGTTCCACTGAACAACCTCATCGGTAAACTCACAATGACAATGGGCCACAATATAATGAGGAGGCTCAGTCAGGTACATGTGTGCCAGAAGCAGACCTACAGAAACAACAGCTACTTGAGCAACTTGCCGGGATGTATGATGATGTCACTGCAGGAAGCCTTCCAATTACCGATTTACAGACGTCACCTCAAATTCAGCAGTTCAGTGATAGTTTGTTATCTGTAAAGAACTCTCTGCAGACATCCAATAATTCGAAGTTGTGGCTCCAATACATGGACATGATGCAAATACTTAGAACGTTCCTTAAATCAGAGATAATAGGTCTTTGGAACCTGCAATTGCAAGCGATGTATAACATGCTGCCTTATTTGGCAGCAAGTGGTCACAATCTGTACACACAATCAGTGTATGTGTACCTTCAGGACATGATGAAACTCCAGGAACTACATCCATCAGTGTACACCCATTTTCTACAAGGGTACCACGTGGTGCGTCGTAGCGATCGGTTCTGGGCTGGACTTTCTGTCGACTTAGCTATTGAGCAAATCTTAATGAAGTCTGTGAAGTCCACATGTGGATTGACCAGAGGAAGAGGGATGTCCGAGGTCCAGCGTCTTGTCTCGACCCACCTGCCTGGAGATCAACAACACCATGCAGGAGTTCTCCTCAGTATTATACAGCACAAGTGAGCAACACAAGGAGGCCACCCCAGCAAGGATAGAGAGGGACATGAAGGACACTAATATTCCTGTGGCCTACCTTACTGATAGAAGCCCCTTCAGTGATGATCTGACTTTAAACAATATTACCACAGGAGTCACTGCTGAGGACAGGGTGAATGCTCACGTTTCAAAAGCAGTTGGGACGACAATAGTAGAGGCAGTAGTATATAAGAGTCAAAATGATACAAGTTTATATGGAAGCCACCCACTACGTGTGGTGCCTCCCATATAAACTGTTATCATTGTTGACTCTTATACACTACTTGGATTTTCCCCCACTGTTCGGCGGGTATGTATGAGAAGAATGGAACATATTGTTCATCAACCGCGAGACCATATATTTCTGACATGAGAAGATACACCCTATTAGAGATAAGAATCCCTATGTTATACTCAGTATATATATAATAACATAATGGTTCTAGTTACATGTGCGTGGTTGAAGACAGGTAGTCACGAGAGGTGTCATCGCACCGGTATTTACGAATATCACCGTGCATGGGTGCGAAGAGGTTCCGTTTCGCCTCGCCCATGTCGGCATTGTGGGGTAGGGACCAAAGCCGAGTCACTGCTATGTCCACCATGCGGTGGCACTCAGGCTACTCATCGAATGGTTAGCAAGGGATTACGTGCTCGCAAGTAGTATAGTTTAGTAATAATTCAAATCGGAAAGTCAGTTAGAAAGATATAATCGATCTGATGTGTAGTTTTTGATAAGTCACGGTGTTTCTACAGCATTAAACCACTGTAAAATGACAACACTATGCAAAATGGAATACATGAAATAACAGCATAATTTATTACGCTCCGATAAAAACGTTGCATTTACAATATCAAACCGGCAATTATGTCGCTGGTACAAGGATCAAATTTGCGAAATGAAGCGACTAAATAGAGAACAACTACCGAAACATTATCAAACTAATTTTTATAAAATTGGAAATTGAACAGAAAAACACTATCATTTATACCACTATTATTAGAGAAAATGGATAATAAAATACAATGGGAATTGAAAGTTTATGATGGCTGTGTTGAAGAAGTTTACGAAGAATACGGGGGTTATAGTCCTATATATAAATTCTATAAATTGAAAACACTAGGCGATATCGAATACATGACATATCAGCGTAATTTATTACGCTCCGATAAAAACGTTGCATTTACAATATTATACCGGCAATTATGCGAACTATATATACAAGAGGCAAATACAAACATTAAGACGGATAATGCGTATCGGATATGAAACTAAGGTGTATTATATACAATTGTTAAAACCCAACGATTCGTTTACGAATATACATTTCTACGATATCGCTTATAAAGATATTGAAAAATTATTATTGAACAGAAAAAAACACTACTAATTAATTTATGTTGTAATCACAACACCGATTTCGAGCCTCGGTGGGACGTAAAACGTTTTTCTTCTTTTTTTAAATTATTTAATAAAATATCACAATTTCGGGATGTTGGTGCTGTAACATTTCCTCCGACTTTATTTCCAAGTTTTACCCTAAATTTATCCCAATCAGTACTCTCAATCTTGGGCATGGTGGCGCGCGCTTTGATTCTAATATCATTTTTTAGTTCTTCATATCTCCCCATTTCACCACGGATTCAAACACTAAATTTGATATTTCATTATCGGTCAACGCTTTGGACACTATAACGTCGATGCTATTTTTCTTAGACCTAGCGAGAACGGATATTCTATCGTGTTTTCTACATTTCTTCTCGAGTTTTCCACCCGCCACCCTAATTACCATACAAAGTATTCCAGATAAAACGGTAATTCCACTCAAAACCCCTGCAAGTGGAACCGTTACAATTGTAGATAGCGTTGCAGCAGTCCCCGCACCACTCATTACAGATAAACTTGCCAGAACCGTACTAGATGCTTCAGCTATGTTCGCCGCACGCTTATATTTTTTAGCGTTTCTTTTTCTATTTGTACATTCTCTAACTAAAATATCCTGCATAGCGACGATATTATCCAACCTAAAATCTAAACTTCTTTCGTGAATTGGATACAGTGTTGGTGGATTGGTATTGACAATTGGAAGCGGTGATTCGTTATCCATTTTACAAATCAAGTTCAATTAACAATGTAACAATAGTGGAAGAACTCACCGGGTCAGTGATTTTCGTAACAAAGTTAATAACACTACCTTAGGAAAGTCTAATTGGATCGTCACCGGCGAACAAAATCACCGCGGAATTATCTCAAGCGGGTTTAGTGACTCCAACCGGTTGTTCTTCCCCATCCAGTATGAGATTTACGACGACCACGCCCACAGATTAACCAGTAGAATTAACCGAGCAGACCGCCATTCGGAGAAACGTACCTGGAGCTGTCATGGTGTATCCCCCATATTTATTGCTCGCTTTGGCACCGAACGAATATTCATAGAGCCCCTCATTCAATGGGCCCCGCTTCTCAGCCCAAACTGTGATGACACGTTTTTGTTTTTTCAATAACTTAAACTGCTCTACAGATGTGTTCAACAATCCGGCAAGCCCCCCGATAGCGGTATGGGCCTCAACACGAACCCTTTCAGAGGTCTCCTCAAGTGCTCTGTTCACGGCTCTACGAACACGTTTCAGTTTATCGGAAACTTCAGTAAACTCTGTACGGGTCTCTTCCCGAAATTCTGTTATTTTTCCACCTAGTTCAGTAAGTGCTGCATGATCCTCTTTCCCAACTTTGATTATTTTTCCGCCGAGATCCTTAAGTCCTGTATGTGCCTCTTCGCGAATTTGTGCAGTCGCCGTTAGGACGTCTACTCTAAGCTGTGCTATACTCCTGTGAATTGCGTTTGTGGCCTCCGATATAGTTTTATTGATCAAGGCCTTTGTTTTTTCGGTTGCTAAAAAGTCGCTCTCTGTCGGGATGAATCCCCCTTCTACCGGTTCCAAATTCTTTATATCTGTCACCCTTTCAAGGGAAGAATTACCTGGTCCGTATATACTCATTTTCAATAATTATATTACGAAAATGTGTTTAATTCTAATTAATTATAAAATTAATTAATTTGAAATTTCTAGGACGACCGAAATCGGGTAATAGTTATACAACTTTCTCGCTTGATCATCAAGAATAGAGACCGTAAATTCGTGGATGTGCCCCGTTTCCAAAACTTTCATCTCGGGGTGTGGGAAGTCTAAGGTCACCGTCTCCCCAAAGAAACAGTCGCTGGCTTGCACGGTTTTCAGTAATGTGCTGGGGGATCCGTCTACCATGTTGTACGATGTGTTCACCCGATCCAGGTGCACCCCGAGAGTTTTCGTGAAGGCAAAGTCCACCGGGTTATCACCGACGTACTCACCCGGGGAAAACAATCCTTTATTCGCGGAGTATGTCTCTCTAAAACCGAGTCGAATACCCAACGTCGGGGAGATCCTTACCCGGCTGTCTGGGCCGATGGTCATTGTTGCGAGCCCGGTAGCCTTCGATACTGTGAGGTTGACTATACCGTCATGCTCTGAGGTGACAAAATCTTTGACCTGTCTAAAACTCCACAGTCCGGGAGGCAGCTTTGCACCTACTGAGCGTCCATCATTAACATAGCCAAACCCTTCGCTCTTCCCCACATTCTCCCACCCGACCGTGAACGTGATTGATGTAAGGCCTACCCGGCGTTTTCCGCAGCAGTTGTCGATTGAATTTTGAAGTTCACAACTCTCTTTTTGAACATTAGTGATAGTAGTAAACATAATAATATCTTTCAATGGATACCAAGGTACTTAGCTTTAATTCTAATGCAAATTATAAAGTTGGTGGTGTATACACTCAAAAGAACACCATTGTTGAGCTTGTGCACCCCCAAATAAGAGTCAGTTTGGGCCTGGGTTTCGACACCAATTTCCCTAACATGTTTGAAAAGTACAGACTTCCTAAAACCATTACACAGGATGTCACAACAAACTGGAACAACAACCCTATGCAGTTCTGACAGAACCAACTAAATTTTGCCGTGTCGTGTGCCACAACCAGGTGTGGCGTCTCTTTCAGAGACCACATAAACGCCAGTAACGGCATGCTGAGCAGTAGCTTCTACAACTTTCATGTGTATTATACTATTAGGAGGATTATCAAAGAACTAGGTATTCCACTACCTCAAGACGACGGCTGGAACCCCATTTCCAACAAATACGACCGTAGGGCGTTCGAAAGACTGAGTAACGAATTTAACGTTTCAAAAGATTCGGATTGGAGACAAACAGTATACCCGAACAGCAACAGCCTGGGCACCGTTCATCTTAGGGGTCTAGAGCACGGGACATACTATGTCAGAACGAAACCTGCTTTTACAGGGTTGGCGGTCGGGGGTTATACTCCGAGTTACCCAACACCACCACCATTCAGAAACACGGTAAATTGGACGGAAAACAATTTTAATACCTCCAACATGACATTCGGGGCTGAAGTGGCTAGAGGGCACATGTGCGATTACAAATATTTTACATGGTTATCACCATCAAAGGCTCACGTACTGTATATTTTACAAGACAGAAACGTGCAAAAGGGTATAGAAACCTTTATATTGGACGACTGTCTAGGGTTTACGCAGGCCGGTGTTACCCGCCTCAACCACTCCATTCACACATACGTCTGGGCCATCCTCGGCGCACAGAAGCAAACTCGCAGTTGTATAATAGGAGACGGGACGGCGTTTGACGCGCAAAAACAATTCTTAGCACTTGTAGAGGACGCCATATCAGCTAAGGTGGACCTGGAGAAGTCGATCCAGAATTATCAAGACGTTTTGCAGAATGCCAGCACCCAAGTAGACAATGTATTTGGAATAGGTCTTTATATGGCGCCGAGTAATATGATACTACGAGACGACCAGGTTGACGGTTACAATAATCGGATCGTAATCGCCACCGTCAAGCAAAACATCGGCCACAACGGGAACGTGAACGCGGATATTATCAAGCGCACCCCCAACACGATCGGGTTCAACAGTGGAAAAGATTTCATAAAACCACCACCACCCCCAATTCATCCAATCGAAATTGGATTGGACACCCCACAAAGTTCATTTGAACCCGTTGTTCCACCCGCGGGAACTAGTGTCACAACCCACGAGGAGGAGAAATTAGCGCTCTTCGTCGCCCTCGTGGCGATCGGACTATTTGCGCTTTGGTTTTAGGAACTGTCGAGAGAGTAAAAGTAGGAGACCGGCGATCGCCACGATTAAAGCCCAAGTATTTTTGGCGAGCCATCCGACCGGTTTTGATAATATAGATAACAAGTGAGAAACGATACTCCCGATCAATCCAGGTAGCGCGGCAGCAGCGTTTCCGGCTAATTTGGCCAGGAGACTGGCGAGGTTTTTTAGTTGCTTTTTTACCCACTCCTTGGCTCCACCGGATGGCGCGGGTGCTGGTAGACTGTAGGGCTTCTACAGCGCGGGTTGGCATAATTATTTTACCCTTCTTCCAATCCGTGAAGCCTAATTCGTTCCTTATGATTTGGCCATCGCCCCGGCTTCCGACAACGGTGTTCAGCGCTAGGGGTTTTCCGGTGTTCATGTTGACGATTGGGATATTTGATGCTTTTAGTCGCAACCTACCCTTCATATCCAATTCGAACTTGGAGTAATCGCGGCCGACAGACGGGACCAGACCGATTTCTGCCAAACTATTGTAGTAGTCGTTTACAGCTGACTCGAGTAATTCCCGACTTAGACCAACGCTGCTGGTAGCGCCACCTATTTCCTCGCCGGGTGAATTCCCTATCGCGTCCATGACGGGGGTGTTGTCGAAGGTCGTGATGAAATCCTCGAAGTCATCATCATCACCATCATCGAGGTAATCGTCTCGGCCTATTTCATCCATGTTAATATCGTAATCAGTCATCTTTATATTATATAATTATGTATTAAAGACAAAACCATACGAGTTTAATAGTTTCACTGAAAATATGTCTTCGAGTCAATACGGTCGCAAACTCAATCCATATCGCAGACTGCGTGAGCCCCTCGGGGCAAATGGTGTGAGACAGGGTGTCGTTATTACTAACAACCCATCGACGATCGACCAGAACCAGCAGCTCTTAGTCCGCTTCCCCAACCTCGGAGCTAGCGACGTCATTGTGCCGGGTACTGTTCGCCTAGCTTTCACTATTTCGCTGACGTCGACAGATGCGGACCGAACCGTCGTTCAGAACCTGGGTCGCGCCATCGTCAAGAAGACCATGATAAAGATTTCTGGTAATGAGGTGATGTCGATCGATGACAACGACGTCTAACATTGTTATCAGGACCTGTGGAAGACGACACAAGAACGCGAAAACGCGGTTTATCAGGGTATTGACACCAGCAATAATAAGAACGTAACCAAACTTAGAATCGGGGCTGGTAACAAGGCAGATAATGTCGCGATCGACAACGCTGTCGCGGGCGCTTACGGCAACCGCTTCTACATCCCGCTCGACTTTGAGTTGCTGGATAGTCACATGCCCTACTATCAGAGCGCTTTGGCTGACCGCCTCGAATACGAACTGACGTTCAACGACTACGGCCGAGTTCTCATAGCCACCGACATGACATGACATGACATCGACGTATACGATCGATAATGTTTCGCTGGAGTACGACATGGCCACGATGCTCGAACTCGCGCGGTTGATCAGAACCCAGTACGCTGGGCGCGTTGCTATACTTTACGACCGAGTTCTTCGTCACCGCAAGGTGACGAAAGACAAAGGCGACACATTGTGGAATATTAATGTCAACGTACCCGCCCGCTCGATGAAAGGTATGCTGATGTTGTTCGAGGATGCTCGGTTCGCGCTCGGTGCTAGAAAAACCGACAAATTCTATAACCCCAAAATCACAAAGGTAGAGGTGACGATCGAGGGAGTCCCCAATCAACTCTACAGCGCGGGTCTTCGCGCACACCAGCAGTGGGACGAAGTCAGAAAGCAATTTTCTTCCAGCTCCAAGCGCTCACCGGAGGTTGCCGCGGTTGCCAAAGACCTGCAGCTCTCGGTCGTCTCCCTCGCGGAGTTCCTGACTACCAAATACGCGTTATGGCTAGACATGCGAGCCAGCGACGACGACCAAATGCACGGTAGCGGACGCCAAGTTGAGAACGCTAGCGAGGGTGTGACGATCCAGATAATCAAAGAGGCGGATGGAGCCGGGCCATTGAACGTGGTGTACTTATATATAATTACAGACGCACAACTCAACATCGAAGATGGTCGATACGTCTCAGCACTCTACTGATTTAATAAAAAGTCAATCTAACCCAATTAAACTTGGTGTTTGTGATGCTCACTCTGCCATAACATGTGGGCAGACATGATGTGGAAAAACGGTTTTCATCCTCGACTTGCTCGAGGGGTCCTACCGCGATGCCTTTCGTCACATTGTGATCCTGTGTCCCACTGTGCGGCACAACGATACTTATCAGCGGCGCCCGTGGATATGGACCGACCCTGAGGTATACGTTATTGACCCCGGTGACAGGCTTCATGATTGGCTGCGTGGTTTATACCAAAGATTCCAGGGTGAGCCCACCCTATACGTGATTGACGATTGCTCGGCCAAGGCGGCGATGACCAAAAAGAAGGACATGCTCTCCGAGCTCGCATTTTCTGGCCGTCATGCGAGGCAAAGCGTATGGATCTCCACTCAGAAGTACAACGCCGTCCTCAAGGATCTGCGCGAGCAAACGAAATGGGTCGCCCTCTTTCACTGCAAGGACCGAGACTCATTCGATGACTGTCTTCGAGAGAATGACGTTATCCCAACGCGCGAGGAGCGCCTGGAGGTTCGACAGATGCTTTCGGAAACTAAGCACGCCAAACTTCTGCTTAAGACTGATCAACCAACTGCTTATAAAGTTATCAATTAATTAATTTTATAATTTTCTTAAATTAATTGCCAAGTAATAAGCAATTGCAATGCTTAGCAATTGCTGAACAATGCTGAACAAATGCTTAACAATTGTTGATCAAATGCTGAACAATGGTTAACAATGTTAACAATTTGGTGCTCCGCTGCAAGCTTTGTTGCTAGCATAACGGTGATCATAAGTATCGGGTGGTGCGCTTGGCAATATGTTAAAGTTATGAGACTTGTAAGAATAGTTAAATTAATTTCAAGAAAATTAGCAATAATGAACTGCGACGAACTTCTCGATCAACTAATGGAAGAAACCTCAACTCCGACTGCCGACACGGTATCTTTCCTGATCTAGAGACTGACCATTTTATAGGACACACTCTTAGAACAGCCTGCTGCTCAATTTATCACAAGTTTGGAATGTACTTAGCTTCGCTGACAACCACGTTGACCACTGTCAATTTGGACATATATGCCCACGATCTATAGGCTCAGGAAATGTTGACACAAGACACACCTGCGAGAGTGACGGATCTTCAACTCCCAATCGAGATTGGATGAACCCGAGCACCCCCAATTCACGAATTGTGGTTCAATCGGAGATTGCTGCAGCTCCACAGGAGCCCTCAACACCCAATCGAGATTGGACGAATCCGGTTGCACGACATAAAACCCCAAAAAGACAGGCAGCTGGGCGGGCGGCGGCTGCCACCAGAAAAGTTAAGCAAGATAAAATACTCGCCGAGCTTCGAGAGGCCAAACAGTCGTTGCAATCGGGGACGGAGACAGCAAAACATCTGAAGACAGAGCAATCGGGAATTGCAACAACACCCTCAATTCACGAATTGGAAGCGCACTCAACACCCATCGAGATTGGACGAACCCGATTGAACACCAACACCCCCAATTCACGAAATGGAGTTGGGTTGTTTGTGGTGGTCTGGCAGTTGTTGGTGCCCTGTGTGTGTGGAAAAACCCCATATTACACCAATCCTTATCGAAAAAACAACCAGCCGCGGTTCCGAAGAAAGTTATGAAACCGATTGCGCCCCATTTAAACATTGATCGCGATCCCTTTTATATGCAATAATTATAATTATCAATAATGGCTGAAAACGATGGTAAAATGATAGTGAATAAGCTTTATCACGCCGTCGTGATATCGGGTATCAGCATCGGGTAAGCTCGACTAGCAAAGATGGCCTTAGTAGGGTCCGCGAGAATCACGCTGCGCAAACTTTCCGGAACGTTGAAGAAGCCAACCGCGAGTACGAGCTGGCATATCCGCAGAAAAGTCTCGCGCCATTGGATCCCGAGCACCAACTTTCAGATTTCTATGTACCGTCAGATGCCCAAAAAGACCGAGAGATCACGTTCATCGTCGTGGGAATGGGTGTGGTGGGTATCGTCAGCTACTATATCCAATCGAGATTGAAATAATTATTTTAATTTTTTTTAAAAATATATATATATAGAACGATGTTAGTTGACGAAGTTTATTTTGCTATGATCGATGTAGGCTACACTGCCCTTAAACACCGTAAAGCCGGTGCAAAGGGTATGATTCGTCTGGCCCGAGATTCTCTCGAGACGAGGCGCGAGGACGAAAAAGCGGCCACCCTTTTCGCAAAGCGGATGTTAGATTCAACACTGTTGAATTAGATTTTCCCAAGTTTCTTCAGAACTTAACCCCCAATCGCAATTGTACTTCAAAGGTTTATTATTAACGACGCAGTTACCGGACGATCTGGCGAGGGCATGTTGGAGATTGCCCGATATATTAGAATACTTCGCGTACGATGAACGCGCGTAAACTTAATACCAAACTATCGGTTCGCTTAGCGCGCAAGCTAGCGAACACATACTACAGCCCCCGCGGCTACTGGAAGGGACTCGCGGCCATCAAGAACCTCGCAGCGGCGACCAAGGTTTCCGAAAACACTGCCAAGGAATGGCTCAAGAAGCAGGCCATCTGGCAGATCTATTTACCCGCGCCTCGCAGTATTCCGCGCCCGAAATTCGACGTGCCGGTGCCTAACCAAGTTCACCAAGCGGATCTCCTGTTTCTCCCTCACGATCGTGTCGGTCGCAAAACGTACAAGTACGCACTGACAGTCGTTGACGTAGCGAGTCGTCATAAGGGGGCTGAGCCGTTGGTCACTAAATAGTCTAAGGAGGTGGCCGAGGCTGTTTCCTGAATATATAAAAGGAGTCCTCTCAAATGGCCGAATCTTCTCCAGGTTGATCCCGGCCGCGAATTCATGGGCGCGGTCTCTCATCTATTGGCTAAGCACAAAGTTTATATCAGAAGCGGTCGCGTCAACATCCACCGGGACCAGGGGATCGTGGAGCGGTTCAATCGAACCCTGGCTGAGAGACTGTTCGGACACCAATATGCTAAAGAGCTTGTAGACCCTCATTCGCGATCGACCGAGTGGGTGGCCAGGCTGCCCGCCGTGGTCTCCGCACTGAACGGCGAGGTGACCAGATTGATCAATAAGAAGCCTGTAGATGCCATCAAGTCTAAAAAGGTGACGAGCAAGCCCTCTGTCGTCTCGCGCGGATGACCCGTTGGTTTAGCGGAGCAACGACTTCCATCGGATGTTGCCGCCCGGTACCTATATCAACCGGGAGAGCTCGAAAGTGGACGGCGCCGCGCTACTGATCCCGTGTGGTCTGAATGTATATCATCTGGATCGATCTATTACCAAACCCGATGAGCCCGTGCTCTACTATTTGGCTGATGGTTCTCGCGGTGCCTTCTGACACCAGCTACCCCCAGGTCTTTAGTATTCTCCCCTTTTTCAGAGTTCTTTTTTTGCTTTACCTATCCTATTGGCTCGGTGTGTAACCCGTCTTCCACCACTCTCCTCTTGTCGAAATACGCTGACAACCCCAACTTCTCCTGCTTGTACGTCTTCATCACCCCATTACCCATTCGGAATCCCCTGTTCTCCGCCATATCCCTACCCCTTTCGAGAGCACTCTTGTACCTTCCCCAAGTCAGATCGTTAGATCTCTTCGACATCCCCTTGGCCGAGTGCTTAGACTTTCCGTCACCGCTCACGTAGTAACACTTGCTACACAGAGCGATGGCTCTATCTACCTCGAATTCCAGCTTGAACAGTCCCGGAGTTCTGTTGCTCCACGCGTCCCACGCCAACCACTCGGCCTTCTCCTTGTTGAACTTTCTCTTCACATTCTTTCTCACCACCGCCGCCAGCGTCTTCTCAGACACCGCGAAGTACATGCTGTCAGTGTCCATCTGTGTAAGTTCGAAATCTCCGCGATCCACGTACTTGTCCAAGAAGTCGTAGTAGAACTTGATCATCTGGTAGCTTGGCCAACTGGTAGACCGCTATGCCACACTGAAACGGTCTGTTCATCACCACTCGAGTCTTCCTGCTCGATATCTCGTAAGCCTCCCCAATCTCCTCCAGGTCTTCGAACCACGCCGACCTCAGTGCCCGGTCGACAGTCTTCTCATCATTCGTATATGTGGTGTTCATGTGTCTCTCTTGTGCCTCTATCAGCTTGCCACAACACGCGTTGCCAACCAGTTTGAATATCTCCGCGAACATCGCCTTGCTCTTGTCGACGTCCACCGTCCGTCTGGCAGCAGTGACCTCTTTAACGAACCATTGAAACGGTTTGCCGGGCGTGTAGTCTATCACCCTATGCACCGACCGTGCTCCAGATACCACTTTAGCAGCGGAGAACATATGATCATCTTCTTGGCGGACATTGCCCCCACGAGCTTTCTCTGTCCTTCGACCCTTTTCCTCCCGGTCCTAGCCAGGTAGTCCTTCATGTGCTGCGGAACCTCGGTCTCGTCGACTTCTCGATTAACGAACAGCGGCGACATTTCCGAGAACTTGTCTCTCAACGTTTCCGGTACCTCTATATCCAACTCCGCAAATCCGAATCACTCCTGACCTTCCTCACAAAACAGTCTATATACGACTGTCTTTGTGGGTCGTCACACGTCCATATCGTCTCCTCCCCGCACGGCATGTCTTTTGACAGAGTAGACAGATACAGCGCATTGGCGTCGTACCCCATCACTGCCTTTCACATCTTCTCCTCCCGACTACCTACCTGACCTCTGATCGTCGACCTGCCAGCCTCTGCGTATCTAGAGAACACTATGGACGGACCACCGACCAATCCCTGCTTCATCATCTCGTAAGTTTCAGACTTCGGCGACCACAGCTCGGGCGTAGGTACTGAAGGGAAACACCGGGCAGAGACACAGCATCCTTGAGTATATCCACACCTCTTCCACTGTAGAACTCCATCATTTTAGTCAGAGCCTCCAGGAACGGTTCTACATCCAAGTCGTTGCAGTGTTGCAACCATTCCTTGAACGTCTTCATCCCATTTTCTCGGAATACCTTCTTACACTCTTTCCACTCGGACAACGACAGTAGGAACTCACCCTTCACCTTCGAGTACCACTCGGGATAGTCTGGCAGCCCCGGATGATCGAGCTTTTCCGCGCTATCGAACCACTCTTACGGGAAGTGAGACTTTATCGTTTTACAGTCGTACGCCTTAACCCATCGGTCGTACGTGGTACCGGGTCCCAGATACTGAATGATGTCGAGAAATCTAAACTCCGGGGTAAACAGAAATATCGTCGTGTTGGCTCTCTTTCCGACCATCACCTTATTCTCGGTGGCCGCCAACTTCTCGACAAAGTACTGCTTGATGAGGTTCAGGTCGTAACTGCTACAGTTGAACCCCACCACCGGGACTTGGTCAATCCAAGAGACAATCTTTGCTTGCCGAGACTTCGATAGCATATCTATGTCGGCCGGCAGATACTTCTTCCTAACCCCCTCCCTGATTGCCTTGCCTCTCATCTGTAGCTCGGTCACGAACTTCTCGACTAGCGTGTCAGGATCTCGTTCGCAGATGTGGGTGATCCCCTCGTGCATCGTATCTCCCAACGACACCGATATAGGAACGTGCTCGACCTCGAAGGTCAGGTCTTTGGTGGGTCGCGTGCTTTTTGACTTGTCGAGATACGCCTCGAAGTCGTAGACTATCTGGTGAGGGAACAGAGTCGTCTCCTCCTCGCGCGGCGATTGTGGATAGTAGGTATTCACCTCATTCAACCACTCGCACTCCTACATCACCACCAGCTCGTAACCCTCATCCCTTATTTTATCTTCTTGAATTTTCGTTCTCCTTTATAGCGATTTCGCGTTACCTATCCTGCAATGCCTCGGATACCCGTACCAGTAGCATCCGTGAAACTGAAACACAGTCTTGGTCTCGTGACAGTAGCCGTCGACCGGATCGCCGGCCAGCCACCTCTCGCCACCGTGACCGCAGTCGGCGTGATGTATGTGCTTTCCCACCCTCTCCTCTTCTCTGCTCAACCATTGAATCGACCTCGCGCTCGCTGACCCCTTGGTATAGAACGCCTTCTCGTAGGCCGACTGTGGTCTCTCTATCCTCTTACCTGGACATGTCACCACGGTCTTCCCAGCCATGCAGGTGGTCGCGTGCCTGTGCATGTTACACGATTTTGTGAACCGTTGTTGACATCCGGAGCACCCGTACTCGTTCGTCGTCTTGCGGAGGTTCGTTATGAGGAAAGAGTGACCTCCAAAGATTCCTATCGAAATGATCTTCTCCCCAACCACGTCGTAGTTTGCCGGAGACTTCATTAGGTACCACACTCCGTCGGCGGTGGGCTTGTAAATGCGAATGCCCAGCTTGAAGCGCTCTTCGACCTTCTTAATATCATCCAGGGGGATTCCCTTACTACCCGGTCCGTTATCGTGACCGAGGTATTCGCGAGCCAGAGCTCGTGCCTTCCTACAGCACTCGTCGGGTCTCCCTCCACGGTGGATGGCTATGCACCTAAACAGACACAAGTAGTCGTCGTACGTGTCGACGGAATACATTCCATTTTTCTGTCCTAACCAACCGGGGAGTTTTCCGGCTCCCATGAGGAGTTGTTGCGCATCGATGATCATCTTCACCTCGACCGATATCCAACGAACGAAGGTCCATTTTGTGTTGGGTCTATCGACTTTGTCGATGTCCATTCGACCTTTCTCTCTATCGGATATCCAACTCTCCGCTTTGGAAATCTGGTTTATCCACGGACTGCCCTTTGATTGTTTGTGATAGATCATCGTGTCGTCGGTCTCGATGTTCCTAACACGATACGAGCACGAGTACCTAAGATAACATGCCGTGGTCATCTCTGGGCGAATTTTATTCATTATGCGATTAGCGATCTCCCCGTCTACCCGCCTCTCAAAAGTCCATACTATCTTCCTCCTACTCCTACCAACATTTTTCCTAACTTCGGCTTCTTCGTCGAGAATGCTGGGACCCTCCTCCACCAAATCTCTAGCGATATCTCTCCTACTCTTAGTAGGTCTCCCCACCAACCCTTGATAAATCTTATTGTAGTACACCTTGCATAGGGCTTTTCTACGTGCGTTGAGATCTTCTTTTACACGCTGCGCGTAAGCGGTGGCACGCAGACTGGCCGTCGTCTCGTTCTCCAATTTCTCGGAGCATTTTTCGGGGTCGGCGGGCAGTCGTCCGGTCGAAACCGCACGCCGTAGCCTCTCCTCGTAGACGACGGCTCGCGCGTCACTTATCCTATATGCTATTGCGTTCTTGACTCTCAAACCTCTTAGGGAAATTCCCCAACTCTTAGCTTGCTCTCTCATTTGCTTTATGGTAGGCATTATACTGAGTATAACCAATAGATTTTTTATCTTTAATAGGGTGTCAGTTGTTATTTTATTTTTAATAAATGTATGACAGATTGTTGTAATATACTGAGTATAACTTATGGATTTCTTATCTCTAATAGGGTGTCAGTTTATATTTGTGACAGATTGCTGTAATATACTGAGTATAACCAATGGATAACTTGTCTCTAATAGGGTGTAAATTGTTATTTTATTTTTAATAAATGTATGACAGATTGTTGTATTATACTGAGTATAACATAGTGATTATTATCTCTAATAGGGTGTATTTTACCTTATCGATTATTGCACAACACTACCTGGTGTTTTATCTTCAGGTTTATATTAAGTAACAGCCTTCGTGGTCGTGTGGGCTAAGGAGCCACTCTATGGAGACGTGGGTTGTGAGTTCGAATCTCGGCTAGACCAAAACAAATTTCTTTTGTTTGCTCTAGGAAATATATGGTCTCGCGGTTGATGAAAAATATGTTCCATTCTTCTCATACATACCCGCCGAACAGTGGGGGAAAATCCAAGTAGTATATAAGAGTCAACAATTATAACAAGTTTATATGGGAGGCACCACACGTAGTGGGTGGCTTCCATATAAACTTGTATCATTTTGACTCTTATATACTAATGAGGCAATGGTTGGTAAATATGTGTTAGAGAATACCTTCAGTAAGAAAGATCAGATTGTGACACTAGCTTCCAATAATACAATCAAGATAAGAGATGAGCTCATAAGTATCGACCCACAACTACTCTTCCAGAGACTTGTCACTGCTGGTATTGGAAATGAACAACTGCCAGAAATATTACAGTATGAGCTGTCAAGCTATCCCCCTTATTCGAGCTGCTAATAAGCCAGCATTAGCAGATGCTATGTGGACCCTCATACCCCATGATGTCACATGTCCACAAGCGGATGACTGTGTGTATGTTGTTGATGGTGGTGCACTACTCCACAAAATTCATTGGCAAAAGGGAAGTACATACGACACCATATGTCAGGCGGCGTATGTGTTATATGTGATGCAGCACAATGGAACAGCAACTGTTGTGTTTGATGGGTATGAGCATGGACCCTCAAAAAAGGACATTGCGTACCTGAGGAGAACTGGAGAGAAAATAACAGTGCAAGTACATTTCACCGGATCACCACTCATCAACTTAACGAAAGATGCGTTTCTTTCAAACAAGAAGAACAAACAATCGTTCATCAACCTTCTAAGTAAAGCCCTTGAACGAAATGGTTGCCAAACAAGATATGCCAGAGGTGATGCCGATGTACTTATAATTCAGAAAACAATACAAAGGGCATCAACTGCCAATACGGTGCTTGTGGGCGATGACACAGACCTACTGATTCTCTTTTGCTACCACGCGTCTATTGACTCTTCCCATGAAATATACTTCAGGCCTGAAACCAAAGCAGGGACACATACGTTACGAAGGTGTTGGAATGTAACGCTCACAAAGCAGATATTAGGTGCAACTATCTGTGAGAACATCATTTTTGCACATGCCTTGTTAGGATATGTGACACAACATCGCGAGTGTTTTGAATTGGCAAAGGTGTTGCTCTAAAGCAGCTGAAAAACAGTGCAGACTTTAACCTCCAGGCAGAAATGTTCAAAAAAGGACTGGCTACAGCTGAAGAAATTGCTACTGCTGGTGAAAGGGCACTGGTGAGTTTGTACAGTGGAAGCCAAAAAGGAGATTCTTTGGATCAGCTGAGGCTGCAAAAATTCCATCAGAAAGTAGGTTCCAGCACTTCCAGTGTTCAGCCTCAGACATTACCGCCAACGTATGCAGCAGCCCGCCATCACAGCTTCATGGTATATCACCAAGTGCAGACGTGGAGAGGATGTGATTTACTACCCACTGACTGGGGTTGGAAAATGTCTGGTTTAAGCCTCATTCCAGTAATGACAGACACAGATGTAGCACCAAAGGCCTTACTAGAAGTCATCAGAGGCTCCTGCAAGACAGGTATTTCGACGATGAAGTGCTCCTGTCGTGAAGCGGATCTCGACTGTTCATATGCCTGTGTAGAATGCCGGGGCGTGTGTGCCAATATATCAGCTGTCGACCAAGAAGCTTCTTCTATTGATCATGATGATTAGACTGTGTTCTCTTACAATGAGATATCTAGATGTGTTTAGCAGTGGTGATGGTGTTACATAGAACCTCTGAAGTAGAAAAGCAACATCCATGGGTATTTAAAGAATCTGGTATTACAAATTAAGCACCAACATTATAATTTACACAAATGTAGCTGCAATAAATAATTTTGCAAATTTAAAGAAAGTGCTCACGTAACACTTATGTGACACAGCTGGGTTGATGGTATTGTACAATTGGCACACATTCTCTTACAAAGACATATTTAGAGGTATTTAGCAGTGGTGATGGTGTAATATAGAACCAATGGCATACTGTCGCGATAATGTCTTAACCCATGAAATGAAAACGCAGAGACATGCCAAAATATGGCAAAAATGGCTGAAAATAGTGATTTTCTTGTTTGACCTTGACCTTGATCAATGACGTTGACAGGAAAAGTTCATGCAACCGATTTCATTGGATTGGCTACCTAAGACAGTATCATGATAGAGCTCATCAGTGTCTTAAACCGCAATCTAGAAGCGGAGATATGCAAAAATATGGCACAAATGGCTGAAAATATTGATTTTTGTGTTTGACCTTGACCTTGATATATGAATTTTACCTATGAAGGTCATGAAACTAATTTCATTTGATTGGTCACTCAATGAACTATATAAATTGACTCCATGATCAGTTTAATCTGCCAAGTAGAAGCAGAGATATGCCTGTTTTAGAACGGGTGTCATTTTCATGGCGGCCATCTTGGATTTATGCAAATTCGACATATTTTCCCAAAGTGCATTTTGAATATGTTGTTCTAGGGACCTCTCTCTAAAATACATTGCGAAGAAAGAAAAAAATTTGTGATGGGTCTAGTCCTATATTTACTAGACTACTATTGTATTACTACATGTATAACATATTCGTAGGAGCAGGGGGGGGGGGGGGGTGGCCGTGTGGGGGGGGGGGGGGGGGGGTCCAGGAAAAAAAATGGGGGGAAAAAAAAAAAAAAAATCCAAACCCCCCCCCCCCCCCCCCGTCCAAAAACCCCCCCCCCCCCCCCCCCCCCCCCCCCCCCGACCCCCCCCCCCCCCCACCCCCTGCTCCTGGCAAAAAAAAGAGGTACATTTTAAAGTGTGAATTCGTGGTCTAGGTGTCAGGAAATCGCATCTGCGGCGATCTGGCATTTAACAATTTCTGTATCCGCGCCTGAATCTTAGTTGCAGCCAAATGTGTAATAAGTAATTACTTAGACTATTTGCATACAAGATAACATAAGACAAGGATTATCTCTCAGCTTTATAACAATACTAGTAAACTTGAACATGTGTTCATAGAACACGGATGCGATGTCACGTGGGGCTAATGTAATGAACTGGGATATAAACGCAATACGTTTCCATTATGAATTTAAGGACAGTGTAAATATTATGAATTTGAGGTGGTCAAGCAGTCACGTCTGGAGACATTTCTTGTCTGGACCATCTTAACCCTTAGACCTCTACGCACAACAATTGTCGTCTGCTGTTACTTTTATATCTTGCCTTATTTATCAGTGAAAACATGTTTTGACAGCACTTTGCATGATGTTGTGCATGGTGATAAAACTGGAAAATAAACAACAAACAACACAAAATTAAGATATCGGTGTAAGGGTTAAATTGAATAGCGTGTGCAATATTTTAATAAAACTGCACACACGCATACAAGATATTGAGTCAAAGGTGTGTCGTACGCAATAATGACTATTCTAGCATCGCTAATTTGGATAATTTCATCGTTATATTTTAGTTATTGCTATTATTTTTTATTTCTTTTTTATTTCTTGTCCAGAGCATAAGTTGAATATCGTATGGAATATTAAAAAAAAAAGAAATTCACACACTCATAGATATCGTGTCAAATATGTGATATTTCTCTTTTGGAGTTATGTTCATTTGTTTCTTTTTAAATAGGATGTTAACAGCCTGTGTTATAGTTTCGTTCGTGTGAACCAGATCGAAGGACTACATTTTGTGGAGATTCGGATGAATATTTTCAACTACCTGTTTTTAGCTCGCCTGCACGAAGTGCGGAAGAGCTTATGGCATACCCCCGGCGTCGTCGGCGTCGGCGTCCACAAACTTAACGTAAGGGTAAATGTCTTATAACTCCTGTTTCCTTTCATGGAGCACTTTGTTATTTCATACATGCATTTATCAGATGGCCCTCCATTGTGCTGTAGCAAATTCATGTCCCAGCACTCAATCCTTACCCCAAGGTCAAGGTCACAAACAAAGTCTCAGGTACATTTTTATCTTTGGCTCTTTTGCTACCTGGGAGCTGAATTGGGTTATTGCCCATTATAAAAGTAGTAAGATTATTACTAATGCTACTGCGGGGGGCCAAGTGAGTCTGGTGTGGCGAGGACCTGGCACCAGATCAGGATTATTCTAATTTCAGGGTTTAATATATAGTTTTTTATTGCTATGCCCCCGTCACCGAATGGTGAGGCGGGCATATAGTGTTACCGGCGTCCGTACGTACAGCACATGAAAGGAATACAAATAGTCTTGATATTTTATCAGATAATAAAACATATA